>JARFJB010001941.1:2640000-2822500 GCA_036346205.1 Vesta saturnalis
ACCATGATCACATTACTCTAACCGGTCCAAATATGCCTATACTGGTTATTAAAGTTCCGAACTCCGAAAACAACCAAACAGTAACTATCACGTACGTATAAATTTTGACAACGTAAATTGGTATTAAGTTGAATTTTTAGGCAACATCATGGTGAAAAATTTGAAATAGTTGATTGTGGAGATGAATCTGCCAAATGGATTTCAAAGTATGCTGCAGAAGATAACCTACGTATTGGATATAACGACGCAAAACGTCGCAGAAACCTTAAACCAACCCACCAAAAATATTTGAAAGTTTATCCTAGACTACGTAGTGAAGCAACCGTAAGTTAGCTTTATCCTTTATTCCAGAGAAGATAATTTGGTATATTCTTTAAAGGGACTTCAAAGTGATTTTACTAGTTATATGTTAATGAATGAATCATCCGTAAAAGATTTACAAGAAAAAATAACGGAAGCAAACGTAACTCATTCTAATTTTCGACCAAATATATTGATTGACGGTCCTCCTGCCTTTGCTGAAGATAATTGGGAATGGATAAAAATCGGTGATGTGATACTATACACTGCTAAACCTTGTACTAGATGTATTTTAACTACTATTAATCCAAACACTGGAATTAAATCAGATGTTAACGAACCTCTCAAAACTCTTCGAACGTAAGTATATCATTAAAAGCACACATAATTGCGTTTGACACTACCACCATTTAGATATCGGTTATTAAAAGACTTAAAAAATATAAGTCTTGATGGTAGTATACCTTGGATGGGTCTTAATATGGGTTATCATTCAGGCGAAAGAATCAATGTTGGTGATGTCGTTTATGCAGGGAAATAAACTTTTCTAAAAATCTACTATTGTATAGAAGGTTGAAATGTATAATTTGGGACAAAAGTGTGTGCAATTACCATACAAATAAATAACTTTAACAGTTTCGAATAAGGGTTTTTCTTAATATGTATTTCAGTATTTTTTCAGAAATGATCTTGCATGAACGTATTGTAATAAATGTCCTTTGGTGGTGGGTTGGATATATATGCTTGGGAGAATGCCACTTTTATATACCTTCTATTATAGAATAATACTAAACATATTGGTAACTTAAACTACATTTATTAGATATAAATCTGGAGTTTCAGTCACATTAAAACTTCTGTTACGTGCAGAAACGGGAAGCGGAGGAAAAATAAAGAAAACACGGAGATAGGTCACTACTCACCTGTTGATGTAACGCATCGCCGGCGTCAGACGGTTCGGGCGGGTCTAGAAAGTTCGGGTAGATAAAATGGGCGCCAGGGGCCGCTCCTTAAAAGAAGAACTCACCGTTATCCCAGCTCCTGGATAACGATGTCGGAAAGAGGCGAGTAGGTAACCGTAGGAAAAGAGACAGGAGACACTAATAGGGAAAAGAAAAAAGTATTGTGGGATAAAACAAAACTTATAATTATTAAAGCACATAAAAAGAATACATATAACACTAAAACATAAATTCTAACAAAAGACAAATAAATTGGCAATTAACGTCCAGTATGAGATAAGCACGCAATTTAAATAAAAAGTAACTGTATAAAGGTATAACGTAGATAAGTTGGTTAATTTAAAAAATTAAAGAAAGCAAAATAAAAAGAAAATATCGACAACACAAGTTTAGACAGAATTATTTCGTGAAAGTGTGAAAGGAATGATTTTATAGTAAATTATAATTTTAGACAAATAAGAACCTGTTTAATTTCGAAAGGCCCTCCTAAGGTAAAGCAGGGCTTTTTATATTTTAATCGTAACAGGTTAATATGTTAAATGATAATTCAAATTTAGAATACTTCTTATGTTCCAAGAAAAATTTAAATTAAGAAATTTGAGAGAACGTTAAGAAAATAATCAATTACCAATATCAAATTAAAATTTAAAAAGTGGAAAATATATAAAGCCAAATTAATGTGCGCGGGTTGGTTAATACGTCACAAACATTAAAAGATAAAAATATGGCCCACAAAACAGTCGTCGTTAAAATAATGATTTATACACAAAATTAAATTAAAAATCGAATGAAATAGTAAGTAATTTAGTGATAAACTAAAACATTATTTTTAACAATTATAATTATAGATTGCAAACAAAAATAAAAACAAATGAAAGTGGCAAAAGGGATTTCAGATAAGGTTGGAGATAAATAATATTTTTGTGTAATTTTTCTTATTTTAGTATTAAGGAAAGGAGCAGAAAGGAACGGAGGTTATAGGTGTGACAATTATGTTTAAAAACGTGACAATTATGTTTAAAAACGTCTAACCCTTTCCTTAGTTTAAAGAAATTCTCAATACTGGATATTGTTTGTCAGATGGTACATATTAACCATGCGTAAATATTTTCTTGATAATCATCTTAATTTTGAAAATAATTACCACTATTAGTAAAACTTACTTAAAAGATATCTTACTTGGTAAACGCGACGTGAACAATCTTTTTGCAGTTATATGTTTCTTTAATAAAATTGTACAGCTGTGCATAAAGATATTTTTTTCAACTATTATGGTAATGCAGTAAATACACAAAAAAGTATTTTATACCTTGAAAGAATTTTCAATCGGCGAATGTAAAGTTAGGCAACGACAACGCTACCTGCTTACTGTATGACTAATTCATTTCTAATAATTGTATCCAAAACCCATTGTTATTCATTTTTAATCTGAAGGCAACTATCATAGGGTTTGGTGTAATTATGATTTACTTTATACCTTGTAACATAAGTTGTGTGAATGTTATATAAATATAAATTATACTATTAGTTATCACCCTTATGTATTGTTTACGGATTTGCGTTAGGTAGGTATGTTTTTTTAAATACATAAATACAATTATTGTTTATTATTATTTTATAATTATTTTTATTCTGAACAAAAAAAGAGTTAATATCACAAATAATAAATATTGGTATAAAATAAAGCTAAGACAGATAAAAACTTCTCTTAGAGGTTGACTTCGACTCGTTCGTGGGTCAACTAATTCTGGGAGTAAAGAATCATAAAAAAAACTCTGTTAATTTTTTCACCATTTTTGTGGTCCAAAAAGAATGATTTTTGCAAGTAAAAAAATATATAAATATTTGTTTTCTCTCCTACGTACGTCTATTTAGTTACCTTTCGATTTCTTCAACGTTTCCTTTTGGTAATGTGAAGCAGTCCCTGAACTTGGTAATAATAGTTATGGGTTTTTTAAGGCACCACTTTTGTCCTTCTTTCACGCAATAATCTATTTTACCATTTTCAAATGTTTGAATTGGTGGGAGGTGTTCACTTTCTGCAGAGCACATGACTTCAATTACCGCGTAGCCATCTACTAAACCATCAGGTGAACAAACGAGAAATGGAGATTGCTCATCAATAATTAACCCACTGCGTTGAACTATTTTTGATATTGGTCTTCAAATAGAGAAATGGCAGTCGTTTCGTGAATTAGACCAAATTCTGCAGCATATGTGCCCGTAAAACTAGAATACAGCAGAGCAGCGATAGTTTTACATATTTTTCCAAATGTCAATGCAGTTAAACGTTTTTTTCCGTTCCATTTTCCGTTGCGTACAATTACCTTGTAACACCGTTTCTTCACATATCCACTGCTTGATCAACGCTTTTCAATTCCTCCATTAGTTGGTTTACTTTTCCAATATAATACTCCAGGTCTAAGTCCGGTATTTCGTCAACTAGAATCCAGAATCTTACGTTTGGCGGTAACCTGTGGCGCTGTAATTCTTTCCTCTCGGAATTTTTGCAAGTACAGTGGTTTATAGTCGTCCCCAAAAAGTTTGGCCTGCACCACACAGAAAGTCACCTTTGGTGTTAAACGATATAGCAGCGGACTTGCGTCTGCATTCATATGAACCTTTCAATGCAAAGTTTACCCTCCTTCCTCCTACAAATTTAGCGACTATGGAATTAAAAGTTTAAAAAAACCGCAATTAACGAAGGTAATGAACATTTAGTTCTTCAATCCTTGATTGAAAATCCTCACGTTTCTTGCCGACAATTGGAATTAGAAGTTGGAGTTTCAAAAACATCAGTTAATAGAATTATAAAAAAATATAAATATCATCCATACCATGTCCAACTTGCACAAGAATTAGACGAGGATGACTTCATTAATAGATTAAATTTTGCAATTGGGCCATAAATAAAAATTTAGAAAAACCCAACTGCTTTATCACGATCTTATTTACTGATGAAGCTACTTTCCACAAAAATGGATACGTTAATAGACATAATTTCCATTATTACGATACTGAGAATCCCAGATTTATAATTCCTGTTGATCATCAACACCGCTGGTCACTTAATGTTTGGGCCGGAATTATTGGGGAAAGAATTATAGGGCCATATTTTTTTGAAAACACGGTCAATGGAGATTCATTTTTAAACTTCTTGCGCAACGAATTTGAAACTTGTATTGAAGATTTACCTTTACAAACCCTTAGAGAAATGTGCCTGCAATTAGATGGCGCTCCTCCGCATTTTAGCATAAACGTTAGAAATTATTTAAATATCCAGTTTCAAAGCAAATGGATTGGAAGAGGAGGGCCGATCTCCTGGCCTGCAAGATCGCCTGACTTGACAAAGCTGGACTTTTTTCTTTGGGGTTGGATTAAAGAAAAAGCCTATCAAACTCCTCCAACGACTGTAGATGAAACGAAGGCAAGAATTAGGCGTCATTCAAAATAGAAATGTTTCCACGTTACGAAAAGTAGATTTGTCGTTTATTCAAAGACTTCATGTTTGCCAGCAACAAAATGGTGGTCACATTGAACATTTATTATAATTTTAAGTATCTGTATTTCAGTTAATATGTTTTATAGTTTCTTATGTATTCATAGCTTGCTTTGACCGACTAATGTTACTCTTCTTCAGTGTTATCAACGAAAAAAATTGAACAAACTTAAATATCTCCGAAACTATTAGAGATAGGTATAGAACATATTTAACAGAAATGAAAGCCGACTAATAGACTAAGACAAGGCATTAAAAAAATATAGGGTGTGCCATTTAAAAAATGAAGATATAGCATTTTCAAATTTATGTTATTGAATTAATTTTTGTGATCACCGTGTATATTGAAATCCAATTTTGACAATAGATTAAAGTAAGCTCATGTATGAATAAATGTCAGTTTTTAGTCACCTTTCTCAAAAACTGTAAGATTTAGCTTGTAAGTAATTCTTATAAAAAAGATGTAAAATTATAAGGAGAATCGAAAAATGGAATAATATATATGATATATTTAAAAATCAAAAGTTCTATATTGTACCGCTTTTATATTACACCCTGTAGAAACCAAACTACTTTTAGAATATGCAGCTTATAAAAATAGACAACTTTCGTATTTAAACTTATCTTCTAAGTTTAATGGCTATGGACAGAATACGCACTATTGGGACACTATATATATATATATATATATATATATATATATATATATATATACAGTGTGTCCTCGGATTGAGTTCACAATAGTTATGATGGACCAAAAATTTTCGAATTGAAATTTCATATTTGGAATTCCGTCCTGCTTGATCTGAAACTTATTTTTAGTTTATTTTCGATTTGTTAAAATCAAGTAGGTCTTTGCAATTTCAGGTAAAGTACTTTTTACGTTCATTATCTTAGATAAACTTCAAAACTTTGAAGTATTTGTTCTAAATTGATTACTTATGTCAGTAATTTGCAAATTACTTGTGCTTTAGGTTTTACTTGTTCTGCAGTTTTTGTATTAAAAATGTTGATTCGCATTCACCTAATACAACGTTGTGGACTTGGGGAAGCATCTTATGCTGATGTTATTAATAAGTCTCACGAGCGATTTCAAATGGTGGCAATTTCTGTCATTGGAGTAAAAAAACGTTTGAACAAGAAACTGGAAGTGTGCAAAATTTGAATAAAAAAAAGCTAGTTCATGATCATGAAGATGCTGCTACACTGTTAGTGATAGAATCCGTGAACGCTGATAATCAATTATCGTTAAGAAAGCGTTCTACTGAATTATCAAAAAGTAAAGTGCACATGCAAAGAATTCTCGAAGAAAATAAAATTATACCATTTAAACCCACGTTCATTCATAAATTAGAAGCTGGAGACGATGACCACCAATTGCTGTTTTGTTTATGGGCTGGAGAAAAGATTTGGAACGACATATATTTTTATAAAAAATAACTAATGGCATCGTGTCATCACAAAATTGTAGGTATTGGTCTGATGAGAATCCACATTTTCGTAGAGTAACTAACAGTCAACGGTACAAGAAAGTAAACGTATGGTGTGCAATAAGGTACGATAACATTTTTGGCCCATATTTTTTTGACACTAATTTAACCCAACATTCCTATTTGGATGTGCTCGAAAACTTTTTTATCTCCCATGGAAGACGTGAATTCAGAAGATTTTTCATT
This sequence comes from Vesta saturnalis, assembly GCA_036346205.1. Classification (NCBI taxonomy): domain Eukaryota; kingdom Metazoa; phylum Arthropoda; class Insecta; order Coleoptera; family Lampyridae; genus Vesta; species Vesta saturnalis. The sequence continues at coordinate 2,646,438 of JARFJB010001941.1, forward strand.
TTCAACAAGAAAGATGTGCAGCTCATTCAACTCGTTTGATTACAAACATTTCGAATCGGCACTTTCCTGTCAGGTCCAATATGTTCGCCAGCAAAACTGCTGGCTTTGGCCCCTATAGATTTTTACTTATGGAGTTATTTGAAACAAAATGTTTATTCACATGATTTCTATGATAACATCGACTTATTAAAACAAAGAATTAGGGATGCTATAGATGAAATTAACCCAATGACGATAGCGAAAGTATACGATGATTTTAGGTCGGATAGAAAAATGCAGATCTTTGGGAAGCCAAATAGGGCAATTGTAGTTTAATTTCTTTTTTTTTGATAAATTGTAAAAATTTAATTTTAATTTGAATATTTCCAATCATCCTGTTTTCTCATCTAAGATTTATCATGTAATCGTAAATAATAAAAAACATTTTTCTCCTATTTTCTACTTCTCTTATGAAAGTAGGCCTATCATTCTGAAAATGTTCCCAACGCTATAACTTTTCATTCTGAACAACTTCTCATAATACTATAAACGTAAAAGGTACTTTACTTGAAACGAAATTGACAAATAACGGACCTTTGCTCAACTGTAAAGGCCTACTTGATTTTAACAAATCGAAAGTAAACTAAAAATAAGTTTCAGATCAAGCAGGACGGTATCCCAAAATATAAAATTCCAATACGAAAATTTTTGTCCATCATAACTATTGTGAACTCAATCCGGGACACACTGTATATGTGTGCATATATATATATATATATATATATATATATATATATATATATATATATATATATGGAATATTTTGAAGGCCAACGATATCGGGCTTAGATAAATAGCATGCCCTGTGTACTGGTACACAGGAATAACAACACTTTCACAACAAGTGTATATAGGAAACCCACCCACACGGGGAGGCACCTATACTAAAACTCCAATCACCACAAAAGTGTGAAGTGAGGCGTGGCAAGATGCTTGCACGATAGAGCGAAAACAATATGCTCAAAACAAGAGGACGTGAAAAAAGAAAAAGAAACCATCGCTAAAACACTTAAAGAAAACGGTTACCTTCATCTAACACCCTGAACAGGGAAAAAGTAACCGAAGAAAATGAAGAACCTCAGACAAAACACGAAAGATAGGCAGCAAATGCAAGATACCTACTGCCTTAAGATCGACAATAACCTTCAGGGGAATACCAACCAAACTCAAACCACACAATGAAGACCAGAATTCCAAGGATTGCGTATACAACATACCTTGCGAATGCGCCAGAGCATATATAGGAGAGAGCAGTAGACCACTCAAGCTGAGAACTCAGGAACATAGGAACATCTGCTAAGGCGAAATAGAAAGATCAAAAATCGCCGAACACGTCTGGAACGAAGACCATCGCATCCAATGGGATAACACACAAAGGACCAGAATACAGTTCGACGGAAACTCTAACACACCACATACATCTCACTAGCAGAAACTACAATAAGCCAAGCAAGTGTAGAAATGAAACACATATAGATCCCAATAATGCGCGAAGAGCTTAAGCGTAGTACACCTGCGCAATAGGTTACGGCTCAACATGCGCAGTCACGAAACAGTTTAAACATATATATATATATATATATATATATATATATATATATATATATATATATATATATATATATAGGTTCTTCAAAATTTATATTGCGTAACTCAGTGACTCCGCGGCAAAGGTGTCAGATTTGTAACTGAAGGGTACCAAAGTTCGAATCTGGACAGTAATTAAAGAAACCCTGCTGGAACCGACCAAGAACATCTTAAAAATAGAAAAACTAAAGAAGCAAAAAGAATGGGTGACTGACGAAATTCTATCACTTATGAACCACCGAAGAACAGCTAAGTGTAAAATGAAGAACAGTATAAGCAACCTTAATAAAAGAGTTAAGGAAATGACCAACAACAAAAGCAAGAAACAAACAGTTCCTGCTTAAGGCCCAACAAGGGTACATGATTGTTGATATTGAGGAAAAACTAGAAACGTGGAAGGAATATATAGAATTATTTCAAGACAAAAGACAAAATCCTGGCTTTGATAACTTGCCGGAGGAAACAGGTCCAGAAATAAGTACAGAGGAAGTAATACTAGCGCCAAAGTCATCAAAAAATAAAAAATCTCCGGGACCAGATGAGTTACCGTCAGACATATTGAAACTGATACACGCAGATGAAGTCCATTCATTAGTAGACTTATTTAATAAAATATATAAAAACAGTATAATTCCTCAAGAGTAACCCCATTTCTAAGAAAGAAGACGCTAAACAATGCAGTGAACATCGCACAATCACTCTGATGAGTCACACCTTATTCCTTAAAATAATCCAAAACAGAATCTACAGAAAGTTGGAAGAAGACACCGGAGATACACAATTTGGATTTCGTAAAGGATATGGAACTCGAGCAGCACTATTTGCCTTAAACATCTTGACTCAGAAGTGTTTAAAGTGAACCAAGGCGTATTTGCTTGCTTTATCGATTATGATAAGGCGTATGATAAAGTGTAGCATGACCAAATTGAAAGTGAAGCAGCTAGATACCCGAGGTATAAGAATAATATCTACGCTATATTATAACCAGAAAGCAGTTGCACGCATCGAAAATAATACGACTAATGAAATCCAAATTAAAAGAGGAGTTAGACAAGGTTGCGTATTGTCAGTAATGCTATTTAATCTTTATTTAGAAGAAATAGCACAGAAGGCATTGGAAGAGGAAGTAATTGGGATAAAAATAATGGGGAAACCAATGAATATCAGATACGCGGATGATACGGTTTTAATAGCAGAGATGCCAGAAGACCTGCCAATTATCTTATTCAAGATAGTAGATTGTGAACATCTATTCTAAATCTTATACGATTATACAAGTACGGTGGAGTTTGCGTTATAATTGTTTTGTGGGATAGGCGCGCTAGATGGACCAAGCGCCTATCGTGCATATAGCGAAAGCTATAGCGAATCGATGTAGAATCAAATTTTACACCCACCCATTCAGTAATATACAGGGGGTCACATTTGAAAGACGAAGTTTTTTAACTTTGAAATTTTGTAATTGGTTTTTTCAGTCTCATTCTTGTGCTTCCGTCTAAGATCTAAGAAATAGTTGAAAATAGATATATGAATTCATTATGAAATTATCTCAGGAATCCAAAAATAAAATAATATACGGTGTGTTACATTTAAAATAAGGAAGTTAATGGTGACTTCCGGGATAACCGGAAGTTGCATGACCTTTGAAAATATTTTAGAATGAAAGAAAATCTTGAATAACTCCGGAATCCGAAAGTTCAGAATTCTACGTTTTCCTAGTCACGAAAACTTCTAACGAACGGCTACCCTGAGAACCCCGGTATTTATATACAACGTGTCCCAGATAACATTTCCAGCATGGGGATCTCGCTTATTATAAAAGGTACAGATTTGATTAAAGTAGATGAATTACTCCTAAGGATTAGTGAAATTATAGGACACTCTCCAATTTCCAAATTTCCATGTATTTTAAGACTTACGGCAAGAAGAAGAAAAATGTCAAATTTCTTTTTCTTGTAATATCTTTTTTGTTATATTAGACATATAAATTTTATTTGCACTTTCTTAAGATATTTTGTATGCAGAATTTAAATATCAATTTGGATTTTTTTTGCACTTTCTATTTTTTAGTTTCAACCCCTGAATTAAATTTTTCTTATGGAATGACAAGTCGGCTTTGAAATAATTGATCGTGTTTTTTTTATCCTCTTTACAATGATATAGCAACAAAGAAAATTAAAAAAAAATGTATTTTATTAAAGACTCTAACAATAAGTAGGCCGTAAAACAAGAGAAAACGACAAATAATAGATAACAACAAGAGTTAAGCAGGTAATAGTATTGGAGATAATTATCCAATTATAAAAGATGTTCAAACAATTGACCATTCCGTTCTAAACATAATTGTGCCCTGCGTAGTGTCGACGTAATTGCTCTGCGTAGTTTTTGGCGTTTAATGCTACCAAACGCTGCAAGAACAGCTTCACGAAGATCTTCGGCATTCTCAAATGTTTGCACGTACACTCGATTTTTTACGTAGCCCCAAAGGAAAAAGTCCAAGGGCGTTAAGTCTGGAGATCTGGGTGGCCATAAAATCGGCCCTCGATTACCAATCCATGAATTTGGAAACCGATTATTAAGATATTCGCTGATGATGTTTGAATTGTGGGGTGGGGCGCCATTTTGTTGGAAGCAGATATTAATACTCAATCAGTGGTAAATCATCAAGTTTATTTTCTAAATCAGTTTGTAGTAAATTCAAATACCTTTCACTATTTAATGTTTCGTTAAAAAATATGGGCCCAATAAGTTTAGCGCCTAAAATGCCACACCAGACGTTAAAACCAAATCTCACTTGATGTCGACTTTCCTTAACAACGTGAGGATTTTCACGGTCCCAAAATTGAACATTGTGTCGATTGAAAAGGCCGTTATTTGTAAATCTGCTTTCGTCAGACCACAAAATCGTAGCTGGAAAATTATCGTTATTCTCACATTGATTAACATACCATTGGCAAAATTGTAATCTTCTCCCCTGATCTCCATCTTTAAGTGCCTGCAGAATGGTATACTTATACGGATGATACCTGTGACGTTTTAAAATTCTTTGTGATGTAGTTTTCGAAATACCAGTGTTATGTTCAATTTCTCTAACAGATGTTGAAGGATTTTCAATAACTGATTGTAATACATTTAGTTCTGCATCTTCATTCCGTAATTTCGGATTTCTAGTAGGTTTTGAAAATGAACCATATTCTTTTAAATTAATTACCAAATTTCTGTACGTAAGAGCACTGGGCTGCCTTCTTTCAGGATACAGCCTCAAGTACATCCGTTCAGCTTCTATACTGTTTTTATGAGACAAGATGTAACAACTCAACATATCAAACTTTTCAGTATTAGTAAATAAAGACATGTTTAACACAAAAATATTCTGGAACGAATAATTTTTAAGTGACATTAAATTCGATTGTGTTTTATGTTTCACGGCCTACTTATTGTTAGTCTTTAATAAAATACATTTTTTTTAATTTTCTTTGTTGTTTTTAAAAATAGATAGTACATGTGCTATATCATTGTAAAGAGGATAAAAAAACATGATCAATTATTTCAAAGCCGACTTGTCGTTCCACAAGAAAAATTTGATTTAGGGGTTGAAACTAAAAAATAGAAAGTGCAAAAAAAATCCAAATTGATATTTAAATTCTGCATAAAAATATCTTAAGAAAGTGCAAATAAAATTTATATGTCTAATATAACAAAAAAGATATTACAAGAAAAAGAAATTTGACATTTTTTTTTTCTTGCCATAAGTCTTAAAATACATGGAAATTTGGAAATTGGAGAGTGTCCTATAATTTCACTAATCCTTAGGAGTAATTCATCTAATTTAACCAAATCTGTATCTTTTACAATAAGCGAGATCCCCATGCTGGAAATGTTATCTGGGACACGTTGTATATAATCAATTTTTCGGCCATAAATATTTTTATAAATTTTTATTATTTCAATTAATTGAACGACGCGGTTTGATTGTCGATCACACGTTTTTTTGAATGTAATATATTTGGCCCTAATCGTCTACTAACGAATTCTTTTCACAAATGACTGAATACGACAATGATGTAACAAATAATTATCATAACCCGAATTGAAGAGAATAGCTTGATTGAAAACAAATTTTATTTTATTAGATATTGATTATTGCGTAATCAAATCTACAAGTTGCGATAGGTTTAAATAAATATTTACTTTTAAGTTGTGAATGGATTGGGAACAAATATATAAATAACTGTAAGTATATTTAACTATCTTATTAGTTCTAAAATAAGTAATATAAGAGTGTATCCAGGTTTTCAAAAATACAATTAAAGGATACATGTTTAGAACCTAAACTTAATTACGCGATCGTTTGGATTATCTGTAAAATTGTACATTATCTACAACAGGCATTACCACGTTATCAAGTCGTAATGTAACGGGAGTGTTATTAACATGGCAACTACGTGATACATATTATATTAATCACTGATTGTCGATTGTGTTTATGAACCAAACACTAGTGAAACCCGAGGAACTAATTAAAAAAACTTATAAATACGTACAATAATTTTGCATATTCTACTAATTAATTAATTACGTTTTCTCCACAAATTAAAACAAGAAAATGACTCCGCTTTCAAAACAAATCAATATGGAAGTAATTTTAAGTGTGGTTGCAATAGGAATTATAGCTACCGTAGCGGTGTGCTGGTATCAAAAAAAGAAGTTAAGAGTACCTACTGTCTGGCGACGCGTTGGTATAGTAAAAAATTTATACATCTATCCATTTAAAAGTGGAAAACCAATCGAACTCGAAACTGCTCTTTGTACTGCAGTTGGAGTTAAAGCACCCGATGCATCAAATCTTCATCAGCTTAAAGATAGGTATATAAACTTAACAACATTTTTATTTTGTATATCCAAGTGTTTGTATTTAAGGAGTTTTGTAGTTTATAACGACAAAGATAAAGCATTTCAAACTGCTCAAACCATTTCAAAATTAGTGTTAATTAAAATAGCAGCCGTAGACCAACATCACGTAACTTTAACCGCTCCCGATATGCCCATTTTAGTTATAAAAGTACCAAATTCAATTGAGAATAACATAGTAACAATCACGTACGTACCTATGAATTTTCCGCATATAAAACAGTATCCTAAAATAATTTAGGCAACATCACGGTGAAAAAATTCAAGTTATTGATTGTGGAGATGATGTTTCCAAATGGATTTCAAAGTATGTATCAGAAAAAGAAAATAATTTACGTATTGGATATAATGATGCAAAACTCCGCAGAAATATCAACATAAGTCATAAAAAATTTAAAAAAGTTTACCCTAAATTAAGTAATGAATCAACTGTAAGGGAAGCAATTATAACATGGTTCTTGATTGTACTATAATTTTGTTATAGGGGCTGCAAAGCAATTTTTCAAGTTACTTGCTAGTCAACGAATCCTCTGTAAAAGATTTACAGAATAAAATACCGGAAGCAAACATAACGCATTTCAATTTTCGACCAAACATATTAGTTGAAGGTGCTCCAGCATTTGCTGAAGATGATTGGGAATGGATAAAAATCGGAGATGTTATCTTATACACTATTAGATGTTGTACTAGATGTGTTATAACCACTGTTAATCCAAATACTGGTATTAAATCTAAACTTAATGAACCTCTAAGAATGTTACGAATGTAAGTGTTTAAAAAAATACTAGCTGTAATTAGTAATGTTTATTTAGGTATCGACAATTGAAAGATGTGAAAAACATTGACTTTGATGGTACCAAACCGTTAATGGGTCTTAGTATGGGTTTTCTGTCAGGTACCAAGATTAACGTGGGTGACGTTGTTTACGTTGGAAAGTAAACTTGTTTAAAATGTACCGTTGGACAATAAATCGCTTAGATCTAGTATTATTTTTTTGTTACAATTCTTAAAATTTTGATTAACATGATAGGCATACAGTAATAAATAGGGAAAGCTATCTGTAAACTACTTATTGTTAAACATCCGATATAATCTGCTCTATCTAGATTCAAGCCCCAATCGACGTAAATTTTGTCTTTATAATAATTTAATATTAGTCAAGTTCCTTTGGTATCTGTGAATCCTTACGATATTGCAGGCTCACATTCCATTAACTTAAGTAATTTCATTGTCATCTTATTATAATTAGAATTTACATGAAGACAAAATTTGCATCGATTGGGGCTTACATCTCGATGGCGCAGATGGTTAGCACGGTACTCTAGCAAAGTACAGGTCATAGGTTCAAATCCTACTCGAGGCAAACTTTTTATTTATGTATTTAATAAAATTCATAATAATTTTTAATTACATATTTACTTTTGAACTTATTCGTTCATAACAAAACTTATAATCATAAATTGTGATCTTTGTACCATCCCTGTGAGATACGATGAAGTCAGTTTTAACAAAGAAATAGCAAAAATTAATTTACAAATTACTGAAACTCTAGCAGAAGTCAAACACACAACATACCCTAACTGTAATGTAATTGACTCAGTTCATGTATCAGCGTCATTTCACGAGGCATGGTCTGCATGTCAACAAGCTAGGTAAAAAAACATAGTAAATAGAATTAAACGTGCAATCACCTCAAATCCTGCAACAACAGATTTCGCAAATCCTGGTGGTGGTACTGCAATTCTTGTAAAAAGTGATCTACTGTAATTTTTACAGTACATTGTATTTTACACAATGCAAAGTAGGTTCACATACAAATTTTACTCATAGTATCTTAAAGTTATTTTGTTGTACTTTATAAAAATTATTCAACATTTTAATTAGACGGTTAATATTTGAAATCAGCAAATGAAACTTATTTTGTTTGTAACTACAAAATTATCACATTTATACGTCAACGGTAGTCGCAAACAGCAACAAGTATGTTAACATATTTGATATTGGCATGTGTATATTTTCTTTTAAATAAAATTCGATTTTCCGGCCAAACCTCTATTACATACAAATACAAATTTTTAAGATATAAATTAATTCATTTACAGGGACGGTTCTAATTTTAATGATTTTGCTAATTGAGTATTTACTAATCATACTGGCTCTTGATTTTATTATTTGAATGCTGATGATGTTCTATTTGTAAATTGAATTAATATAAAAGGCTTATTTGTAACTTTTCCATTCCAGATGTGCATTATAATACAAAATAAATTATCATTCGTCAAACGTTAATTGCGGAATATAAAAGGAAAATTGGTATTTACAGTTAACGGTGCCAATCTTTCAAGTTTTGTTTATTATGAAAATTGTTTATTACAAACACACAAGATATTTGAAATTACTGTTCCTTCGAAGCCAATTACTGGAAAGTTTGATAACAGAAGAAAAACTAGATTTCACACTGCACCATTTGATCGTTCCAGGTACCAGCGCCTATTTAGCTCTAACACGCTGTCCAATGATTAGCCTCTCGTAAGTGAAAACACCGTTTACATTACTTACACAAACACTAGACAAAAGCAACGGACGGACCGTTTGCTACGGGGTAGCTTCCTTGGACTGTCGGACAGATATACGTAATAGCCTCATCTACAGTTACACACGTTACACGCCTTCATACGCAAACTTACCTAAAAGTGCAGATAGTTGAGTTTGAAATCACAGAGGTCTTGATTACGATCATTATTTTCCATCAAATAAGTCCAGACAGAAAACCCTGTTCCTGTAGTGTATAATGTTCATTATACTTGCTTAACGCAAGTTTTCCTATATTAAAATAATTAACGAAGTTCGGATAGAAAACCCAGTTTATCTTAATAGCTACACCAGAAGTTATTACGCCACGTAGTTTCTGTAAAAGGTTGTGAAATGTTTACACACAATAATTCTTCCCCTTCAAATATTTCCTGGAGATAAAAACATCACCAAGACACCCTGTACATATTACAGCAGCAAAACATCCCCTGAAGTTAGGCCTTACTCAATTCTTGTTAAGGGAAGTCCCCAATAATTTACAGTCTAAACGCAAATCCTTTCCCTTAATAAACCTCCAATTGTTTAGATGGACTAACTAATGATATCAAATATCCTTCCAAAGATATTTGATATTAAAATCAAACAAATTTGCTTTTATATTTAAAACAGAATAATTGAAAACAGTACTCTCTAAAAATCACCGAGTTAGTCTTCTGAATTAACAATTCGTACTTTACAAAGTTGTAAATAGTGTATATAGTTGCCTTACATGTTTTCAGTTCCTTAATTAGTTCATTAATATTTCGTAATATAAGGCAGTCTGTAAATATTAGAGGTAAGCTTTACCGTTAAAATGGTCCAGTAATTTAAAGTACAACGTGAGCAAAAACTTTCGTCGTCGAGTGGCCGTTGGAATTTAAGTTTTAAAAAAATGTTGGCAATAACCGTCGGTAAATAATATTTTGAATTTTGAATACTTACTTTAATAGACACGTTGTGTTTCTTCCAAATACTCTCAAAACGTGAAACCTCAGCGCGCTGCTAAACACGAACCGCTGCCGCTGACGGCGAAGCGTCAGAATTGCTCTTAAATTTCAAAAACTAATTCGCAACGCCTTCTCGACGACAAAAGTATTTTCTCATATAGTAGATTTACAAGCGGTAAGATATCAAATATAAGTTTAAAATTATAAATTATTTCTGACCTAGTAAAATTAGATAGAAATACTAACATTCTGTATATCAGCTTTTAAAATACACAAGCTAACAACGATTCGTATCCCTTCGCAGCGAAATAAAAAATCTAGGGACTCAGCTAGTTGCACATTTTTTCTTTACGTCAAACTACTGAAATAACAAAAATGGATTCAGACAGATTTGAAATATTTGTGACAAGCGTGTTAGTTCCACTTTCGTTCCATTTTCGTTTATTTATAGTTAGTTTTAACGAATGATATATATTAAATTGAAATATTTTGTATAATTTGTACATCGTTGGATAGTAGAGTAAACCGGGGATAGTCCGACACGCAGGGCAATACCGACACTGTGGCTTCTGGTCGAATTTTTAGTAGCTGGGGCTGCTGCATAGTGCTGTTGCCTAGCGGGCGACATCGTAGTTACCGCTCAGTCAGTTTCAATCACCCAAGTAAACTGGTTATTTTATCCTGAATTGTTACGTGTTTTAACAGTTTGCGGTGTAATTATTGACTTCCCTGCAAATCAAGGGAAGATTATAATAAATTGTACCAATATAACAAAACTTAGATTAATAGAAAGTGCACATTATAACGAACATTTAGTATAGTTCATATTACATTTTAACGTTGTCTAGTCTCCAGAACCAAGCAAACGCCGTCTTGTTCTACCGGGATAATGCCGACATACCAACGTGGGGAATCCTACCTTAAGCCTAAGACAGCCCTCAGAAACAAGTCTAAACCGTGTTATTGCCTTTAACAAATGTGAAGTGGATATATTTTTTTCAAATTTGGAGGTAGTTGACAACAAACATCCCTTTCAGTTCACTATGTAACGCGCTTTTATTTGAATGAAATTGACTTTACTTTAGTTTAGTTTTAACTAACTCAATCGGTTCTTGCTTCTGCAAGAAGGGGGTGGTTCGTTTATATCGGGTTGCTTAGCCTATTCGGTTGGCCGAACCATAGACGTATAATGGTTTAAACGTATGGTTATACTTGCAAATGGCCCAGTTTAAGTCCTATTTTAATTTTAGTTAAAATAAATTATCAAAAGAAATAAATAAATACTTCGAAGCCGTACCTGTTCGTTTAAAGTGGCTATCGGAAGCAGGAAATACTGTTAGGCCGTTATTGAATACTGGACAATAAGTGTCGGGGGATAAGATAGCGCAGGTCATTTACTCCGTATATCTGCGAAGGCCTTTTAAAAAAATAAATATTTCAAAGGGACGGTTGTGAACGAAAAATGCGTGTTTTAGTTTTCCTTTATAAAATAAAAGCTTTTTACCATTTGATTTTATATTGAAATGTATTGGTTTAAGTACTAATTAAATATGTACCGGGTTTACGTATTCTAATTTAATTATTTAAACGAGGTTATTATTTAGGGTGCCTTCAGATTTGCTCTAATTATCTTCAATAATTCTGGGAAATTATATCCAATATAGAACATATATTTTACTTTTTACTAAAAGCAAACGCTTTTACAGTCTTACTTCTATTTTGGGTATATTTTAAAGTGGACTAATCTTATTATGTACACGAAATCTATAACTACGGTGACGGATCTATTCTAATTACTCTAATTGTTTAAAACGGACTAATCTTATTGTGTACATGAGATTTATAACTACGGTGATGGATCTACTCTAATTGTTTAAAACGGACATATCTGATTTACTGGATCTCTCCCGATGGGTAAGCGGTTAGGACGGCGGTGTATTACGTATTCTAATTAAAACGTATTACTCAACTGTGTTTCACGACGTGCAGGGTTTCTTTTAATGAACTAGGTGACTGAATCTGATCTACCTACGGGCGTTTGATTGCAGTCAATCTGTTGCTTCTCCACTTATGGTTTTGATTAGTGTAGGAGTATATGTGTGAGTCTGTGTACTAGGTCTAGATGGAATATCATTTACACGATTCTGGGTTTATACCCGTTGCGCTGTGAAAATGATTTCCCTGGGATGACTTCGTTCAATCGGCGTATGTGTAATGTTGTGTGTTTTGACTTACGTGCATTCAGCCTCAGATATTAGCAGCTCTGAACCCCCTTGTACGTAAATGATGTTCAAGTGGCGGTGTCGCGTTTAAGTGAGAAACGGCGGTGCAAGATGACCACTATGATAAGCGGTTCGGCACATACAAAGGTCAGCAGTTCGGTGGAACGGAGCAGCGTACAAGTACAAGTAGTAAAGTAGTCGGCACGTACCCGAGGAAGTCGGAAATTAGTCGGCAGAACGAGTACACGAACAGGTAGGAATCCGGCTTCTCTGTAGGGGATGCTGACATAGAGAACCTTTCGATGTTTTTGCAATTAACGTCGGAGAGGATATAAACTCATTATTTGCTAAAATCTGTGAATATTAATAATTAATTAAAGCAGGACAATTAGCAAATAATTAATAGTAACAGGAAAATGTGGTAAAGGACAATGGCTCATTACAACTAGACTATTCAATATGGTTGAAACCGGTATATCAACAGTCCAAAAACCTGCAAAGGTTTTAGCTACTAAGGGCCAACCCCAGGTGGGATCCGTCACAAGTTGGGAAAGAGGCAGAAATATTACGGTAGTCTGCACTTTGAGTGCTTCAGGTCCATTCATTTCGCCCATGTTTATATATCCCAGGAAAAGGATGTCACCTTAGTAGGAGAGAGGTGGATCAGCTGGATATATCTATAAATGCTCCCATAACAGCTGGTTAAATGAAGATCTATTCATGGACTGGCTCAGACATTTTACAGATAACACAAAACCAACAGAGGGAGATCACGTGTTGTTGATAATGGGCACTCATGGAAGCCATATCTCTCTCGATAGCTAGGAGTATTGTAGGGCCAATCACATAGATGTTGTCTCAATACCGCCTCACACATCACAAAGACCTCTGGACCTATCGTTTTATGGGCTCCTGCAAGCATTCAATACCCACTGTGACAGGTTCTTGAGGGCAAACCGGTATCAGAAGATTTCGGTGTACACATAGCATCTATATTTAAGGAAGCTTACTTGAAGGTCGCAACGATGGATAAAGGAGAATCAGGGTTTACTGTTGCAGGGATCTTCCCATACAGCCATGAAAAGTTTACGATAATAACTTTCTCACTGAAACAGACATTCAGACTCTAGTCATCGTCGAAAATGTTGATAAACCAACAAATGGTGCAACTGCTCATGAATGGAACGGTAATGTCACTGAGGAGCCTACAATCATTGACTTTTCAGATTTTAGAACATAATCCAATAGAGATGGTACACAAAATTGGTACCAAAACAACAACCACTTTATATTTAAGCGGCATTTGTGAAAATCCAGTTCCTGGTACTCCAACATCGAAGTTTGTACCAAATTGTTGCCCAAAATTTACTGAGAGTCCGTCTCATTTCAAAGAAACTCTGGAATCTATATCACCTCTTCCAACATCACCCAATGATGATAACCCTAATCCAAAAAATGCCAGAAAGCAACACTCAATAATTATGACTGGTATCCCTATGAAATCGGTTTTGGAAGAAATAAAGAAGAAAAAATTAAGGACATAAAAGCCAAGCGTATACTAGAAAAAATGATACAGGATCCAAGGGTCGTCCCGAATCTGAAACTCAAAATGTTGAAAAGTGAAAAAAACAAATCATTACAAGATGAAAATAAATCCAAAATAAAATCGTGTGAAACAAAACGCAAGGCTATAGTAAAAGGAAAAAATAAAACAAAGAAAAGATACGGAAGCCTAATTGACTTTGACGAAACGTCTTCCGATGAAGAAATAGATGAATCCAAGATATGTGATGACAACAAAATGAATGACACTAGGTCTATTGATCTATTTTCCAAAAACTCTGACATTTGTTTGGTTGGTGGTAAATTTGATATTAAGACTGAACTATGGTACCGATGCGTGTGTTGTGGCAAATGGGCTTACGATGAGTGCAGCGGGTATGATTCACTTGAAAAATATACATGTGTATTGGTTTCGTCTTTGTAATAATAAACTAAATACCACCAGTTATCTAATTATTTTCTTATTTTTTACCACTGTCGACATTACCCCAAACGCCTGTCGGAATTATCCCGGTGACAGGGGAAATACCGACACCTTGCATTGTTTTACCAACATTATATATGCATTGGATTCGGAAAATAACAATTAATGTATAGTTACTTTCGCAAAGAACGTAACTAACAGAAAAATTTGAAAATTCAAGATGTCGGGATTCCCCCGGTCTACCTTATATGTCTAAAACCATTCCTTGTTTATTTAAAAATGGACTCAGCAAGATTTAAAATATTTGTGACAAGCGTGTTAGTTCCACTGAGCTTTAATCATATTTTCGTTTATTTATAGTTAGTTTTAATGAATGATATACAGGGTGAATTTTCGAATTTTATATAAAAAATAAATAGCACTTTCATAAGGGTTCCCTATACATACATACATAGTGTTTCAAGTTATTTCAATTTTTCTGAAAATGTAGAGTTTTAGGAAAAATTAAATTTACTTTTAGGTTCAAGTGAAATACTGTTCCCTTAGTATATTTATTAACTGAATAGTAAACACCTCTTTAAAGGGTTTAGTTAAATTAGTAGAACAATCATACTGAAATATTCGGCTTATTTTAAATGGAACACCCTGCATTTTATACGCTTATCGTTTAGCTTACTTAATTACCTTTCAACTTCTATAAGGGTTTCCTACATCTAAACCTTCAAATTTTCAACTTATTTAATAATTTTTGTAATTTGTCTGTTCCTGTATCATTTTTAGATTAAAATATCCTCCCAAAACGCTTACTCTTAATGATTTTTGGCTAATGTAACACATTTTTTAATTAAAATCATAGTAATTTTAATTTAAACCTATATAAAGTTATTTTTACACTATCTAGATTAAACTAACAATCGAAACTTATCAGCCTCAATTTTAAAAAATAAAGTTGTAACAACCCATTTTGAGTTGTATTAAAATATACCGTAATTTACGTTCCTCGTTCATTTAAATATAAGAAAAAAGTTTTTATTTATTAATGAATTATAGGCATGTGGTTCTTTAAATTATTTTTTTCTGCTCAGATTTTCGCGCAAGGCGTCATCATCTGACTTCCTAAGCGTCCATTTTGTTTCATATTCTTGTGAAGTACCATGTTTGATGCAGAACCATTAATTTGGAAATTTCCACCTAAATTTGACACTTTCATTTTACCGCTTTTAATTGCACAATTAATTCTACTGTTACGTACGCTTTCATTTTATGATTGCGTTTGGCTTTTAATGCAGATCTGAATGTAGATCCCATTATTTATTTTGAACTTTCGAGAGACTGCAATAAACATTGGACTACCCAAATTTCTTGAAGAACAATTTATAAGAAATAAAATTCAATTTTGGTGAGGTTTACAACGTAAAGCATTGTTATTGCGAGATATTGCGCAACATTGATACAAGGATTACATCACCTTGGTTTGCATTTCCGCATTTATTTTTTACAATACCAGGGGTTCTCAAGAAGATGTATTATATTTTGTGACAGGTATTTAAGTTTAATGATTTCTTAGGATAAGGCTATTTTTAAGATATATTTTATATAACCCTAAATTTAACTGTTAATAAACATAGTTTGTATATTTTTTATTTTTCACATTTTGATAAAATTTTTATTGTAAACCTCGGTTTAGTTATTCCGAGCATAATACAAAAATAACTTGGCGTCTGAGATATTTTTATTAGTGTTACATTGCAGTTTTTTCTATCGATGTTAAGTGGAAATAACAGCATAAATTGTGGTAATTAAGCAAAACGAAAGAATGAACCGCCCTACTTTAATCAACCGACTGAGACAAAGGCATTATTTTTGGTGAATGGGGTGTATCTCTAGTACGTTTAACGATTTATTTTGAGAACATTTAACACTTTTAACCTTTAACATTTAACTCTTTATTATTAAATTTTACACTATTTACAACACTACATTATAAAGTGAAACTTTAAAAAATCTATTACAATGTTTGGTTTAATCTACATAATGCAACAGTTTCACAGAGTAAGGATAGAAAGCATGTACACAATGGAAACTAAAATTTTATTTGTGTGGTGTGATAATTTGCTCAAAAAATTAAAAAAAAATACAATAAATACTCGATATGATGTCCACCTTTTTGAATACAGTGTTATTCTTTTTTTCAACGAACATCTTACGTTTTACAACGTATCAGGGATGACCGTTTCAAAAGCATTTCTGATTCTTGTTTTCATATCATCTGCAGTGGTGGGAGGTGTGCTGTAAACTAAATTTTTGATATATCCCCAAAAGAAGAAATCCATGGATGTTAGTTCAGGAGATCTAGGTGGCTAGGCAATTGGTCTACTTCTCCCAATCCACTCATCAGAAACTTCCTATTTAAATATTCTCTAACAGCACGTGCGAAATGTGCAGGTGCTCCATCTAACTGCAACCACGTATTTTGTCTAATATTTGAAGGAATACGTTGATTGCCAACAATTCCACCATACACATTAACTCTCCATCGATTTTGACGATCAACAGTGTTAAATAAATGTTTATTTTCGGTGTCGTAATAATGGAAATTGTGCCGATTCACTAATCCATCATTATGGAATAATAATTTTTTTAAAAAATTTTCAAAAAAATGTTTGTTGTCATTAACTTGATCAAGGACCCATAAGGAATAATCAATACATTTTTGAAAGTCTGTGCCATATAACCTGTGATGTATTTATATATGAAAAGGATGGTATTTCTGTTTCTTTAAGATCCTCCACGCACTATACTGACTAATTCCTGTTTCTCTTGCAATAACTCTTGTACTAGTATTTTGGTTGTCTGCACCGGAACCTAATACCAAAAACTCATTACCATCATTACTTGTAACAGGCTTCACTTTCAGTTGTTTTGGTTAAGCTACGCTTCGTGTATCACGAAATGTTTGAGGTAACCATTCAAAAACCTTTTTATTGGGATGCACCCGGCCAGGGTATTTTTCTGTATACTCTTGACGCAAGTAAACAATTTTCATAGCATCCACCAATGGATAAAATCATATTAATTCTTTCTGGTTGTGAATAAACCATTATTAAATTGAAAATATTTCAACAACTTTCAACAGACTCTGAAAAATAACAATACACAATGACAAAAGTCACACCCAATGTCAGAATTGTAACATTAACAAATGCGTTACCGGTAATTCCTCAGCACATTACAAAACTTACATCACATTAACATTATTTGTTAATATGTAAATTACAAATATCTGAAATCTATCATGCATACATAAGTTTGGTACCGAGCCTTCTACTTATTGGTAAAGAAAAACACTACTACGTTAGCAAAAGACATTAAGTAGGCATTTTGGGAGGATATTTAAATTTACAAATGATACAGGAACAGACAAATTCCAAAAATTATTAAATAAGTTGAAAATTGAAGTTTTAGGTATGGGAAACCCTTATAGAAGTTGAAAGGTAATTAAGTAAGCTAAACGATAAGCGTATAAAATACAGGGTGTTCCACTTAAAATAAGCCGAATATTTCGGTATTAATGTTCTACTAATTAAACTGAAAAAAACGAACACCCTGTAAAGAGGTGTTTACTATTCAGTCAATAAATAGACTAAGATTTTAGAAGTATTTTAATTAAACCTAAGAGTAAATTGGTTGAAGTCAATTTTATTAGAGATATTTAATTTTTCCTAAAACCCTACATTTTCAGAAAAATTGATATAACTTGAAACACTCTGTATGTAGGTATAGGGAACTCTTATGAAAGTGCTATGTTATTTTTTATGTAAAGTTCGAAAATACAGTAATATACAGGGTGTGCCATTTTAACATAACTTTGATATGCCACTTTTTTGGAGCACCCTCTATATTTAAAATATTTTTAAATGTTGCTCATATTGACTTACACAATATCACTGTATTAGAAATTAACGATTATATGCCGCTTCGCAGTAGAACTCCGTGGCGTCGGTCATGATTCACCCTGTATATTAAATTGAAATATTTATTCAGAAATTGTACATCGTAGGATAATATATGTCTAAATCCATTCTTTGTTGTTTATCAGTCAATGTTAAACAAAAGATAACCAATTAAATATAGAAACCACCCAGTTTTCGGCAATTGGGCTCCAACATCGGTGCCCGTTAAGTAACACAATTAATAATTAACTGGAGTAAGCAACTGGGCTAATTTAGAATACAATCTTGACGTCGTTTGTTTCTAATGTCGGCATCCTGTGATTGGTTTAGCGGAGGTAGTGGTAATCACTTCTTAACGGTTTTTTCACGGAAGATGGATTAAAACTGATTAATTGTTAATACTTCGTAATAAAATAAAATTGTTAACAAATAATTAATTCAAGTTACTGGTGTAACGAATCTATTTACATCAATCATAATAGAAATGTGACAATGAAGCATTGGTTCAGAAAACCGAGCCTAAAGTTGAATTTTGTGGTAACAAGTAGTTTGCCTGATTTCACCTCTTCATGGAGTAAAACGTTAATACATTCACACTGGAAATGAATTCTGCATATTTAATTATTAAGTTTACAAACAAATCAAAATAACACTAAAAGTAGCAGGTGCGATCGACACGTTCAATGTAATAATAATAATCAACAAACGAAACAAATACACAAGAAATAAAATCAGCACTAAATGGGCACTAATTTAAAATCGGTCTCTAAAAATTACTTACTGTTTATTATTGCACAGTGTTTACCCACATACATGAAAACTGTTCTATGTTGATCCCCTTTGAACAACGATTGTGACTCTTAATGGTAAATTAGTCTTTTGTCTTGTATAATTTTGTTTTCAATTTCAGGAAAAGATTTCATTATTAACACTAGTTACTTCAGTATTGGTAACTGCAGTTGCAAATTGGATTTATAACAAGATTTGTTAATATGTTGATGCCAAAAGAAGAAAAAGCAAAAAGCACTCACTGATTGGAACCAGTTGGTGTCGTAAAAAAATTATATGTCTATCCATTAAAGAGTGTAAAGGGAATAGAGTTAGATACTGCTCCATGTACTGATGTAGGATCTAAAAAGGCTAGATCTTCAAATCTTTACTCACTTAGAGATAGGTGTGAGCAAATTTCTATGTATTTAATACTTATAGCGAGTTTATTTTAGGAGTTTTGTAGTTTATAATGAGAAAGAAAACAATTTTTTAACCGATTGAGAAATACCACGTTGGTACTAATTAAAACAGCAGTTGTGAATCGGCCGTGATTAGGGGCACGCGAAATTTGGCGAATTACAACCTCAATCTGTCTAAAAAAAATGGAAATAAAAACGAAAATTATAACCTACGGTAACCAAGGATTCAAGGTACGTTACTCTACAATCCATTGAAAGGATCCTAGGTTACCGTAGATTTTAATTATCCTTTTTGTTTCCATCTTTAGGCAGATTGAGGTTATAATTTTTGCGTGCCCCTAGTCACGGCCCTGTGGATCATGATTACATTATTGTATCCGGTCCAAATAAGCCTATATTTGGTTATCAAATTACGAACTCCGAAAACAACCAAACAGTAATTATCACGTGCGTATAAACTTTTCCAACGTAAATTAGTATTAAATTGAATTTTTAGCCAACATCATGGTGAAAATTTGAAATCGTTGCTTGTGTAGATGAATCTGCCAAATGGATGCTGCAGAAGATAATCTGCGTATTGGATATAACGAAGCAAAACGTCGCAGAAATCTTAAACCAACCCATAAAAATAATTCAAAGTTTATCCTAGACTACGCAGTGAAGCAATTGTAAGATTCTTTTATTGGAGTAGACGTAAATGGAACTGTGTTACATGCACGAAGAGACAGTTGTGCCAAAAAAGAAATGTGTGCCGTAACTTGAATGCGTGGGCGTATGGTTGGTGCAGATACACAGAAAGGTTAAAAGGGCACCAATTGATTTATTTTTATATCACCCTTTGATCAAGAAAAGGGCTATAACACAGGAAGAGGTACGTTACAGTTAAAATAATGAAGGGAATGGGTTCGGCGAGGAATTTACTGCTTGACCGCAGTGATAAGGAAACAACTACTACTAGTTTAACACATCTCAGTTTAATTGGAACATAAATTCATACCCCAAATCGGTGTTTTCGTTAAAGCTGTTTTGAGTCAAACCACTACTGTTTGACTCAAAACAGCACCTAAGCCAACATTTGAGAAATCTATCTGTATAGTAAGCGGACAGGAGAAATTAGGGCACTGAAGTAGGGACACGTATAGAAGTGACCGCTGCAATCCTATCCAGATCAAACCAGTAAGTCATCTTTGTTGACCACATAACCGAGATATTTTAGTTCGGGACGACATAATTGATATTTATCGCGCCTTAAAGTTAACCCAGCATCACGTAAACGTTCGAATATTCGCATAAGCACTTGTAACTGTCTCTCGAAAGTAGGAGTAGCGATAACAATGTTATCTAGGTAGGCGAAACAATATGGTTCGAGATCAACACTTAGAAAACGATCAAACAACCGTTGGAAAGTAGCCGGAGAATTATGTAATCTGAAAGGCATTCTAGTGAATAGAAACAAACTTCGATCAGGTTCAGTAAAAGCACTGAGTGACTTAGAAGTTTCAGCTTGAGGGATTTGGTAATAAGCAGAACGGATGTCAAAACCGACGTAATATAAGGTAAAGGGTAAGCATGCTTTCGCGTCAGAGTGTTGACTTTTCGAAAACCTGTACAAAATCGATATGAGTTGTCCTTTTCCGTATTATAACTACTGGACTAGACCACGGACTATAAGAAGGCTCTACAACACCCAAAGCTAACATGTCATCAAGTTCCTTATCCACGATAGTCTGAAAAGTAGGAGATAATGGATAATATATTTGTTTGACAGGTTCTGCGCCAGTAATAATCTTGTGCTCTATTAGAGAAGTGCAGCCAAGTGTGTCTGAAGCCAAAGGAAAAGCGGTGTTCAGAAGGTTTTGTATTGAGTTTTGCTCAGCAGAAGATAATTTGAAAAAAGAGTTTAGATGTTCGTTTAGATTTATCGCATTGAGGACTGGAGTAGGTCGAAACAACCAATGACCCTGTCTGAAGTCTGGGACGAAATCGATCGGCCTCCAAAAATCTATGCCCAAAATAAGTGGTT
The DNA here is from genome assembly GCA_036346205.1 of Vesta saturnalis. Classification (NCBI taxonomy): domain Eukaryota; kingdom Metazoa; phylum Arthropoda; class Insecta; order Coleoptera; family Lampyridae; genus Vesta; species Vesta saturnalis. The sequence goes on from JARFJB010001941.1 coordinate 2,667,868, forward strand.
AGGATACCTCTGGTACTACTAACACGTTTATAACTACCGTTTTATCTTCCATCGTAATCGGCAGGGGAACATGTCCAAGAATCTGGACTTTGCTACCATTAGCCACTGAACAAAATAAAGGAGACTTGTCCGTCAAGAGTGAGATATGTAAACATCGCAAAGAAATCCATCCATCAGCACCAACTATGGTTTCGTGAAGATCCACTATCCAGAAGACCTTTGAACATTTGTCCAAGAATTGAGACATTAAGGTAAGATCGTTCATCATTTCGAACATTACAGAATATAAGATCAAGAAAAAAAAGTTGCTGGTCAGTAAGACCCGAAAATGGAGTATCCGAGACTGTAGGGAGAACAGAGTGTTCTACTCGGTCAGAAGGCTCTAGTATTAGTTTTCCTGACGACTATTACATTTAGGATAGTTGTATTTGGTAACCCCTGGTCTATTACAACGGTAACCATACCTATTCTGTGGTTCTCTACATTTAGGAGAAGAATGTTCACGTTTCTGCCAATTCCAGCAACGTATATTAGAAGGTGAAGAAGTAGATACGGCATATACTACATAAGGACTAGGTTTACTAGTATTCGCCGAAGAAGTTGATGCATCACTATTAGAATCAATGTATGAAGAGGTACGTTACAGTTAAAATAATGTTGGGCACAGTCCAAGAAGGGAAAAGGGCCGGATAGGAATTTACTCCTAGACCGCAGTCTAATGAGTTTAATTCGAACATAAATTCATACCCCAAATCGGTGCTTTCGTTAAAGCTATGTACATTATCATTGATATCACAATCTTGGTACGTACCCAATAATATGGATAGATAATTTTAGCAGTTTATAAATAATAATAAATAGTAACATCATCGTTGTAATAGTAATACACTTACCCTTCTGGATAGTGCTATATCTATAATATAACCCAAAAAAAGCAATAATTATACAATACTCAAAACCCAAAAATATCGTGCACTGTCCGACGTCCGGCGTTGATCCTAGGAATCAAAGATACAAAGCGTAATCAAAATCAAATAATAAACCGTAGTTCTAGTTTTAATTCAAACGAATAATAATTTTATACGCGATACAAATATTCCAGCCAGATGTCCACCGTCGAGTTTTTGTTAAACCCACAAATTAATATTAGTTTAAACTAACAGTACCAAAAAATTAAATATGAAACATAAATTTTGCACACAGCAAACAGAAATGGTTAGTTTGCTACTACTTCTATAATCTACAAATGACTGAGAGCCGAAAGAGTTACAAGAAAAAAGTGAATAGCTTCTTTATTATGATAGCGTTTGTTGACACGTATAGTTATAGCGTAGATAATTATATTAATAAGTAAGACACATAAACATGCATTAACCATTTAACATCAAGAATCTATAAAATGTTGATATGAGTCACCCTATATAAGCAGTTTTGTTCATAGAAGTACAATTATTAACATATATCGTGAAGCACTCTGCATAGTAACCGTTGAATTACGTAGGTGTTAAAGTTCGGATTGTAAACAGATGTTTACTTCCCAAATAGTAGGTATAAAGACATAACAGCTGTGTAAATACACTACAATTTTTGTGAAAATGCAAAGTTATAATACATGAAAATAGCAAGATTGAAGGTAGGTTACCACACACGAATTTAGAGAACGATGCTATATTTATAACTGTAAATCGTTATAGTAACGAGCCGTTCTTCAAGTACTTCGCAGGTTAATTAACACAAATGTCTATATAACGAGAGCATAGTCATGAAGGAATAACAATGAAAGAAACTCACTAGGATGTTGCTTGTGTATAATTACTTAATCGAGTGTATTACTAGGCATAAACCTATTTACTCTTAGGGAGAGGATGGCATGTTGTGAAGTAATAGCCAAAGTGTATCTTCGCCTTAGTTATGGAAGACCATTTCCAAGTTATACCAATAATTTCGAAGAACTCTGACCAGGTATATGTGCAGAATCGGTTACAGAAGTATCTGGTCTGGACGAACGATGATAGTAGTCAATAGAAAGAAAAACGTCCTGGAGGGATGTGAAGCTTTTGTTAAGAAACTTTATATAGGTAGAAACGAGAACTAAATTCGAAATTTCCGAAGTTATCACATTTTTAAATTCATTTGAAATTCAATTTGTCACGCACAATGTTGCCAAATTTTTTATAATTGAAACGAATGTGTGTTGTCTACACTACAGGCATAAAAATTCTCAAACTAGCTCTAAATCCCAAAGTTAGCTTAAAACGTTACAAATCGTATTATTTTTCCAAAATTTTGGCTTCTTACCTCAAAACCTTTAGTAGCTTTTTCGATGGTTGAAGTTATCCCGAAAACTTTGTTGAACAAAGCATAATTTTCTCTCCTAGGTGGTTTTTTAAATTTATCACATTCTAACATATAATGTGTCTTCAAAGGACCATAAAAAGTAACGTCTAGTGATTGAACGCGGTGCGATGTATGGGGAGGACTATTGGGTATAATAATTTTTCTTTATTTGAGAACTTGTAGGAATTCAACGAGCAATGACTACAGTGTTTATCCAATACTGAAAAATTATATCTTCTTTTGAAATTTTAACACAATGCTCAAATTCTGTATTACAAGCGTTTTGTTACTGTAGTTTCATATTAATTGAGTAGTTCGGCCTTTTTCCACAGTTTTTGATTTTATAGCGTGACGTTTCGGAAGCGGACTCTTCTTCCGTCATGAGAGGAACTGATATTGGGATCCATATGGGTTTCATTTCTAAACTATCTTGGCTTATTGGATTTTCTGCTAGTGCAATGTATGTGGCTTCTTTGAGTTTCCGGCGAGTTCTTTTTTCGTCCTTTGTCACTATCTCTATGTTATCCCATTGGATTCGTTCCAGACATGCTCCACGATTCTTGATCCTTCTGTTTAGCATTTGCGGATGTTGTTCTTATGTTCTAGAGTCCTCACTTTGAGTTGTCTACTAGTCTCTCTTATGTATGCTCTAGCGCATTCGTATGGTAGGTTGTATACACAATTCTTGGAATTCTAGTCTTCATTGTGTGATTTGGTTTTGGTTATTACTCCCCGAGGCGTTTATGTCGAGTTTAAGGCAGAGGTTACCTTGTATTTGCTGCCTATCCTTCGTATTTCGTTTGACGTACCTTGTATATACGGTATTATCGCTGTATATTTAGGTTCTTCTTTTCGGTTACCCTTTCCCTATATAAGTTAGGTGTTAGATCGAGGTAGCCATTTCCTTTAAGCGTTTTAGCGTTATTTTCTTTTCTTCTTGCAGGTCCTCTTGTTCTGAGAATACTGTTTTTGATCTATCGTACAAGCATCTTGCCACGCCTATCTTCACGCTTTTGTAGTGATTGGAATTGTAGTGTAGGTACCTCCCCGTGTGGATAGGTTTCCTGTATACACTTGTCGTGAAAGTTTTGTCACTCCTACATTCCAGCAGTTATTGTTCCGACTCCAATTCCGTTGTGAATTTTATGGAAGGTGCGCGGATATTTAGATGATGTAGGAATTCACCAAGCTTGTGCTTGTCGTGTTACCAAACTACGAAGGTATCGTCCACGCATCTAAGCCACATCTTTGATTTTTCCGTGAATTCGGATATCGCTTGGTTTTCAAAGTCTTGAAGACAAGACGATATATGAATTTACGTAAAAACCAAGGATGTGTATGTGGTAGATACGTGGATGATATCTTCGGAGTTCACACGGGAGATACCTAGACTACAACTTCAATCACCACAAACGCGTGAATTTAGGCGTGACAAGATCCTTGTACGATAGAGCGAAAGCAAATGCTCAAAACAAGAGGACCTAAAAAAAGGAGAAGAAGATATCGCTAAAACACTTAAAGAAAATGGCTACCTCATCTAACTCCTAATCTAAACAGGAAAGAGTAACCGAAGAAAAAGAATAACTTAAATATACAGCGATAATACCAAATATACAAGGTACCGCAGACAAATACGAAGGATACGCAGCAAATGCAAGATACGCACTGGCTCCAGATCAACAAGAACCTTCAGGGGAATACTAACCAAAACCAAACCATACAATGAAGACCAGAATTTCAAGAATTGTGTATACAACCTATCATGCGAATGCGCTAGAGCATACATAGGAGAGAGCAGTAGACTACTCAAAATGAGAAGTCTGGAACATAAGAACAACATCTGCAAAGGCGAAGTAGAAAGATCAAAAATCGCCTAACATGTCTAGAATAGGTTACGGCGCAACATGTGCAACGAAGTATATATATATATATATATATATATATATATATATATATATATATATATATATATATATATATATATATATATATATATATATATATATATATATTCTAAAAAATCTATATTGCGTAACACAGTTGCTCAGCGGTAAAGGTGGCAGATTTGTAAGTGGATCATAACATATGCATTCGTCTCAAGTGCGAAAACACTCCTAAGAACTAAGCCTGGTGACGGAAGCAGAGTCCGCTTCCGAAACGTTGCACTATTAAAGCAAAAACTGTGGAAATAAGCCGATCAACTCAACTAAGGTAGAAACAAGCTTCGTGTAAATCTCAGACAACTCGAAGAAAAGGAAAATGTTATAGAATTCGGCATTAACAAACACTGGACTGTAATTAAAGAAACCCTACTGGAACCGACCAAGAACATCTTAAAAAGAGAAAAACCAAAGAAGCAAAAAGAATGGATGACGAAATTCTATTACTTATGAACAACCGAAGAACAGCTAAGTGTAAAAATGAAGAACAGTATAAGCAAATTAACATCGAAATTAAAAGCAAAATCAGCGAGGCTAAAAAACATAGGATAGAAAACAAATGCAAGGAGAATGAAAAGCGTTCACCCTTCATAAAAGTGTTAATGACCAATAACAGAAGCAAGAAACAAACTGGAATATCTCGGTCACAAAATGAGAGGGCAGAAACACCAACCACTCCAGTTAATTATGCAAGGAAAGATTCAAGGCAAACATCATGAAATTATCTCAGGAATCCAAAAATGAAATAATATACGGGGTGTTACATTTAAAATAAGGAAGTTAATGGTGACTTCAGGGATAACCGGAAGTAGCGTGATCTTGACAATATTTTAGAATGAAAGAAAATCATGAATAACCCCGGAATCCGAGAGTTCAGAATTCAACGTTTTCCTACCCACGAAAACTTCTAACGAACGGATACCCTGAGATCCCCGGTATTTATATATAATCAATTTTTTGGCCATAAGTATTTATATAAATTTTTGTTATTATTTCAATTCATTGAAAGACGCGGTTTGATAGTCGATGACAAGTTTTTTTAATGTAATGTATTTGGCCCCAATCGTCTACTAACGAATTCTTTTCACAAATGTCTGAATACGACAATGATGTAACAAATTATCATAACCCGAATTTAAGAGAATAGCTTGATAAAAATAAATTTTATTTTGTTAGATAGTTATTATTGCGTAATCAAATCTACAAGTTGCGATAGGTTTAAATAAATATTTACTTTTAAGTTGTGAATGGATGGGGAACAATTATATAAATAACTGTATGTTTAACTATCTTATTAATTCTAAATTAAGTAATATAAGAGTGTATCCAGGTATAATTAAAGGATACATGTTTAGAACCTAAATTTAATTACGCAATGTGTTTGGATTATCTGTAAAATTGTATATTATCTACAACAGGCATTACCACGTTATCAGGTCATAATGTTGTAACGGGAGTGTTGTTATTAACATCGCAACTACGTGATACAAGTATATTTATATTAATCACTGATTGTGGTATTAAAGAACCAAACACTAGTGAAACCCGAGAAACTAATTAAAAAAATTTATAAATACGTACAATAATTTTACAAATTCTACTAATTCATTAATTACGTTTTCTCCCCACATTAAATCAAGAAGATGGACTCCGCTTTCAAAACAAATCACTATGGAAGTAATTTTAAGTGCGGTTGCAATAGGAATTGTAACTACCGTAGCGGTGTGCTGATATCAAAAAAAGAAGTTAAGAGTACCTACTGTTTGGCAACGCGTTGGCATAGTAAAACATTTATACATCTATCCATTTAAAAGTGGAAAACCAATCGAACTCGAAACTGCTCTTTGTACTGCAGTTGGAGTTAAAGCACCTGATGCATCAAATCTTCACCAACTTAAAGATAGGTATATAAACTTAACAACATTTTTATTTTGTATATCCAAGTGTTTGTATTTAAGGAGTTTTGTAGTTTATAACGACAAGGATAAAGCGTTTCAAACTGCTCGAATTATTTCAAAACTAGTTTTAATTAAAATAGCAGCCGTAGATCAACATCATGTAACTTTAACCGCTCCCGATATGCCCATTTTAGTTATAAAAGTACCCAATTCAATTGAGAACAAAACAGTAACAATCACGTACGTACCTATGAATTTTCCTCATATAAAACAGTATCCTAAAATAATTTAGGCAACATCACGGCGAAAAAATTCAAGTTATTGATTGTGGAGATGATGTTTCCAAATGGATTTCAAAGTATGTATCAGAAAAAGAAAATAATTTACGTATTGGATATAATGATGCAAAACGCCGCAGAAATATCAACATAAGTCACAAAAAATTTAAAAAAGTTTACCCTAAATTAAGTAATGAATCAACTGTAAGAGAAGCAATTATAACATGGTTCTTGATTCTACTATAATTTTGTTAAAGGGGCTGCAGAGCGATTTTTCAAGTTACTTGCTAGTCAATGAATCCTCTGTAAAAGATTTACAGAATAAAATACCGGACGCAAACATAACGCATTTCAATTTTCGACCAAACATATTAGTTGAAGGTGCTCCAGCGTTTGCTGAAGATGATTGGGAATGGATAAAAATCGGAGATGTAATCTTATACACTGTTAGGTTTTGTACCAGATGTGTCCTAACCACTGTTAATCCAAATACCGGTATTAAATCTGAACTTAATGAACCTTTAAGAACGTTACGAACGTAAGTGTTTAAAAAAATACCCGCTGCAACTAGTAATATTTATTTAGGTATCGACAATTGAAAGATGTGAAAAATATTGACCTTGATGGTACCAAGCCGTTAATGGGTCTTAGTATGGGTTTTCTGTCAGGTACCAAGATTAACGTGGGTGACGTTGTTTACGTTGGAAAGTAAAATTGTTTAAAATGTACCGTTGGACAATAAATCGCTTAGATCTAGTATTATTGTTTTATTACAATGCTTAAAATTTTGATTAAGGTGATAGGCATATACAGCAATAAATAGGCAAAGCTATCTGTAAACTACCAATTGTTAAATGTCAGATATACATTGTGATATTTGTACCATCCCTATGAGATACGATGATACGTTACATTAAGAAACTTTATAAAGAAAAGTTATGTAAAATTAAATTTTCGTTAAAAAATATGTCTACAATTTTTTTTATAAAATTAATCATTCAGATATTGAAAAAATTTGAACTAACCTACCTCGGACTTTAGGAATTTTTTTACCACTAAATTACGCGTCGTATCAAAAAATTGCATAAATAATCGATATGTTTAAGGTCTATATCTAGGTATTTTTAAATCTTTGAAATATCCAGTTGTTTTAGAAATATTTGATAAAAACCAAAAACTGTACCTAATAACCCCCCCCCCTCTTTGCCATTGGGTTTCTATTTATGTAATCAGCTCCAAGCAAAATGAAAACAAGCTTAAATACAAAATTTTAAGTACGTAGATGTTTTAATTCTGGACTTATCGTGGATACTAGTATGCACACACACATCCAGACATCATGACTCATTTGGCAAAACTTGGTCAAAAGTTGTAAAATGGGTTAATAAGTAGATTTAACGATAGAGAAAAAAAAGTTTTATACCTACATGTGTATATGTAGTTTGGAAGGTTAAAATTACTGTGTGCACGTAACTGTGCACCTCACGGTCCAACGTTACAGTTTTTGACCGTTGTAGAATCGAAGTAATAAGAAAAATATAAACCTTTCCTTTTCTGACAGAATTTGAAATAGATATACCGTTATATTGACACGGAGTATGTGATAATATTTTATGTTGGTGTGTGAGCTTAATATATATGTAATCCACTTAACGCAAAAAACGGTATTTCGATATCTGAACCACCGCTAATTGCATACTATTCGTGAAAGGAAAATAAAAGATAATAATTGGTTTTGCCATTTTGCCAAAAATTGTTCTAACAGGTACATAGAATCCAAGGCGTTCACCTGCAACAACAAATTCCGCGAATTTTGCTCTTGTGGTTCGGTCGAAGGAAGGAATAAGCGAAAAAAATATTTTGAAATCTGATTTGTTTCTAAACCAACTCACTTGGTAAATGGAGAAGCGGCAGGGTAAAATGTGCAATAAAAATAAATGTATGAGAGCAGAGCTCTACTGGCAAACTATAAAAGAGGATATTCAGTTTGGAACTACCCTTTAGGGGAGAGTCGTGTAGTACCGACCACTTTCAGTTTTTCTTACCGTAACTTGGGCAAAAATTGGTAAAATAAAATTATTAAAATTGATATGTAATACCACTAGTACCTGATAAAAGTACAGACATTGACTTTCTTAAATTAATTATAACAATCAGTTACTGACAAGGCAAAAAAGACAGAACTTCAGTGGATGAAAATTTGGCGCCCAGTGCCGACCAGCCACTTTTTGTAAATATTTGGGTTTATCTAATTAATAACATTGAGGAAAAACGTTTTTCTGTTAGAACAGAAATTAATCGTTATTCAGATAATGAAAAAATTTGAACACTAAAATTTTACCTTTTTTGCCGCTAAATTACGCGTCATATCAAAACTTGCATAAAACATAATTAATCGATATATTTAAGGTCTATATCCCGGCATTTTTATATCTTTGAAATATGCAGCTGTTGATAAAAACCAAAAACTGCCCCCAAACAAACTCCCCTCTCCGTCGCTGGATTTCTCACAAAATCCAATCAGCTCTAAGTCAAATGAAACGCTTAAATACAAAATTTTAAGTACGTAGGTGTTTTCGTTCAGGAGTTATCGTTTATGCTGACATACCTCCACACATACAGACGCATGCATGCCGCACCCACCCACCCTAATCGCTAATTATTTATACCTAATAGACATGCACATGATGACACAAAGTCAATATCTTATCATTCAATCAAGAGAGCAGTCCTCAAAAATAACTTGTTGCACGCTCAACGTCACGCCGGCGCGGCGCTTACGTTCTTGTAACTTTACTAACACTGTACCACGATGTCGAAATATGATAAGTGGAAGGACTGCATTTACTGACCTACAGTCATACAGTGGCGGTATCTGATTTAATAAGCGAAAACTAACTGTGGTACTGTATGCCGGTCGGCACTACACGACTGTCCCTTAATTGGTAATGATATTGGGAAAATTTTATAAGTACGAGACAACCGTTAACATAAAATTAACACACACTTAACTCCTACTTAATTTTTCATTAAATAAATCGCTACAAGCATCGATCTGTCGATTAAGAGGTCATCCTTAGACATAATTCTCATAAAAAGCATGGATTAAGATAGTGAATGGAACACGTTTAAAGAAAACTGTAAACATTTGTCTATATTTTCCGAACTCCTGTGTACAATTGCGTGATGTTGGTGGTTGCGGCGATTTTCTAAAATTTACCCTCTAAAACTATTTTTAGAACCAGTTTGTCTAATTCGTGAATAACTTTAGTAAGAGGTAAGGTTACATTTTGCTTGAGTTTTGAGGTTAAAAAATAAAAAATCGATTTTCAAATCGGCAACTGTTTTCTTGAATGGGAGACTTTTAAGTTACTTGATTGGAACATGTACCATTAAGGCCCAGGTGTATCTATTGTGTTTTTCGGTGTTACCACAAAAATAAAAAAATGTAATAAATACTGTTTGCTTGCAGACTAGATAGAATGGGACCAAGAAAAAGGGTACACATATCGTCACGTGAGATAGAGACTGCCGTTCGGGAAGTTATTTTAAACAAAACTTCAATAAGATAAGTACCTCAATGTACGGGAATTCTCAAAATTTCACTGCACAGAGCAGTAAAAATTGCTAGAAATACAATTATTGAAGCGTATAAGCACTCGCCTAACAGAGGGAACAGAAAAACATTTTCAGAAGAACAAGAATTTTCTCTAGTGACTTACTTCAAGAGTTCATCTCGCCTGTGTTATGGATTAACAACGGTTCAAGCTCGTAGCTTGGCTTATCAGCTTGAGAAGGAACTGAATTTAATGGTTCCAAAACCTTCCGGTTTGTATTTTTAGCGATTGACCTTAAATTTATAAACATAAGATGCGTTTTGGCATGTGAAAACTTGGGTTGTGTTGGACTTGTACCATTCAGATTAACGTGTCCCAATCAAGGGCTATAGGTGTCCAGTTCAAGAAAACTGTTCCTTGAATGGGACACTGCATGTTTTTAAAAATATATTTTGTTGTCCTAAAGTTTTATTTAATGGGCTACATTTTAGTAGTACATCAACAATACTATCTTAGAAATTATGGCTAACTTGTTTTCTACGAAATTTGAAAATGTCCCGTTCAAGGTGCCCCTCTGTATTATCTCAACCAGAATTATGTTGTCATGTTAAAGATCGTTAAAAAAAGTTGTTACATTATGGTACCTATGAAATGTATTCTGTATTGATAACAACCAAACTGTCACCGTTATCACAAAAATATTACTACTTTATTACAACACTAATAAAACTACAATTTATTTTAATTTTAATGTCGATTACTGTTCTGCAATACAAACAGTATCACCAACGCAAATTTTTCCTGGATTTTCTAGGCTCATATAAATTCCTAAATTTGGATAAGTTATACCAGAGCTGTATTTAGTTAATTTGCGATATCTAAAAAATATATTTATAGAATTAGATAAAAATAACATATTTAATTTACCTTTTCATTGTAGTAATCGGTTCAAAATTTTCATTACATTCCAAAGTTGTAGGATTAATGGTTGTTATTGAACAACGTGAACAAGGCATTGTTGTATTAAGGGTAACATCACCAATTTTTATTTTAATCCAATTATCTTCTATGTATGGTACATCATTGTCACTTTCAATCACAATATTAGGTCGGAAATTATGCAAAGTTATGTCGGAACTCGGTATTCTTCTAATCACATCATCTATTGATGATTTGGTTAATAGTAAAAATGTGCATAAATCGCTGTAAAGGCCCTGAAAATGATTTTTATTCCAGTTTGATTCAGTTTTGTACATACAGAGGTTGCATGTTTTAATTTCGGGTTCATTTTTATGTACCTTCCGTGATACTTTTTAATATCTCGTTTTCGGGATCCATCGTGGTAACCCAAACGTAAACCAAAATTATGTCCTACTAAAATATTGGATATCCATCGAGCTGCTTCATGTCCACAATCTATGGTAAATACTTTTTCACCGTTCCACATTCTAAAAATTGAAGGATTAATACATACATACACATATATATATATATATATATTTCAGTCACGTGTTGTCATGTGAGAAACCTTAGCGAATTGCGGGCTCACATGACATTCACAAAAAGTTGAATGTGATCCTTCATTCTGAGTATAATAATTGTAATACATCGTAACTAGGGAAATACATACAGTTCAAGTTTGAATCGATTGTGACTTGCCTCCTTCATAGCTCAGATGGAAGAGCCCCACTCTAGCAAAGTGGAGGTCGTGGGTTCAAGTCCCACTCGAGTTAATCTTTTACTGTATGTACTTTAAAAGTTAATTTTAAATAAAATACAATTAATGATTATTAAATTGAACTTCTGTTCGTTCACTAAACCAATTTCTATAGGTATCTATTACTGTTGCATACAACAAATAAAAATTAACAATCAGTCACGTGTTGTCATGTGAGAAACCTTAGCAAGTGCGGGATCACATGACATTCACAAAAGTTGACTGTGATCCTTCATTCTGTGTATAATAATTATAATACATCGTAACTAGGGAAATACATACAGTTCAAGTTTGAATTGATTGTGACTTGCCTCCTCAATAGCTCAGATGGAAGAGCCCCACCCTAGCAAAGTGGAGGTCGTGGGTTCAAGTCCCACTCGAGTTAATCTTTTACTGTATGTACTTTAAAAGTTAATTTTAAATAAAATACAACTAATGATTATTAAATTGAACTTCTGTTTGTTCACTAAACCAATTTCTATATATATATATATATATATATATATATATATATATATATATATATATATATATATATATATATATATATATTATTATATATATTAATTTCTGTTATTAGTATTAAATAGTTATTGTTTAAACAGAGCAATCAGAGCTAGTTATATTTAGTCGCTTGCTCTGGAAATGTGAGCTAACGTTTACGTACGTTAGAAAATTAACGAAGATTCCAGTCAGCAATATTTATAACGTTAGTGCGTTTTATTTAGAAAAGGTTGGCTAAAAACCGGTGCTCAACGAAAGTATATATTAAATTTACGCCCTTAATTTGTTACACGCTTAAACCGCAGAAGGCGCCGCGTGGTACTTATGAAATAAGCGGGTTGCCAAGCTAAGTCATCGAAGATGACCGTAGGTCATCGTCAGATGTATATGATCTGAAACAAAACCTCAAAAACCTTTCACTACTAGCTTTCAATATTCAGTAATAAAAGTCAGTGTCGCCAATGTGATCTGGATTTTCGGTCTTAGGTTAAACTGGTAGAAATTTTTGTATAAAAACACTCGGTAAGATAAATACCTACTTGGTGAATAAATAACTCAATTCTCAATATAAAATTCGGAAAGTTCACTTTATATTTGTAAAGTACGTTAAAGTACACCAATAAACTTAATGAGTCTAATTCATGTTAGATTAATGAATCCCTAATACCTATACATTTTGGAAAAGTAAGAGCTTAAAACAAAAGTATTGGCCACACCCTGTATATTGGTTATATTCGCTCAAAGTTGTCAAAATGATTAATATTCAATCCAATGAGTAACCGCCCTTAATGATTTTAGGAGAGAAGCACCCAAAGTGGCAATTAATCTTAAAGTTGTCTGAGATCTGTATACAGTAATATTATTACCCAATAATTTAATTACCCTTTCCCTTCTATCTAACTTCTTGAAATATCTGTTTTAAATTCTAACCATACTCTTAAATTCGCATATGAACGCAGAATCAATTTAAAAACATTCCAAATGTAAAGTAAATGTTAAATAATCCAATTTAGGAGTACTGTAAGAGGTCATTAACATTAACATTAACGTTTTTTTATGTATTAAATAAAACAGTATTTACAATGTTAAGACTGATATCTTTAGAATACATGCACAGAACTGTATTCTTATAAACGTGAAACATGAAACGAGCTTTATCTTTATTCATTTAAGATATAATACATAAATACAATTAACCACTGACGTAAGTTCTGGCAGTCGTATGCGAATAATTAATAACATACTAATTCCTCTATGCAGTTCCTAAAATGTCAATTCTTATTAGACTTCCATTACTGTAACAATTCTTTAATTAATAGACGACAAAATTCTATTCATGAAACTCTTGTAGCCTTTTTCAAATAAATTTAGTAATAAATGTTTAACTGCGTTAAAATCCTAACTGCAAAGTATAACAAAGCATTAAAATCACTTCAGTGCAAATACTAAAATAATTCTGCGTCTGTTGTAATAAAGAAAACTTTCTTTACCCTATCCATATCCAAAGAAACACAAATTATGGTCTCCAAACCAATGGAACTCCATTATTTGGAGTGATGAAGCCAGATTTGAAGTTTGCGTTGGTGATAGTAGGAGTCATGTCATACGAACTAAAGAAGAAGTATTTCAGAATGATTGTCTTAAAAAGAAAGTTGTCTCCGGCTTCTGTTATTTGGGGATCCATGTCAGCTAGTGGAGTGGGAAATTTACGTTTTGTGAAAGATATCATGAATACTGATAAGTGCATTAATGTGCTTTAAAAACAACTTAATACCCCAAACTGAACAAATGCGTTTAAAGAGTATCGAATATATCTTCCAACAAGATGGCGCCGCTTGCCATACGGCTAAAAAATGCAAAGATTGGATGTTGAAACACAATATTTCAGTTTTAAATTGGACGTTTAGTAATCCAGATCTATCGCCGATTGAAACCTTGTGGAACATCATGAAGAGGAAGCTACGAGCAAACCCCGCAAGAACCGTTCTAGAATTGTGAACCCGTTTCCGAGAAATTTGGAACGATTTTACACCAGATTAACATTAGTTGACACAATACCAAGACGAATCGAAGCAGTTATCAATCGAAGAGGCGATGTAACGCTTAACTCTTAACTTAACTCTTTCCCGTCGGAGCACCCTTGCTCCGACTCTTGATCTCTTCAGGCTCCCAGCGATAGCTGAGACTTCTTCCTTTTCTCTCTCCTCGTCCCCGGACGTGTGCCTTTAAAAGCACATAGGGGTGTGTCAATCCCGGGATGTCCAAGCCACTCGTCTCCGTGCCGTAACCATTGTCTGTACTTCAGCGACTCTCGCAGGGCATGGCTAGGGAACGTTGTGCAGGCAGTGGCCGGTGGTCTGAGCTTAACCACCTGAACCGCGTGGAGGTGCAACACTATAAAATGCTCCCTTAATCTCACAGGTATAGTTCACGCCTAAGCATGCATCGTGCTTTGAACGGCATAACTGAAGGGTTGATCATTTCCTAGCGACTAACCTCGGGGCACCGGGCGCACCCCTGTTGTATTTAGCCTTATACGTTAGCAGGGGGCTCCTGGCGCAGAGGAACTGGTTAGTAGTTGCGGAGCAAAGCATCGGAATTACTAATCGGCTTGTGTCGCAAACTCCCACCATATGGTATGGGGAAGCACCAACACCAACCCCAGAGGTGAGTCTATCCTACAATTCACTATGGCATATAATTTAGTATATTGAATAGGGGAAACAAAGCTACCTTTGTAACAAGGCGTAGGAAGGAGGTAATTGATATAACATTAGGTACTTATCACGTAAGTAAGTTTGTTAAAAACTGGTATGTTTCTGATGAGGTGAGTTGTTCGTATCACAGGTACCTACGTTTTGAAATCACCGGAATAAACCGCTTACTTATCGTAACCCCGCAAAACGAACTGGGAGTCCTATAATAAGGAACCGTTTCCGATAGACAACATCGTAGACATAGAGATAGATGTGCAGTAACTAACAGTTGCGATTATCTCTACATATAAAGGAAACTGTCCCCCAATCGTGAAGGTTTTCAATAGGAAAGTACCTTGGTGGACTCAAGTACTCACGGAAATGAGGACAAACACTATAAAAATATTTAATAGGACAAAAATATCAGATAACTGGGATGAGTATAAAACATCCCTCACTGAGTTCAACAAATCACTAAGAGCTAAAAGAAGAGAAGACACTGTGAGGAGGTATAAAGGACTCCAAAATGAGCCAAGATCCATAAGATACTCTTTATAGACACTCATTGCTCAATAAGTAATCTGGTACGGATACTTTCCTGGCTCGGATGTAATAGATCAATCACCGATTGACTGGCCAAACCAAAGGCTTGATGACTCTGGAAACAGATCATTAAGGGCGGACTGGGCAATATCCAGGAAAGTGATTACATTTAATAAAATCAAATGGGCGGTAAACTCATTTGATCCATACAAATCAGCAGGAACGGATGAAATTATTCCAGCCATGCTGCAGAAAGGATCGGACCTTCTGCTCACAAAAATCTGCAAGATTCCAAGAGCCAGTCTGGCTATGAAATACCTTTCGAGAATATGGAGACTAACTGAGTGGTTTTTATACCCAAGCCAGGTCGGGTTAATTACTCTCAGGCAAAGGCTTACAGACCAATTAGTCTTGTCTTTTTTACTTACTACAATAGAAAAATTGTTCGACAGGCATATAAAGGACAGTGTGCTGGTAACCAGACCACTCGATCGAGACCAGTTTGCCTTCAGAGCAGGATTATCAACAGAAATAGCGCTCCGCCACCTGATTAGTTGAGTGAAAAAAACGCTGTAAAACAAGGAGGGGCATTCTTGGACATAGAAGGAGCCTTCGATAATACATCATTCAGCTCTATTTTTACTGCCATGAGAAATCTAGGTCTAGAGGAAACGTGCTGCAGGTAAATAGACTGCATGTTAAGAGGCACGATGGTGTACATGTCGCTGCTGAATGAGACTGGCAGTCCGGGTGGTAGGGGGATGCCCACAGGGGGGTCTTATCTCGCCTATTGTGGAACCTTGTCATGGACGGGCTGCTAGTGGACCTCAGCAACGAAGGTTTTTCATACCTAGGATATGCGGATGACTTAGCCATCCCAGTAGAAGGGAGTTTTTTTATGGTTGTGGACCTGAATAGGCTAAATTTGGCCTATCGTGCTAAAGCACTCAGGAACACTTAGGAGGATGGATAGAGGGATAATGAATTCCCAATAGATGCCTATGAACAGCTACCTTAAATTTTCTCATATCATAAGTGAGATGAAAACAGGAACTAGGGAGATCATTCCAGAGTTTAGAAACCGTGTAGAAAAATGTGGATTGCGCCCGTTTGGTACGACAAGTGGAGATTTGTACTGCATACTGATGATGTGAATGAGCGAATCGAGTATTTCTCGCAAAGATAGCCCGAGATGGTATCAAAGAATATAATTCAGCAGCACAATAGCCGTTGTAATAACGATAATACAAAGAAAGAACTGAAACCATCCTTCTATGCTCAAGGGACTGTATGCGAGAAGTTAAGGACGGGTCATTTATAAGCCTAATCGCTCTCTTTTGAATACGATCAATGATATCGAGAGCGTATTGGGGAGCACTAACCCAGAGGTGAGAATTATATTCCAGATGAAAATTTACCAGTACATTCAGACAGCGCATGCGAATGGCGCTGAATGTAACACGAGGTGGAAAGGGAGCGAAGACCTAAACGTCACTCTCCAAAAAACCTCCATTGTACCTTTTACGCAAAGGAGAACCTAGGCCATCTCCTTCTGGCGATTAAGGGGAGGCTAGATTGGGGCTATATATATATATATATATATATATATATATATATATATATATATATATATATATATGCAGAATTCATTCACAATCTATGTAGACACAGCGCGTACGAGGTTAATTGACAGTATTTGATACGAGAACGGACCATATGGCTCCAAAACACATCATTGCTACACTCTTCGAGGGAATAATTCAGGATCGAACAGAGTGGAATGAACACAGACACAAATTCCCTCCTGGTAGTCTAATCTGGTACACAGACGGTTCAAAAACTGAGACAGGTGCTGGAGTGGGTAAACCTGGTGTGCAGTCAGGGCAATATATTACAATCCCTCTTGGAAGGTACGCAACCGTTTTCCAAACGGAAATATACCCGATACTTCGATGTGCGCGAGAAAATAAAAGAAGGGCCAACACAGGAAGGCGTATCTATATCTTATCTGACCAGGCGACCCTAAAAGCACTATCAAGCTTTAAGGCCTCAACCAAACTAGTCTGGGAATGTTACGAAAAACTCAATGGTCTGGCAGAGCGGAACACGGTAATTCTACTCTGGGTCCCTAGCCATTGTAGGACCGAAGAAAACGAAAAGGTAGATAAACTCGCAAGACAAGGATCAGCAAGACCCTGTTATGGCCCCGAACTTGCATTGGGAGTACCGAAAAACGCAATATGTAGCTATATCAGCGAATGGATTTGCGAGCAACATGAAACATACTGGATAAACAGGCCAGGGTTAACACATAGCAAGGCCTTTGTAAATTGACCTTGCACGAAAAGAACCACAGAACAGGTCACGCTAAGCAGAACACAGCTTAGGATCGACGACATAAAGACAATATTTACATCGATTGGTGCTTGTATCTGGATAGCTCAGTTCCTTAGAGCGGTACTCTAGCAAAGTACATGTCGTAGGTTCAAATCCTACTCGAGGTGAACTTTTTATTAATGTGTTTAATAGAATTAATAATAATTTATAATTACATATTTACTTTTGAACTTATTCGTTCATAACAAAACTTATAATAATCCTAAAATGATTGTTTGAATTATGAAACTTTGGTTTACTAAAAGTACTATGAACGGATGGGTTGGTGTACAGAGAGAACATACTGAATGCGTTCAAGGAAAGTTCGGAGACCAAAGAATCGATGAGAATGGTGGATACCTGGTGAACATCAGTGTGGAGAGAAACCTGTTCGTATCTAATACGCGGTTTAAACATAAAAATGTGTATATGTATACATGGCAAC
The DNA here is from genome assembly GCA_036346205.1 of Vesta saturnalis. Classification (NCBI taxonomy): domain Eukaryota; kingdom Metazoa; phylum Arthropoda; class Insecta; order Coleoptera; family Lampyridae; genus Vesta; species Vesta saturnalis. Next base: position 2,686,159 of record JARFJB010001941.1, read on the forward strand.
GCGGTGAATCTAAAGGTATGACCATGCACCTGGGAAGAGATACAAAAGTAATGCGCGGATCGGACCATTTTTGGTTGTATCGAGAGAGTGTTTAGGAATAAAGAGGGTATAGAAAAGGAAAGCAAACGTAGTGCGAACGTGCAAAATTAGGGTAGGTAAACTAGTCGATAATGGTGCGAGAATGAAATGTGTAGATGATGTGAGTAGAGATGAACGTGAATGAAGCGGTGAGGAACGAACAAATAAATGACAATGACGTTGAAAGACGGTGTTGTCAATTGTGCCGAGCAGATATGTGGAAGAGCGACTATAGGTAGACAGAAAAAATGTGCTTGGTGCAATGGATCAGTAAAAAAGGTAGTATGTAAGAAAAAAGATGCATCCATGGCAATAATTACTGCAAAAAAATGAGACTGAGAAAAAGCAATTAAATGAGGTATACAGATTAGGAAACAAAGAAAGCAGTGAGAATAAGTACAGAGGAACAGAAAATTCTTCGGCAAATTGGTCAAAAATACAGAACGTGGCCTAAAATAGAACTCTGCAGGAGTGATGAATACCAGCAACGAAAAAGTATGGGACGATTGTGAAGCGAGGTAATGCTGGCAAGAATATTTCGGAAAGCTGTAAAGTGGTGAGGAAAATAAGACTGAAGAGTTAAATAAGGGGAATATAGAAGGAATGGTGAATGAAACTGAGAAGGATATTGGGATAAATGAGGTAGAGAAAACGGTAGAAAGGTTGAAAAACGGTAAAGGAGCAAGCGTACATGAAATCACTGGTGAAATGCTAAAGTACAGAGGTCCAAAGCTTATACGAAGATAGATTGTCTGAATTATTAAATGTATGCCTTAAGTGTGGAAAAGTGCCGAGAGATTGGAAGAGCGCGATCACTGTACCACTGTACAAGGGTAAGGAGAACAAGAGTTACTGCAAGAAATACAGAGGAATAAGTCTGCTCAGTATACCTGGCAAAGTATTTGGAATAGTACTGATTGCTAAGAGTACGAGAAACTACACAAACTAAGATTTGGGATGTGCAGGGTGACTTCATGCCAGGAAGAGGATGTTTGAACAAATGGTTGCTCTCCAGCAGGTGATCGAAAAGTATTTAAGTATAAAAAAGAAGCTGTACTGTGCATTTGTCGATTTGGAGAGAGCATCGGACAAGACTGAATAGTGAGAAGCTGTGGGAAATATTAAATGAATATGGCGTAAGTAAAGGTCTAATAAATGGAATATGGGTAGTATGTAACGGTAACCGGGCATGTGCTAGGGTGAGAGGAGGTGTCAGTGAACACTTTAATATTTAGCAAGGAGTGTGACAAGCCAGTGAGGAAAACCTTTCAAAATATATGGATGAAATACAAGTACTGACTTACTTAGAAAAATATCACAAATAGTTTATAAACACACACAGTAAAAAGCAGTTGCTGCATACTTATAATAACCATCATTCATTGCTAATTACAACACATACCTACTTTCTATATTCCCATTGTTGTTATAAACCGCTTTAATCTCTTATATATTGTTTTAGGTAAATAATTCCATTATAAAATGGAATCTATACACAAGTGAAATAAATTGTGTACTATTTTTACATAATCATGCCACCAGCTTTGTAGAAGTGTATTTAGAATATCGCAACATACCTAAAAATGTTACACTTACATAACATGATCTTCATAACTGTCTAATAATGTTGGAATTTTCAACATAAATGGTTGCTCAGCACCACAACTTAAAATAAGTCCATTTTCACTACATTTAGTTTCAATTAACAACAATTTGGAATAATTTCTAGCTGTTTGAAATGCTTTTGTTTCTTCGTTATATACTACAAGGCACCTATAATCACGTAAAAGTAGGAAGGGACAATTATTTTTAACCAATTTAATACCTATCTCTTAATTCAATTGTATCTGATGTAATTAACTGCAATCCAAACTCAGTACATTCTGCGCATTCAATTGGATAATAACGACCACTTTTAAGAGGATACATAAATAAATGTTGTACTTTACCAACCACTTTCCACTTAATACGTTTGCTACATTTTTGATACACATAGTACATGAATCCTGCTGATATACTAATTAGCGAAGTTGCAATAAAAACTGTTTTTTTCATTCTTATTTATTAATTAATCGTTACTAATAAACACTTGTAATTAAATACAACAGTGACTTTCAGGTTAAACAAAGTACTTCAGTATTACATAGTTACACAATAAAGGTCAATCTGATAATAACCACATGTATAAAGAGTGGTTTGTTTGCTATTGTGGTCTTTAAATTTCAGTTTAATTTGATGTTAACTGATTCCAAAACCTTTCATTAAACCACTAGCTTCTGCATGTGAAAGGGGATTTAAACCAATTCCCATAATCTTCGGCTCATGTTCAACGTCTCTCTTCTTAGATAACTTGTCTTTTATTTCTTTACTTGTAAACTCATATTGTTCTTTTACATTGTCCAGTTCTAAAACAATTCTCAACAATATAGTTATTAAAATAAGTTTTGCTGACCTTTTCGTATTAACAATTTGCAATGATCTGTTGGATATTCCACAAAAAATGAGCCCACTTTTAAAAATGATTTTTTATCTTCAGTTATTTGAAGAGCTCGAAGTGATTCTTGTAATTTTGCTTGTGTATTTGCAAGCTCTAACTTTGTGTCTTTGAGTGTTAAAATATCTTGAGCGATAGTTTCGACTTCTATTAAATAAGTTAATGTTTTAGAAAAATCAGGAGATTCCAAATTCATAATTAATTACATAAAAATTAAGTCAAATCTGAATTTCAAATTATGTTATAGGGTTAAAGGTTATGTTCATTCAATCATCGGTAGTGTATACCATCACGTCAACGGAGGTGTATTTCGAACAGCACAAACCACTTACTGGAATACAGTAAATAAACAATTAAACGGGGGTAATACTACAAGCGCTTGTGTTTATTCGGACAAACTTTCATTTTGAAAAGAACGAAAACTTTGTTACTTGGTAAAACACAAGCTCGAATGGTATTTTGTAAGACAACTTAATGAATCATTTAATTAAAAATAATAACCTATATTTTAATTGTTACTGATAGTATCGTTACCATGGAAACATATAAACATGTAGTTTATCCACTTGGAACATACCTACTAGCAGTTTATCCGATGTGAAAGTGATAAAACGTATAATAGAATACATTGTTTTTGACAGATGAATTAAATTGTCCGAAAATATAAACTTTCGCCATTATTACACATAATAAAATATTTATCTTTTTGGGTTTTTAATAGTGTACAGTCCTCTCGGCCAAAGAATGCCTCGTGTCGCGCTTGGATGTACGTGCATTCGGCCGCACTCGTTAACGCAATAGTGAATGAAAGCATTACCAGTGGCGTCGGTGTCGCATTTTCAATTATTCGTCACCAAACCACAAGAAATTTTAAAATATTTTATTTATTTGAATTACATATGAACAGTAACAGTTTAAACATTTATAAAATAAAAAATAACCATGTTGACAAGTAATAAATTTTATATTTGAATTACAAATGAAAACGACAGTTTAATTGTTTATGAAAATCAAAAAGTATAAGTTCGATTTTTAATTATAGAAACAGAAATAGGCTGTATTTTAAGAGTATTATTCAGGATTTAAAAATTATGATATTCCTTAAGTAATCAATTTTTATATTTCCACACACTTTGGGGAAAAGTTACCCAAACGGCGATAATTACCTACTATAATGATATTAAATACTACTAACAAATAAGTCACACAATCATTCATCACTAGACCAGCCACTTTTAGTTTCTGAATCGTCCTCCAAATTTATCATCAGTTTTTCGACTTGTACGTCAATCAGTATTTCGTTCTCTAAATATTTTTTCCTTGTCAATTACCTTCTTACAGCACTTTTGCCAGTTTTTGAGTAACAGCCGCTAATTCTTCTTCCAACAATCTTCTAACTTTTGAATATTTGCTAATCTGTTGTTAATGATACTAAGGAATGTCAACTATTAGGATTTCTTTAATGAGAATTTAAGCAAATGCCATTAGCATTACATGTGCCGCAAAACTACTTATTTATTTTAGTATGTATTGTGAAAGTATTTGTTGTTTATACATATTTGTCTAATAAATTTGAGTATTATGAGCTTTAAAATTCACATAGGATACAAAATGGTTCACTGTCGTTTTGTTGCAATAATTGTAATAAAGTTAAATTAACAACTACATATGTAAATTAATAACAGAAATAAATAATTAATTAGTGCAATACATGATAATAAACGGAACGCGCTTTTGGTGGCGACGCCACTGACATGCTGCGCTTAAGAGACTTGAAGTTGGATGAATGCGCATCCAACGTTCAGACATTCTTTGGCCACGCGGACTGTATTTGTATATTAAAGTTATACAATCTAAACGTTTCGATAACAGTTACAGTTATCTTCGTCAATAGTAATATTATCTATTAAAATTGTTAAAGATGTTGAAACAATTTTGTGAAAGTTGAAAAATTAAAACATAAACATAAGCCTGCTATTAATATAACAGTGTGAGACGCGTAAAAAGCCAAGTATAGAATTCAATTTTAGTAGGTAAAGAATAACTAGATCATTAAAAATCAAATATTGTCAAACTGTCTTAGAGATGACAAATCAGAACACCCTCTAACGATCGAAGGCTAACGATGCAAAATGTCAAGCAAAAAACAAATTTAACAAAATTTAATCAAGTGGTAATGTAAGTGTAAATTTGTGAAAGACTTCAATTTGAAATTGATAGAAGCATTCAAACATGTAAACATGACATCGATTAAAATAATCCACTTAAATCTAACAAAGAAATAGCATTGACAATAAGTGCAAGTGTTATTTAACAATGGAAAGCATAAAGCAGAACGTTTCATGTGATTTTTAATTTTAATTTCAACTACTTATGTCAAATTATAGTGTTGTGGCAGTTTAACATATAACTGATAAAGCATTTACTTCAAGATCTAGAAAAAAACAGCAAAAAACCTAGACATACCAAAAGTTAAAACTAAAACCAAAATCAAGACGTATCATTATGCCTTTTTTTAATTATAAGATGACAAAACCTATTTAAACAGAGATTTTCTGCTTGTCTATTAAAATTATTAGCAGACTTCTCTGGTTGACCTAATCTACAAAGTCTCATATGTTGTTTATGTCTTGTATTAAAGCTACTTTTTGTGGTTCTAATGTATACTTTTTCACATGAACAAGATAACTTACACACTCCGGAAGATGGTAATGTGTTTGAAACATCTTTAGGTGATCTAAGTATGTTTTAATTTTTCTTGTAGGTTTAAAAACAATCCTAATGCCATATTTAATTAGAATTTTTTCAATTCTGTCTGTAACATTGGCTATGAAAGGAAGAAAACCAGTACCAACATTAAAACTGGTTCTTCTTTAAGATTCCGTCTAGAAGGTGTAATAACATTATTATTAATATCAGTAAGTGAATATCCATTATCTTGTGAGGATTTTGTTTAATATTAATATTCATTTTTTAAAAATTCAGGGTCACAAATTCGTTTTGCTCGATCTACTAAAGATTTAATTACAACAATTTTTTGACGTGGGTGATGGTTAGATAATTTATGAAGGTATCTGTCAGTGTGTGTCGGCTTTTCGCCAAGATCAGGGATGTGTGTGTGTGTGTGTGTGTGTGTGTGTGTGTGTGTGTCTGTGTGTGTGTGTGTATGCTGTGTGCTTGTGTGCTTGTGTGTGTTTGTGTCTGTGTGTGGTGTATATGCGAGTGTGTGTGTGTGTTTGTGTGTGTGTGTGTGGGTGTGAGTGTGTGTATGGGTGTGAGAGTGGGTGCGGGTGTGTGTGCGAGAGCGTGTGCGTGTGCGTGTGCATAGTCCCGTAACGGAGCCCGTGTGAATGTGTGAAAAATATTGTGGAGATTGACCTTAAAACGGGATCTGTGTGAAGATTATTATGGGTACTGACTTCACAAAAGATAAAACGTAATTCAAGTCATGGAAACTAGGTAGACCGGTGAACTGAAATACTCAACCATCCAAAATTAAAGCGAAATAATAGATAAATATTTGTAGCACAAAGGCGTCTACCTAAATGGAAGTTAATATAAAAATATACAAAAAACTTTATAGTAAAGTACTTTTTTCTGCCTTCGTTCTGTAATAGGGCATATGCAAACATCAAATGAGCCCGGAAACTATGCATTTTTCTAAAAATACTAAATTACAGTCAACAAATTGGTAAGGTACCTACAAAATGCGAGTAATGAATAAGTTAGAAATTGTATTTTTTAGGTTACATTGTCAGTTGTCAGTATTGCCAACTTAATTTCAACAGGTATAAAATTTTAAAAAGCACAAAAATGTTGTTTATTGATTTTGATAAGTGTTGACGTCGGCACAAAAAATCTCGTGTGCCACTCTGCCATAAAATCGTTTGCGAGTACTCATAAATTTGCAGGCCTCGACTTCGTCTTGGCCAGCAAACTTTACTGGTACTCGCAAACACCCATTTTTTGACTAATAAACTACTAATATAAATAACTATTTACGAAAACAATTAAGTAAACTGATTATAATTTAGTCACCAAAAACCACGTGTGAAATTTAGCGGTAGGGTCGGGGCAAATGCAATAGCGGATTAATGCAATAACGTCATTTAAATATTTTTCTGTAACGAAACTGGTGCTGCCATCTATACAACGGTAGTAATACTTCGTGAACTACTTCGAAACCACCTGTAAGAACCCCTGCACTAAATAAATACTAAATGACGCTGCATTCTGTATGTTGTCCGTTAGTTATGCTTATGTGTAATTTGAAGTGAAGTTTTTAATCTGGATTCGTCCGAAAACTCAAGGTAATATTTTTGATTTTTCTATATCAGGGATGTTGTTTGATGTATTTTTACACACATTAAATATAGATTTTGCTAAAATAGTGTTTGTACAATGTGTTTCAGCCATTGTTACATTTTCCCCAGTTATTTTCACGGTCGTGGTTATTGCAATAATGGTGGTTGGGGCAAGTGTAATAAATTATTGTATTTACCCCAATTTATTACTAAAGTGATATAATTGTAAATAAACATGTTTGTTCTTCCAGATGGTGCGTAATTATGTATAGAAGGGTTCTACACTACCTAAATACTCCGAAGAAAAATTGAAAGGGCTCGATGAAATACGAGCAAACACTCTTACGATTAATAAAGCTTCAGTGATTTATAATATTCCATTTTCAACGTTGTATTGCCGAATCAAGGGTACACGAGGATCTATAAAAAACAAAGGGTAGACGCATCGTCCTTTACGAAAATATTGAAAATACCTTAGCTACTGCGATTAAGACATTGGCTAAATGGGGCTTCGGACTTAGTCGAAAGGACATCATGGAGTTGGTTGGCCAATATGTTATTGCTAACAAAGTAGATACACCATTTAAAGATGGAGTACCAGGAAGACTGGTTTTAAGTTTCAAACGCTCCCATAATTTATCTATCAGAAAACCGGAGGGTTTAGAGTATGCGAGGAAAAAGCAGCTACCGATCCTTTTATTATATATGGATATTTCGATATTTTAAAAATACTTTAAGAGAGTTAAACCTGGAAGATAAACCTGAACGTATTTGGAATGTAGATAAAGGTAGTCTAAGTATAGACCCATCAAGAACGAAAGTGGTTGGCGAGAGAGGTCAAAGCTCATCAAGAGCAATAAGCACATCTGGAAGAGATAACACGACCTTTGTTTTAGCTGCTAATGCTGTAGGTCGCAGAATTGCACCCTTATTTATTTTAAGGGAAAAACATGTGGGACCAGTGGCGAGCTCCTCCAGAAAAAGAATTCGGTACCGCTTATGCTGCAAGTCCTAATGGATATATGGAGACCGAAATGTTTACCAACTACTTCTTAAAGGTCCTTATTCCAGCCCTTGGCGAAGGTCGGCCTGTCCTGATTGCATATGATGGGGATACAACGCATGTTTCCGTAGATTTAATGGAGATTGCCTTAGCCAACAACATTACTATTCTAAAATCCCAGCTCATACTAGTGATCGTCTTCAACCCCTGGACTTGTCTGTGTTTAGGTCGTTTAAACAAAATGGGACGACACAGTTACCATCTGGCAAAGACAGCATTTTGGGCTAAAACTTCCCAAATCACTTTTTCTCAATTTTTGGGTGAAACTTGGACCAAAGTTTCTGAAAATGTCATCCAGAGTGGATTTACTAAAGGCGGTATATATCCTTTTGATTCCAATGTAATAGGCAAAGAAAATGTTTCAAAAGAGTCTTTGGAGCGATTGAAGAGATATAAAGAAGAACAAAATAGAACAAATGGTAGAGGCATTATTGATCCAACAGAAGAAGAAACAAATGAAGTCGAACAGCAAATAAATCTAGAAAATAATGGACCCTCACCAATACCAACAACATCAAGAGAACCAGATCAACAATTACCTGAACAAAGTTTCAACAAGTCCTTACAAGATATTATATTATCCACAATCCACCAGAAAAAAATGGCACCTAAGCAGAGCAAACGAAAGGTTGCTTCACGAGCCGAGGTAATTACATCTGCTGACTTTCTTCAAGCATTACAAGAAAAAAAGAATAAAAAAATTAATGAAACGGGCAAAGAGAAGGTCACAAAAAAGGAAAGAAAGAAGAGTAAATTATCTGTTGCCAGTGACAGTACAGACGATGACCGAGATACCGAAATAAAATATGCAAATTCGGATGAAAGTGACGGTTTAGAAGAAGACAACGATTCACTCCAAGACAATGTCGACGATAATGAGATGCAACAGAACATACCGGAACAGCTAGACACTAATAAGTGGATAATAGTGAAATACGCAGCAAAAAAGTTGTTTCAGTATTATGTGGGCCATGTGCAAAGTAAAATCGACGATAATAGTTGGAACGTTAAATTTGCTCGACGTAGAGGCAGCGTTTTTGTGTGGCCAATCATGGACGATTATGATACTGTGACTACTGACTATGTGACACAAATATTGCCAAATCCTAATATTAGCAAGCGTGGAATCATAACTTTTCCCTTTGACTTTAAAAATTATATTATATCCTAATTATTAATAAGAATAACCAGTATGTTTCTTTGTATTTTTTTGACTCTCTAAACGGAAAAGTTATTATTTTGAAAAGTTTTTGTAATGTCTATTTGCAAATAAACGTCAAGTTAGTTTCAACTGTGTATTTTATTGCATTTACCTCGGATTTACTTAAATGTGATATTTGAAGAAATTAATAACAGTTATTGCAATTGCCCTTTAAGTCAGGGCAAATGCAATAGTTTGGGCACTTTACAGAAAAATTGGGTTTCATATCTTATGGAACGACATATTTCCACTTTTTTCTATATGAACAGATAGCTTATAGCAGCTTTAATTAACCACAGCACAGCAATGTCTCATAAAGCTATTGAGTTTCAACTGACGTGAAGTGAAAAGAAGAATTTTAGCCGTGGTACACTCATTTACCCCACTTGACCCTACTTGAAACACCGTGATATAAACTGACAGCTAACAATAAATAACTAATGCTTTACAATTAACATGTAATATACAAGTAAGCAAATTTGTGTGTAAAATAGGAACATAGAAGCAACCTAATTTCAATACGTTAGATAACCTGCAAACGGCACTAACACCTCCAGATAGAAAGCAACTATTTTCAACATACGATCTACACAATTTCACACGTTAAACAGCACTAGTTTGGTGTTATATAACTGGCTAATACAGGCTAATTAAGTTGATGAGCAATTTTCAGAGATAAGTGAAGACCAATTCGTTACGTTTAATGAAGTAAACAAAGATTATTGTAGACATTTAGTTAAGAAAACATGCTTTCTGAACTTTTGAAAAAGTAAATGTCCAAATTAACACAACATGGAGTCTTTACGTATACCGCTAAATGTAGTGAATTTGAGTACAGGATTTAATTAATCATCAATAATTAAGGAATTTTCAATGTAGAAATAATTAACATATACAGTGTGTCCAAAATTAGTCTGTGCAGTATTGCTATCTTGGAAACTATAAGAGATCGAAAGACGGTTAAATAGAGAAAGTCTGCACTAAAATGCCATTCTGAAATCAAATATTTTCCAAAATATTCGAAACAAACTGAAAATCGACAATTTTATTTTAGTTATATATTTTTATTTGAACAGATATAAAAAATAAATTGCACTTTGCAATTGCCACTTTTATCCTCTATTGATTGGCGACAAAAATTAATCCGACGTTTCGTCGATTAGAGACCATCATCAACTTTATTTTTTCATATTGGGCGAAATTAGCTAATGGGATAAAATGATTCCTTTTATTCTAAATCCAACGATGTATAACACTTAATGATAATTCGACGTTTCGACCCTCATTCTTGACATTTTCAAATATTTCTTTTTTATGAAACATTTTGAAAAAAACTACCAAAGCAATTTATTCTGCAAATGTACATTTATTTCAACTCAATTCATAATAGGACGTTTCGATTCATCAAGTAATCTCTTATGAACAGTAGCTACCTATTCGTGGATAACTATTTATTCCGATATCGAAAAAGCCTTTCCAAATCTTGTCTTAAGCAATGACAGAAAAATAACTTTTGATTAAGTTTAAACTTAAGTAAACACCTAATAATACATTTACTTCAAGTGAAAACATTTAGAAACATGTGAAAAATCCTATTACACACTTAAAAATTAATTACAGCTAAATAATGAATTCGATTATTGTAAATTTGTGGTAGTAGGCTTTGATGAGTTTAAAACAATTACTGCATCATCAAGTAATCTCTTATGAACAGTAGCTACCTATTCGTAGATAACTATTTATTACGATATCGAAAAAGTTTTTCCAAAACTTGTGTTAAAAATACTCAAATGTTTAATGGATTGCTCAAGCAAAGGAGTGAAAATAATAGGAATATTAAAAAATACATAGTAGTTATCAGGGTATTATGTTAAATGTTACTCATTTAAACCATAAAATTATGACTAAAAAGTAATTAAAAACATTTTTAGCAATTAATCATACATTTTACAACGCTACAATATCAACTAATTTTTATAGTATTTTATATTAATATTAAATGTATTTTACGGGATAATTATAAAACTGGCATTAGTTCTACATACTATTATTCAAAATGTCGACCATTTATATCAATGTACTTTTCACATTTTTTTGCGACAGTTCTGGTTACTCGACGTATTGTATTACGATTAATATTTTCAATAATATTAATAATTCGATGTTCCAGAAATTGCCTATTTTCTGGGGGATCAAATTCATACCCCTCATTTTTTGACATATCCCCATAAATAAAAGTCTGATGCGGTAAGGTCCAGAGACCTAGCAGGCCAATGCGCAGGACCACCGTTGGATATTATTCTTTCATCAAAAATGTCTCGTAAAAATGCTCGGACTCCCCTGAATTATGTGCGGGGCATCCATCTTGTTGGAACCACAAATGATTAAATTCATCAGGGGGAACAGCTTCACGAATGGATGGAATGATTTGGTTTTGCAAGATTAAAAGGTATCGTTGCCCTGTTAACGTGTGGTCATAAATAAATGGACCAATCAGACGAGTTCCTGAAATTAATTGGGAATATTAAAAAAATGAGTCGTAGTTAATTTATTAAATGTTACATAATTAACTCAAAGATATAATTTGCCGATTATTCCGCACCACACATTAAAACCAAATCGTACTTGAAGTCGGCGTGGATCGCGAATATGTGGGCCCAGTAATGATGATTTTTTTATTGAAGACTCCACAGTTGGTAAAACGTGTCTCATCTGTCCATACAACTTTATCAGAAAAATAAGGATTTTCTTGACATTTACGATGGTACCAATTACAAAATTCGATTCTCCTGTCAAAGTGACCTTCTTGCAGGCCTTGTACAATTATTGTTGGCTTATAAGGATGATATTTAACAACTTTCAGAACATTCTGTGCAGTGGATTTTGGAATATGAAACTCCGTGCCAAAATTTCGTTACTGAAGATTTCGGATTTTTGTCCAAATATTCACATTGTTAAAATGATTTCTGACAGGTTGTCGTCTTTCGGGGTGCATTTGAAAATAGTCATCACTAGCTCTGGTAGCATTTCTTTCATTTTTGATATAGCACACTAATGTACCAAAATTTTCTCCGTTAGAATAATTTAACGCCGTTTTCAAGCAATGTTCATTAAAATGTGAGAAACTATTGTAGTCTTTTGACAGATAACATAATTGTTATACAATAATTGTATTAAACTCATCAAAGCCTAACCACAAATTTACAATAATCGAATTCATTATTTAGCTGTAGTTAATTTTTAAGCGTTTTAATAGGATTTTTCACATTTTTCTAAATATTTTCACTTGAAGTGAATGTATTGTTAGGTGTTTACTTAACTTAATAAAAGGGTTATTTGTCTATAATTGTTTAGACAAGGTTTGGAAAGGCTTTTTCGATATCGTAATAAATAGTTATCTACGAATAGGTAGCTACTGTTCATAAGAGATTACTTGATGAGTCGAAACGTCCTATTATGAATTATGAGTTGAAATAAATGTACATTTGCAGAATAAATTGCTTTGCTGCTTTTTTTTCAAAAATGTTACATAAAAAAAAGAAATGTTTGAAAATGTTAAGAATGAGGGTCGAAATGTCGAATTATCATTACTTGTTATACATCGCTGGATTTAAAATAAAAAAAGGAATCATTTTATACCATTAGCTAATTTCCGCCCCATATGAAAAAAATAGAGTTGATGATGGTCTCTAATCGACGAAACGTCGTGTTAATTTTTTGTCACCAATCAACAGAGGATAAAAAGTGGCAATGCAAAGTGTAATTTATTTTTTATATTTGTTTAAATAAAAGAGATGTAGCTAAAAATAAAAATTGTCGATTTTCAGTTTTTTCGAATATTTTGAAAAATATTTAAGATAGCCTTGATTTCAGAATGGCATTTTAGTGGGCACAAAATTCTCTAAAACTTTCTCTATTTAACCGTCTTTGGATCTCTTATAGTTTCCCAGATAGCAATACTGCGCAGACCAATTTTGGACACACTGTACAAGAGTGAGTTATATAATTATTTTGATCAGTAATCTAGACAATTATAAATTAAATACGAAATATCTAATATAGTTAACGAAATATGAACAGTAGCGTAACATATGATTTTATCGAAGGTGACATTATTATGCGTATTTACACCAACTTTACAATGAAATGATGAACGCAGAGTAAAATACGATAAACTAAGGTACCTACGTCGCAACTATACTTTTGTGTTTTATTCAAATTTATTAAATTTAATCCGAAAGATCTCCTTTCGTCCGGAATTGCAATCATGTAGTTCATACTGTTTAGTGAGTAAGCGTTTATTTCTTTTAGCGTAACATACCGATTCCTAATGCATGGAAAATGATCAGCGTATTACAACTATCCTTCCTATAGTGAAGTCTAGCTAGCACTTTAATAGCTTTTCTTGACAAAACAAATGCAGTGTCTCGCATTTAAAAAGAATATACCACTATATTTTCGCTATTTTAAGAAGTACAGCTTTGAATTGTCGACAGTCACACAGATTTACGAGTCACATGTCTTGAGATACTCACTTAAATATGAATTGTACGCCCAGCCTACTACGACCTCGCAATCTGGGCAGATTGTCGATATTTCGCTTCGCGTTGGAGATATCGAAAAAAGTTGTTTAGAATTCAATTTGATCCTTAATACCGAGTTTCATAAAAATCCGCATTTTTAATATTTTAGTATTTTCAAGCTAAATCAACACAAGGTTGCAACCATGCTTTGTAATTTAATAGTCCCACGGAAAACAAAAACTATTAAAAGAAATGTCAATCTGGCAAACGTTGAGTTTATTGTGTCAAGTTCTATTCTATGATCATAAACTGCGCTTGAATTTAAGACAGACAGAATCGGATTATTTGGCTCGTAGTAGCTTCGTAGTTACTTATACACTTGTATTATAATATACTATTATAAAACAAGGCCCAGAACGCGAGATGAACTTTGTGCCAGAATAAGACAAGCTTGTCGTGAAATCACCATTTCAGAACTGAGAAAAGTGGCTAATCAGAATCGCAAAATAATGGAGGAACGTATTCGAATGCATGGAGGATTAGTTGAGAGAGGTTACATTCGATAATAAATTTAAATTACTGCAGTAAAATAATAACTATATTATATTGAGAGAATAATGTATGTTTATAATAAATAACTACACCATCTACACAACCACTAGATAGTGGTCCAGAGTGGGCATTCTACAGACACCTTCGCATCCCAGGATTCTTAATGACACTGCTCTGATTACTGAAATTTGAATTTTGACTTTGAGCCAGTTTATTATTTGTGAGAATGGTTTGGACCATTGTTCATTTAGCTTAAGGGATGTAATTTTATGAATGATTCGTATTCTGTTCCGACAGTACCGTAGCATGAGACTACAAGGGACCTAAATGACGCTCAGGTCTTCAAGAGCCAGATAACATTTACGATATTCTTCACGGGTATGGATTTGGGCGATGACAGGCCAGGTGAGTAGACCATACGAATCGGCGTCGGCATTTACAGTGTGAATGTCAAAGAACGTCTTCCTCGCTGGCTTCCACACACTTTCCATGAGTGAGTCACCGATTAGTGCTGGTTGGTCTGAGGTTGAGGCTCTCGTTATTGGCTCAATAGTGTCCGAACCTCATGCTAATTCAGCGCAATTTTGATGTTATCTCTGTGTTGATCGTGGCCTTTTTTATTAGTCCTCTTTTTACAATTAAGTGCGTGGTTAAGGTTGAAGTTGTTTTCACTACATCCGTGTGGGAGGCTAAAGGGCACATGTTCGTATCTGATAGCCACATCATCGCGAAATTGTGTTGCTATGAGATCGGTATCAGCTGCTTTAGTTGGTAGAACTGTTAACCATTGTGAGGATTTTTTCAGCCGTTCTTTTTATACGTTTTCTTGTCTTTTCTGTTAGCATCTCGAGAATGGTTTTAATTCATGTTGATCGTGATTTATTCTCAATTTTCTTTCTCCATTTACAATTTCTTCGCCGGTACGAATTGAGCCAATTAGCAATATGTTTGCGTTTAGTGAGGTTTCACATGCTGTTTTAGCTTGCCTTCTGGGGTCACTTGTTGCGAGGTCTTCTAATCTCGCTGGAAGTGCATAGTTTGTGTTCTATTGCTGTAACTTCTTTGCCTAGTATGGATGGCGTTAAATGGGCCACGATTGCGTTTTTCAAATCATTATAGGCATCTTTTGTTCCATCAGTTACTCTTTGCAAATATTGCCATTCATATTGTAGTGATTTAGCAAATGCGGCAAGTACTACAGTTTGTAGATATTATTCACTTGCTCTTGACATTTTTTGAATGCATTCTGTCCATTTTTAAATTTATTTGTGATGTATACAGATTTATTATTTGAGTCTCCATGAAGCCTCCAAAAATCTTTGCGATTTTACTAATCTGATGCCTAAACTGCCTAATTTTTGTTCAGCAATTTCTTTCAGGTCTTCTTTTATTTCTGTAACTCTTTCTAGTATTTTATCGAAGTTACATACTCAAGCAGAACCGTCAGTATACTAATTTTGATATAATTATTTTGTATTATTTCGGAATGATATGACAGCATGTCCTCTATATGTATTAAAGAGGTATCTCGAGCATATGGGCCGTAGAAGTCTGAATTTCATAGGGCTACTGGGCGATTAAGAGCATTAAAGCCATTAATGACATCAACAAGGAGCACACCTTCAGTACTATCATCTTGGAAGCTTTGCGATATTGTGTGTAGCACCTTCAATTCCAGCTTTCATTCCATTGCATAATTGATCGGCGCCGCATGCTTGTTGTACGTCGACGCCTGTATAGCCATGGTTTTCGTAGTGATACGTTGAACTATTTCTCCTATACCAATTGGGCGGACACCATGATACTTGTCAAGGGCAATGCCTCTTCTAGCTAACCGTGCTCTAATTACATCATATTCAACAATTTCATTTGCTAGTTTTCTAGTTAGGACCGAGATTGATTCTCTTAGTTTAAAGCTATGATGGCCGAATCGTAGAAGCATTGTTTTCAATTGATCAGCGTCAGTAGCGCTAGGGTCTCCTCCACCAGAGATGCTACTTGGTACTTTTTCATTGTGGCTGGGTGTTATATCGACACCAACAAGATATAGTAGTTCTGTTGTTTGATCAAAATCCTATATGGTTGGTGATTATTGGTTCGGATGTTGTTCTTCTAGAATTTGAAATACACTTTTGTTTCCAACTTTGTCGTTAGGGTTTAATACGTCATTTCAGTTGCGTTCAGTGATGAATCTGTTGGCTTATCTTATTTTCCTTGAAAAAATTATTTAAAACAAACTCGGCTGCGCCTCGTTAAAAATTCAATTCTCGATCACCAAAGTAGCATTTCGCGCACTAGATACAAATATAACTATTAATCTGTAATAAAATAATTATTTTGAAAATTGATTTTAGTTTTTTAACTTTTGTTTTCTTATTTAATCAATTTCAAATATGACTTGTTGCTTTTTTTCTCTTAAAATGTATTTTTTATCAGATTGACATTTCTTTTAATAAAGTTGTTGTTTTCCAAGGTATTCTTTTAAATTGAAAAGCAAAGATGCAGCCTTAGCTAAAAATACTGAAAAAATTAAAAATGCGGATTTTTCATGACACTCGGTATTATGAACCAAATTTAATTCTAAACAACTCTTCTTTTCGATATCTTTAATGCGTAGCAAAATAACGACAATTGGCGCAGTTTGCGAGGTTTGTAGTAGGCTGGGTTTACAGTTCAGAGTTAGGTTGAGTACCTCAAACCATGTGACTCGTGAATCTGTACCACTGTGCAAAAAATTCAAACCTATATTTCTTAAAATAGTGTAAATATACGGGGTCTGCATCTTAAATGTGGCACATATTATGACAATGCGAGCTTTGCCTCCAGACCAAAGTACCACAGAGGTTGCTTTCAATTAAAGCTAAATACGTATTTTTCAATATCTTTTATGAAGCACAATTTTACAATGTTCTCACCAAAAACATAGCTATTTACTTTATTGATTATGCTAAGGTAATAAAATACGTATCTTTTTGGTTTGTTAAATTATCTTCGTCAGTAGCACTACTGACGAAGATAACTGTAAGTGTTATCGAGACGTTTAGATTGTATAATTTAAAGTACACCATTAAAAACCCAAAAAGATAACTATTTTATTATGTGTGATAATGTAATATCCATGAAAATTTAGTTTAGAGTCAATAATAGAACATAACAGTAACATTTGTTTTACTAGAAGATCAGTGGTGTATTTATTTAAAGATAAGGGCATTACAGTGGTTTTAGATGACCTAACCTTTAGTTTATTGCAATTACACTACTTAGTTATAGTTTAAATACCATCATACTCTTTACGGGACCAATGCTATAATTACAGTTTACTGAAATTAATGTGGCATCATTAAGGTACAATATGCATTTAAAATATTTAGGTAGTGATAGTTCCATGTCATTTATTTATACATTCTTTCAAAGTCGTCAATTTGAAATAAAATGCGGACGTAAAATGCCTTTGGACAACTTTTACCACAAAACAATTAAACCAATAAAATAGATTTTTCATTCGTAGCAACTAGTAGGCACCACATGTGTTACATAGCACCTATAATGTGCAATACGCATGTAGGCCAAAACTCAAAAGTTAAAATTATATGGGGTTAGATTAAATGTTAAATTTAATGGGTATTGTGGTATACGCAATGAGAGAAAGGACTAATCTAACTCTCTACTTGTTTGCTATTTGTCACCGGGTGTGAAAACTTTAAAGCCCGGTATACACAATAACGATTTACGGTAGCGATCCGACTGCGCAGTCCGTTTGTGCAGTTTGTCGTACGTCCGTAGAGTGTCCCTACATCCAAAATATTTGCGTCGATCATCAGTTCTCCGCAGATACTCGGACAAGAAACATGTCATCCGCGATGGAAGACGATGACGCGCTAGCGCTAGCCTGGCTTATTTTGTGCAAAAAGAAGAAAATCACGTAGTGTGTGGTGTAAGGACTGGCTTCTGAAAAGGAAGTCATACTCTCATATAAATTTATTAAATGAATTGAAATTTGCTCCAAAAGATTGGCATAATTATTTAAGAATGAATGAAGAGACTTACTTACACCTCCTATGTCTAGTTACACCACTTATACAAAAAGGATACCGTGATGAGAGAAGCAATAAGTCCTCATGAAAGATTGTCTGCAACACTGAGGTTTTTAGCTACAGGTCGCTTATAGGAATGCATGAAGTTTTCTACGATGATATCAAAACAGGCCCTCAGTCGAATCATTCCAGAAACTTGTGATGCTTTGTACAAAGTTCTACAAAAGATTACTTAAAGGTAAGTTTTAAATCTATGCTAATATTATGAAGAGGAAAGGTTTGATTGTTTATTTGTTTGTTTGCATTGAATAGGCTCCGAAACTACTGGGCTGATTTAGCTTAGAAACGGGTCGAACGAGGTCGAGGGAGGAGTTTGACCCATTTATTATTTACCATCCTGCCTAGTAGTATCTAGAAAACAATAAGAAAATATTTTTGATAATGATGATGATGCTATAAAGAAAACACAATTGCGCTCGTATTTAATGTTTATTAATTAAATCAATAGAATGAAATAACGAACAGAAATTATTCAACAATGAAGAAATGAAATCTTAATAATAAAATTCAATAATCATTTATCAGTGAAACTACGTACACATGAAGCAGCCGTGTGGAGTAGAGAATCGTGAGTTTGAGCATGTTGTTGATCAAGGTTGGATAAGTTTTCAGCGTATAGTTGATTAGATGATACGATGTGGGGCTAAGTGGAGACAGTTTGAACGTTTGCTTGATTAGATGATGCTTGAATGTGTGGCTGAGTGGAAAAGGTTTCAGTGTATAGTTGATTAGATGGTACGATGTGTGGCTAAGTGGGGACAATTTGAACGTTTGGTTGATTAGATGATACTTGAATGTGTGGCTGAGTGGAAAAAAATGTGTTAATAAAATCGCTGGTTTTGACAGTATGTGACGTAGTTAAATCACCCATTTCGGTTAAGAACAATGTCTCATAATAATTTTTTCAGCAATAACTCTTTGCTGTTTTGGTAATTCTTGTAATTTCATGCCTACATTTCGTCCACATACTTCAAAACCGGAATCCTTGGACGTTTAAAATGCTTTTTCACACTTATTGATATGCAGTTTTCGTGGATTTTGAACGATTTGGTCGCAGCGTGCCTCTTTCAGAATCAGACCGATTTGGCGTTGATACGTCTGTTTCGATGTCACATCGGTCTGGTGTTGGTGTGTCTCTTTCGATGTCAGATCCGCCTGGTGTTGGTGTGTCTCTTTCGAAATCAGATCGGCTTGGTGTTAGTGTCTCTCTTTCATCATCAGATCGCCCTGGGGTTAGTGGGTCATATTGCGACGTGGATTGTTCCTGTAAAAAAGAAATATACAGTTTGGCATCATCAAAGTCAATAGGCAAGGCAATAATCAATAAATTCATAATTTCATAGTATAAATAATTAACACTTGAACATAATAAATATATCATGTCAAAAATAGTTATAGTATGTAATATAATAACAGTTGTAGTAGTTAAGTTTTGAAATTTTGTTTCAGTTACCACAAACAGAAGATGAATGGAAAACAATAGCAATGGAATTCCATGAATGATGAAACTTTCCTCACTGTTTAGGTGCCATTGATGGTAAGCACGTTGAAATCGTGCCTCCAACTTACAGTGGTTCATGTTATTTCAACTACAAAAGTAGACATAGTATGGTCCTCATGGCAACTATTGATGCAAAATATAAATTCTTGCTGTTTGATTTTGGTACAAATGACAGAGTATCAGACGGAGGAGTGTTCTTGAATACGATTTTTACGAAAAGTTGGAAAATAATTCTTTAAATATTTCTAAAGAAGATACATTGAGTTAACGAACGTTGCCGTATGTTTTGTAGCTGACGACGCGTTTCCTATTAGAAAAGATATGATGAAACCATTTCGACAAAATGACTTGGATAGTAGAGCGAAGAAGATTTATAATTACCGAACATCACGAGCACGCCGCATAGTTGAAAGCGCAATTGGCATGCTAGCAGCAAGGTTTAGAATTTACAGAACACAAATTAATATGTCAATTGAAAATATAGAAGCAGTTGTTAGAGCAATTTGTGTTTTACATAATTATTTGATGACATCATTTTCTTCATATGCTTCGTCAGATTCTTTTAATAGAGAAAACTTTGAAGAGGGTACAACGTCGTCAGGACTTACAACAAGAAGATCAACGCTTGAACGATAACAACGTTCTCGTCAAGGAAACTCTGAGATAACAGCAAAACAAATAAGAAATGAATTTATGAGTTATTTTGTGAACGAGGGAAAAGTCCCCTGGCAAGATATATTAGACATATTAAACGTTTTAAATATATCTGTATGTATTACTATTTATTATTGTTATTGTATTAATAAGTAATAAGATAACCTATAAATTAATAAAGTCTTACCTCATTTTCATCCTCCATAACATTTGATATAGACCGCCTTGGTATTTCTTCATCATATAAAAATTCATCAAGTCGAAATACCACAAACGAGGAACATCTTCATCAGCTCCGGCTCCGGATTTTAAGGACTTTTTGGCTTTGTTGAGTTCCTTCTTGTAGGAAGTTCGCAGGTTATTTATTTTCTTCACTACCGTCTCCCTATTGGCATTAGGATCAATAGGTTTGTACTTATGAATTAGCCTATCGTAGGCGGCATTTTTCTTATTGCGGTCGTGATAATCTTTACTTTTCTTATTCCACAAGCAAACTTCATTTTTATAGCACTGGATAAACTCTTCCAATAACTCACGGGTTCCGCTACAATCTTCTTGCGACATGTTTTAACGTGCACGGACACGTCCGCCTACAGCAAGACTTGTGAACGAACTGAACGATTGGCCCGACTTCCGTTCATACACTACGATAAAACTGTGCAACCGCGATTTATCGAATAGATTTTGTACCTGCCTCGATCGTTTGCACCAATCAATAAAATCTGCGCCAATTTCCGTATACACGTTCGATAAAACTGCACAAACGGACTGCGCAGTCGGATCGCTACGATAAATCGTTGTCGTGTATACCGGGCTTTAAAGTTTTCACACCGGTGACAAATAGCAAACAAGTAGAGAGTTAGATTAGTTTCTCTCATTGCGTACACCACAAGAGTAAATTTCATGCAGATAATTTAAATGTAATTTGAATCATAAGATGTGGATATAGAATTGTTTTTTTTGTTGTTTGTTTTTTTTATTACAAGTTAAAATGTAGAATTTCATTTCTGTAAGGGTCATATACGTATTTTGGCCACCTTTAATAAATTGATGTATGTTGTAAAATTACGATTCATTACGCACCTGGGTATTTCTATTTCAGTAAGGGAGATGTTGGATTAATTTTGTGTAAATAATAGTTATTTCTTGTTATTTTAAGTATTGGTTATTATCGTTATTTGGAATTGAAAAATTACGCCTTGTAAAATTATATTCAGTAATAAGATTATTACTTTGTATGTAGCATAGTTGCAATTCTAAAGGCATTTGGGCGTCAGCCAGATGGGTAATTTTGATAAATTTATTTTAATTAAACAAGGAGGTACGATTCTATAGACGTTACTGTAAGGCTAATTTTTGAAAGGAAATTCTTTCACGAGGATATCAAGTTTCATTGATAAGGTAGCGTGTGACCTTATGCAGAGTGGAATGTTATTTATGACGTAATGTTCCGTTTCTTTTGCCGATGTGTCTTTGTTTTTAGTACGTACGATCATTTAAAGTATTGAGGTTGTAGGAATGGCTAATTGAAGTTTAAGGGAGATGAAATTGAAGATGTCGAGAAATGAATGCTGCTTAAGTCAGTCTTGATAGAGATGTAGTAGAGGGCTCGCGCTTTTTTGTTTGCGACTTTGCAATGTACGCGAAAGGGGTTGGTGGAGCAAGTTGGAACTAGTTACGCCATACCGAGGGTGTACCGCACGTTACCGCAGGAAGATTTTCCGCTTCCATTTGTTGGGATATTATTGAAGATTTGTACACCTCGGGAGTATTACATCGTTTGTATGCCGTTTGTCAATAGTGACAATTTCGGGTCATAAAATTGGTTCTAGTGGTTTTTAATTAAATGTTGTGCCTTTATTCTCTTGAACTGTTGCTTTTTCGCAATTTGCTTTATGCGGATTTCTTGTAACAAGTTCCTAGCTAAATGATAGTTTCGCGTACACAGCAAACCTCGAAACAATAATAAAATTATTATAAGTTTTTGTTATTAACGAATAAGTTCAAAAGTGAATATGTAATTATAAATTATTATTAATTTTATTAAACACATAAATAAACAGTTTACATCGAGTAGGATTTGAACCTACGACCTGTACTTTGCTATAGAACGCTTAATTAGTTTCTGCAAATATAAAGTTCGTTTTAATGAATGCGTATATGAAAGTCGAGAACGATTTGATAAAGTTTGTGTAAAGCTAATTTACGAATTAAGAAGCTGCTGATTCTCGTTGATAAAATACCGGAAGGAGTTATTGCCGTTTCGTTGTGAGAAAGAAAGGGAAGTCTCGATTGACCATTCTGTGCATAGCTATTTTTTCTGAATTTACTTGTGTGTTTTTAATCAAGTGTATTATTCAGACGGATGAATATGCCTTTTGTTTAAGTTTATTTAAGTAACGTCTAGCTGTCAATTCAGTATATAAAGCGTATTCATTCGTAGATTAATTATTTCAGATGGTGTTTAAAAATTAATAGATCTAAAATGTTTTGTTTCCAAGGGTTAATGTATCGGGATTGAAATTGTTCAAAAGCTTTTCATTGGTTAAGATATTTAGAATATGGTATTTAAAATTAAAAGAGTAAATTTCGTGTCGATTAATGAAACGTAATTTGAGAAATATAAGATGTGGGTATAAAATTGTCTTTGTTTGTTATTTGAGGATGTTCGTTTTTTTTACTACAAACTAAAATTTAGAATTCCATTTCCGTAAGGGCCATATACGTACTTTTTGAGTTTGGATACCTTTAATAAATTGAAGTATGTTGTGAAACTACGATTCGTTACGCAGCTGGGTGTTCCTGTTTCAGCAAGGGAGATATTGGATTTATTTTGTGTAAATAATAGTTATTTCTCGTTATTTTAAGTATTGGTAATTATCGGTATTTGGAATTGAAAAATTATGCTTTTTGAAACTATATTCAGTAATGAGATCATTACTTTTTATGGATCATATTTGCAGTTTTAAAAGCATTCGGCGTCAGTCAGACGGGTAATTTTGATAAATTGAGGTTGGATTCTATAGACGTTACTTTAAGGCTAATTTTTGAAAGGAGATTTTTGGACGAGGATATCAAGTTTTATTGATAAGGTAGCGTGAGATCTTATGCAGAGTGGAATGTTTTTTTCTGTTTCTTTTCCTGTCTTCGTTTTTAGCGCGTACGATGATTTAAAGTATTGAGGTTGCTTAAGTCAGTCTTAATAGAGATGTAGGTAAAGGCTTACGCTTTTTTTGTTTTCGGCTTAGCAATGCACGCGAAAGGGGTTAGTGGAGCAAGATGGAACTAGTTACGCCATACTGAGGGTGTACCGGACGTTACCGCAGGAAGACTTTGCGCCGCTATTTGTTGGGATATTATTGAAGATTCATACACCCCGGGAGTATTATATCGTTTGTCCATAGGGACAATTTCGGGATTGGTTCTAGTGTTTATTAAGTGCGGAGCCTTTATTCTTTTGAACTGTTGTTTTTTCGCAACTTGCTTTATGCGGATTTTTTGTGACAAGTTCCTAGTTAAATGATAGTTTGGCGTACACCGCGAACCTCGAACAAATAATAAAATTGCTGTAAATGGAACGCTTAATTAGTTTCTGTAAATATAAAGTTCGTTTTAATAAATGTGTATATGGAAGTCGAGAACGATTTGCTAAGAATTGTGTAAAACTAATTTATGAATTAAGAAGCTGCGGATTGTCGTCGATAAAATACTAGAATGAGTTATTGCCGTTTCGTTTTGAAAAAGAAAGGGAAGTGTCGATTGACCATTTAGTGCATTGTGAGGTACCTATTTTTTTTTTAATTTACTTGTGTGATTTTAATGAAGTGTATTATTCAGACGGATGAATATGCCTTCTGTTTTTGTTTATTTAAGTAACGTCTAGCTATCAATTCTATATATAAAGCATATTCCTCCGTAGCTTAATTATTTCAGATGGTGTTTGTCTGTATTTTATTTTGATTTCGCTAACTGGAATTATATATTACTGATCGTGAAATTTATTATTGTTCCAATTTACTTTTGGTGTATTTAAAAATTAAGGTAGATAAATTTGGGAAATTGAGCTTGTAAGTATCAATCCTGGTATTTATTAGGTATATAAAATTCTGTGTTTTTTGTTTCTGCCGCATTAACACATCCAGTGTTGATTGAAATCATGTGTAATTTTATTTTAATATACGAAGGTGTTAATGACTAGGTGGTGTTATTTCATTTCTGTTTGATATAAATAATTGTAATTTTTTTCTTTCTCAGAACACTATTATTAATTACGTTTAATCAACATTTAAAAGATCGAAGATTGTGTTTATAGTCAGGTTATAGTTTAATTATTTTACGAGAATTTTTGGGAGTTTTGCAAATTTTATTGCGGAAATTTTTTTATTGTACCTTTGTCATGTAATATAAGTTTCAACGAAATGATTAATGAGAATGTCTAAATTAGTGTATTTGCTACCTTGATTGTGATTCATTTTAAAAGAATGATAACGTAACGTAGATTATGAAGTAAATCGGTCGTTGACCGATCAGGTGTTTATTTTTGAACGCGATAGTTCTGCGAGTCGCACATGTTATTGGAGTTTTTATAGGGATCGACTATCGACTGAAATTCATGGATTTGCCTTAAAGGCATATTGTTTATTTCTTTTTTAAGGAGCTATGTATTTTTCGAATTTAAGAATTACGGCTCCCATGTTGACGCTTATTAAATTTTAGGACTTTATAAATTTTCGATCGCGTTTAGTTTTGTTGTTGTGTAGTATTTTCATTGTGAATTGAAGAATTAATATTCGTATTGATCAGTTATTTTTGGTTATTTGAGGCAATGATATTGACGTTCAAGTTAATCGAGATGTTTAAGGAGTGTTAGTTATATTATCGTAATTTTGCGGCTTTTACATAAAGCTTAAGATTTTATTGAAGTTTAGGTGAACTTTACGTAAATATTTTTGGAGTAGAATTTTCAGGAAGTGGAGTATTTTATTTTAAGTGAACATTATTAAGATCTAGTTCATGGTATTTTCCCACTATAAACGTACCTAACAGATAGAGCCTTTGTGACCTTTTTTCCCGAATTTGAGGTTAAGGAGTTGTGGTGGGAGCCCTTTTGCAGCATTAAGTAAGAACCCCGCCAATACCACTGAGCTATGCCGTTGTCGCACATTACCTTTACGGGTTGATGCTTTACTGAGTATTTGTCGCGTAACATACTAGGTCAGTTCTACGCTTGTTTGCTTTTATGGCTAGGCATCGGATTGCTCTACTTTCGTACCCTATGGCACCGACTACTGAGGTCACATAGCCAATCCAAACCTGGTGGAATTTCACTTGCAATAGAGACTGTCGCAATGAAACGGGACCTATAGCTTAACAACATTCTCTGAGAACACGGCGCATTTTGGCGTTTTATCCTCAATTAAAATCATAACCGCCCGGGTTGGGGATCAAATCCACTAGACCACTCGGGCGGTGTAGCCTTCTGCAAACATTAATTTGTTCTAATATATGCGTTAAGTAAAAGGAACAGTGTATTAACGAATATTGCAAAATTTTAAAAAAGTTATGTTCAGAATTCAAAAGTGTGCTTTATTACAAAAAACAAACTTACTATACTCATGAATTCTAGCTGTGTTGTATTTATAAAAAAGTCATATATCATGTAAGTCCTGGGAATAAAATTCCTAAACAAAGTATTCACTGTTTCACTTCCGGATCTCAATCAAACCTGTGTTTTTGTAAATATCTCATTTCATGTTAAGACTGTTACGTGCTCACTCAGGTAGTCAAATTCTTTCTGATGCAGATGTGTAATCTATTATTCTCTTTTCCCTTGTTTTTGTAGACAACCACTACCACCAAGTCCAACAAATGCTTAAGTCCACACCCTGATGCATCTCCCTACGTATTATTATTATAATTCCATTCACCCTCCAACAAACCATAAATTCACCAGATACACCATCACATTCAAATGTCCACCTCCAGTAAACATCATTTTTACCTGAACGGAGTATATGCTAAACAACCCTGACCTATTACGAACTACCATTCATTATTTACCTAATCCACCAACTCCAGTAAATGAAAATTTGCTCCACATACATCCGATTTATATTCATTTACGTACAACAAAATCACAAGGAAAAATTCTTATCATAATTTGCATTTTCATTGTAAAAGAGTTCAATTGCGAAAAATAAGTTTAATAAGCTCTTTTCTATAGTTTATTCCCCTGTATCAAAACCATTATACTCAGTATTACAGTAATAATTAAAATTTGGATCAAATGAAACAAGCTTGACACACATTATAACAAACAAAAAATTAGGGCGTTTGATTGTTATATTACAAAAGGTAAATTGCACCACGGTCTAGCTCAGTGAGGTACAAACTTAAGAAACTTACTGTAATTGAGAACTCATTGGTTTTCAGGTGTGAGGGATGCATAAATTTTTCTATAGATATAACCAATATTAGCGTTTTGTTTATTGGACGGCACTCAATTTATAGGTTTAACAATTAAAATACAACAAAACTTGAGAAAGTTGTACCTTATTAACATAGGTAATCTAAATAACAATACACAATTGTAGTTATATGTATATTTCAGTAAAACAAAATGTCTGAATAATTTTGGCCTAAAATAAATCAAACGATATTTCTCGCAACGATTTAAGATTTTAAATAATTGCTAAATCAATACAACTATATAAACTTATCATCTACATTGACTTAAAATTCAAAATGTAATATGATCAACACAGTATTCAATCATAAAACGTACTGACCTATGTCAACACATATTACAGTATGATAGGTTATGAATTCAAATGTTTCTATCTTAGAACAGAAATCAGCTGTCTTTTTATAATCGTATCAAAACAAAACTACACTGATTTGTTATTTACTTAAACTTCACTAAAAGGATAAGTACTGTAGCTTGATAATATTCATTTCCATTCACAAGACGCTTGTCTTATATGATAATGTAAAGGCAAATTCCATTTGTATTCAACGTACAAATAAACGAACTGTAGCTCATATTAACGTAAGGTAATTTTCATAAAATGTTCCACCTACAATAATGGATATGTAGATTAAACAACTAACGCAGATTCGAACGACTAAAGCAGCAGATATTGACGACGAATGCAGAATAGCATGTGTGATTTATGCAAAACAAAGGTAACTCCATTTATACTCGTAAAGATGATATGCGCCATTTTATGCATTTTCCGTGACATCATGTATCAACGATACGGAATTGTTACCATGTTGGAAACTTTCCCAATTCCAGGGTCTTTCCACTAACAAGGGATTACCCTATTAAATATAACATTCAGCAAAATGTAATTAAAAGCCTTACATACATTATAAAAGGGAAGCAAAACTTAAAAAAGATGACGTAACGAATGGTACGGTATAAGAAACGGAAATGCGTAAGCGTCTTCAATTCATGTTGCGCATAGAAAAAGAAAACTTGATGTTTAAAATATACACAGGGATTCACGATTATGTAGACTAAAATGAAAATATCGAGATATAAAAAAATTTAATTATTGAAAGAAAAGAAAAAAAAGAGATGCTTAAAGATACAAATGTAATGTTTACATATTTATCAATAATAATGCACATTTCGAAACTTAATTAAGGTAACGGCAGCCAAAAATTGAAAACAAATTATGGTAACAATAGCCAAGAATTGGCACGTTACAACTTACAGCGTTTCAACCTCGTAATTTAATTTAAGATTCAAACAAAATCAAAAGAATGCTTGCCTTTAATAAGTGTTGAGAAATCCGATAATCATATTGCACAGAATTTTCTACACAACCTGTTATTATTTTCACCATAATTAACACTTCTATTTTTGATAAACACGCATATGTTTTTAATTTATATAATTCTAGACAGCACCAATAGGCGGTACGGCAGATGTCCGACCCCGAGGGATCTTAGCCGTTGCCTCCCCAAATTCCGTGAACCTGACCGATACCCGAACGAGTATTAATTTAACTTTTAGTTTTATTTAACCTTTATTAAGTTGAAGGCTATTAATTTTAATTTTGTTTTTCCAGGATTGTCATTTTATTTTATAACATTATTGGTGTAAATAAATTACAAACTAATAGGTTTTCATTAAGTAGACCCATCAACACCAAAGTAGTGTAGGTTGCGAACTCCCCTGAGAGTCGAAATGGAGGGCCAATAATTAATATTCAAAGTTGTAGAGTTGAAGGGCTTACAACACCCGCGTTCACACCCACACCCACACCCAGATCCACACCCACACGCACACCCTCACACTCATCCTCACCTTCGCCCACTCACACTCACCCACATTGACACCCACACCAACACCCACACGCACGCTCACACGAACACACAGACACACACACACACACACACACACACACTATATATATATATATATATATATATATATATATATATATATATATATATATATGCATCATGGTCGATCTTGGCGAACCTTCGTCAAACGTCGTAAAAGAATTTGTTTTAACATCTTAACAATTCAAAAAGATTGTACTTCTACTGAGGACAATGACTGTAAGTGTTATGGGAATGTATAGATTTGTGTAAAACATAAGTACGCAATTAAACCCTCCCAAAAGGTAAGTATTTTAATTATGTGTAGTAATGGTGAAAGTTTACATTTACATAATATTATTAAAATTATTTCATTTTTTTTAGTTTTGATTGTGTAGGTTGGAAGGTCGTGTGTTGCTCCATACCAGATATTTTGTCTATTCATGCATGTAATCTTTGAGTCTACGCAACAAATTTCTCGGGTGTTATCTGTAGATAGGCCCAAAGGTTGTAATTTGTAAAAACCTTGTGAGCGAATGAAGCAATTATTTACAATAGATTTTGTTTCAGCTAGAACATTGAGAATGCATTTAAAATTTACAATTTCGAAACAGGTAACTAAAAAAGTTCGTATGGTTTTGCATACAGCAGAGTGTCATGAATATGTTTTAAGTTGTTGATATATAGCACATGTTTGTTATCTGTCATTCACTTTAGTACGAATCCTTCTTTTGTCGAGTAGATGTATATTTGGCTACAATTGATTAGTTCGAATATGAATTGTTGAAAATGGCAACGAATGAAACCTTAATTCGCGGTTGTCCACAAACTTGGTACTAAAGCCGCAAAGGCAGCGACAAAAATATGTACCGCATTGGAAGATGATGCCGTAAGTGACTGCACAGCACAGAAGTGGTTCAAGAAACTTTCTTCGGGAGATTTCAGCTTGATCGATGACATACGCTCTGGAAGACCGAAGATCATAAATAACGAAGATCTTCAACGGGTTGTGGAAATAAATTCCAGTATAACGTGCTTAGAGCTTGCAGAAACGTTCACTGTAATTGACGAAACCATTCGTTTACACCTTCATCAGCTAAGAAAGACGTGGAAGTTAAACAGATGGGTCCAACACGAATTATCAAACGGTAACAAATTAAGTCGTCTCACCGTTTGCTCGAAAAACGTTTTACGTAACAATAATGAACCATTTCTTGAGCGGGTTAACCTGCGATGAAAAGTGAATATTGTACTCTAATTCTAAGCGTTCGTATCATTGGTTGTCGCCTGCTGATTCAGTATCACACAATGCTAAAGTTTTCTTGCATCAAAACAAGATTTTATTGTGTGTTTGGTGGATAGCGACCGGAATAAACCATTACGAATTTTTGAAAAAGGGTTAAACCATCACTGCGAACTTATATTGTGAACAGCTTCAGCGAGTACAAGCAGCACTCATCCAAGTCTTCTTTAGTCAATCGGAAGAAATTGCTATTCGTTCAGGATAACGTCAGACCGCATACCACAAGATTAACCCGGGAAGAAATTTCTGAACTTGACTGGGAAACGATACCCCACCGTCCACATCCTTCTGAAATTTCACCAAGTGATTACCACCTTTTTTGGTCTCTTGACAACTGTATCAGATCTCAAAACAAGACTTATATGTTATAAACGCAGTCCGTTGTAAATTTTTTTATTCAAATCCAAAGAATTTTGCAAGAGCGGCATACAAAAATTGGTTTTACGTAGGTAAAAGGTCATTAATTGTGATGGTGGCTACTTCGATAAGTAATAATATATTTTTTGTATACGCTCCCAAAAATGGCTATTTTACTGACTCATTTCAGTGTGAAAAATAGCTCATTTTCGGCCTAGTCCCTAAAAGTCATCATGACAACCATTTTATATTATTTTAAATAATTCAGTGGACAATACTTTAAAAATTATTTTTTCTACGGCTATGTTATAATAGATGTATAATGATTCAGAAATTTGAATGATTATGACCATCATAATGATTCAAATTTTCATAATGCAATAAGTTACAAATAAATTAATTGATGCTGGTGGAGATATCACTTCTTTAAAACGTCACGGTGGATGGAGGTCTAGAAAATAATAACCCACCAACAAGTAGCCAATGCGCATTTCACTTCAACATCTTCGACGACATTTACCAATTTGCACACTACAGTGCCACAAAGTAATTACCACAATTGTATACAGGAATTACCATTATTAATTTTGTTAATCCCGGAAATAAAAATTCTATTTAGTTTTTTTTTTATGATTGTGGACCTGAACATGCTAAATTTGACTTATCGTGCTAAAGCACTCAGGAACACTTAGGAGGATGGAGACAGGGATAATGAATTGCCAATAGATGCCTATGAACAGCTACCTTAAATTTTCTCATATCATAAGTGAGAGGAAAACAGGAACTAGGGAGATCATGCCAGAGTTTAGAAGCCGTGTAGACAAATGTGGATTGTGCCCGTTTGGTACGACAAGTGGAGATTTATACTGCATACTGATGGTGTGAATGAGCGAACCGAGTGTTTCTCGCAAAGATAGCCCGAGATGGTATCAAAGAATATAATTCAGCAGCACAATAGCCGTTGTAATAACGATAATACAAAGAAAGAACTGAAACCATCCTTCTATGCTCAAGGGACTGTATGTGAGAAGTTAAGGACGGGTTATATATAAGCCTAATCGCTCTCTTATGAATACGATCAACGATATCGAGACCGTATTGGGGAGCACTAACCCAGAGGTGAGAATTATATTCCAGATGAGGCCGAATTTGGGCCTTATACAGCAGAAGGAGTTGTGGAGAGGTAAAGTACTGCTTAGATCTGTACAAAGAGCCTATTTTACGAGCAGCTGTTTTGGTAGCTGACAGAAGATGGTCAACCCATGAGAGATTTGAAGATACAGTCATACCCAACAGAGTAATACAGTCTGAAAACTTAAGAACTGAGCCATTCATACTTACAACAGGAAATGATCGATCTTTTTTGGCGGACAAAAGGCAACACTGAGTTTTGTTAGCATTAAATTTAACTAGATTATTGCTTCCCATTCGAGAATACGTTGAATGTCTTTGTTGATTGAATTTGCCATTTCAGCTTTGATTTCTTGATTTGACATAGAAGGTGGATTATCACTATGAGTAGACTGAGATGAACTACAGTGAAGAGTGCTTTCGTCAGCAAAGCAATGGATGGGGTTAGTTGTTGTACAGCAGAAACAGTGTAGGCTCTATAGCGGATCCCTGTGGTACGCCCGCGCTAATGCTAACTTCTTTTGAAAAAAAAGCCATCAACTACGACACGTATTCGTCTTTTATCAAGGAAACTAGAAACCCACTTGATGAGCGTATCATTTAACCCAAACGAGGTGAGTTTGGCAAGTAAACACTTATGCCAAATTTGGTCAAATGCCTTTGAGATATCTAAAGCGACTACAACTGTTTCACCGGACTGCTCTACTGTATTGTAATTATTGTAACTATTGCAAACCTTTGTTAATTGAATATTTTTTAATAAACTAGATTAGGTAGGTAGGGATTTCCGTAAAAATATATTGTCTTGCATTTTTTACGATTTATTAATGTATGAGTACGATGTTTACAATAGCGAGCTTTTAGGTATTTGATACAAAAATAGCTATATCGTTTGTTACCTGATATATAGCAAGCACATCTTAGGAAATTCTAAAACGTTTATTATAAAGTCCAGTACCTACTTAACTAATTTCCCTTACGTAAAGATCATGATTGTGTTATCAGTGAAGTCGAGTTTAAAGTTTATCAATGAAGAGCTGTTACTATAATCGTATATATTATACAATTGAATATACAAATGATAATTGAAATATACCTTGTGATAAGTACCTATAAATATAGGCATTCCTTATTTTAAGCTTAAACAGTAAAATGTTTTTAAATTCGGTACATATTGAAATTATGAAAACTTTCGACACCATTAAAATTCGGCTCATAAAAATATAATGTAGATGTTTATTTTAAATTGGATTTGAAGCACTTGAATAGTACTTAACCGAACGTTAAATTGTAATTATTAAATTAAGTTTTGGTGGAAGTAGGTATGTGATAAAGATAGTTCTCGTTCTCATAATCTGACCTTAACTTGTTATAGGTCATTTTATAAACATTCCTTGAATATTATTGTGTATATTTACATTAGTGTATAAATTTAAAATATGCCACGTTTTCAAAGTAGGCAACCTCCTGATGGAGGATATGGTTGGATAATTGTAATGTCATCCGTATTAATCACAGTACGTATTTATATAATTAGGTATATTAAACAATTTGTTGAGTATTGTGTTTTACTCTTTCTTACTTATATGCAATGTAGATGGGTAAAACGGTAGTGATTGTCATTTACAAAAAGTTTTTTTCAGTCATGTATAACTCCAATAGTGCAATGTTTTGGACTAGTATACGAAAAACCATTTAAAGAAATGGGAATTACAGCAACACAAATTTCCCTTTTATTGCATTTGTACAATTCCATTATGTGTACATTATGTAAGTATCTAATTGGTATATTTGACGTTTTTGCATTTTCAGACATTTTAGGTTTTGTGACCGGGCCGTTATTAAAAAAATTTAATTTTAAGCAAGTGGTATTAGCTGGTTGTATATTTGTTACTGTTGGAGTTTCAACTACAATTTTTTCAAACACCTATGGACAGCTTCTAATTACATTTTGCATTTTGATAGGTATGTACATTGTTAATAGTAGTATAATATTGTCGAGTTTTACCTAATTTAAATTATTTGCATGCATACATTCCTATAAAGTATACAGGGTGTCCAGAAACTCTACGGACAAACTTTGCGTAGTGATTCTAGACCCAAAAATAAGAAAAAAAGTTCATATAAACCCAGGTCCGGAAACGCTTCGTTTAGGACCTACAGGGTGAAAAAATTTTTTTCCTCGGTTTTATGGCGATATTTTGCGAACAAATTTGAATATGGTCCTGAAATTTGGAGCACGGGGTTTTTTGTGGCCGAGAAACTTAAATATTTTATTGATTTTGATGCTGCCTGCAGAGGGCGCCATCTACAGTGGTATGCTAAAAGTTAATTGGCCTTAACTTTTTTACCACCCGCATTTTTATTTTAACTTTGAATTTAAGAACGAAAAAATAAATGTTACAAAAGGTGTTCCACATGATGCCCATTTGTTTCGATACATAATCTCACTCATTTTGATAATGAGCGGCGAATCCCTGAACATATTCCCACATTATTACTGAAGGTATCGCAGGCATCTACAGCGGTATGCTAAAAGTTAATTGGCCTTAACTTTTTTACCACCCGTGCTCAAATTTTAAGACCATATTCAAATTTGTTCGCAAAATATCGCCTTAAAACCGAGGAAAATAAAATTCTTTCACACCCACGCACACGCACACGCACGCACACGCACACGCACACGCAGAACGCACGCACACACACACGCACACGCACATGCACACGCACACGCACACGCACACGCACACGCACACGCACCCACACTCAAACGCATACGCACATGCACCACGCACACCACACCACACACTCCACACACACACACCACACACCACACGCACACCACACGCGCACTGAAACGCATACGCACCTCACACCACACTCACACAACACACACACACACCACACACACACACACCACCACACATCCACCACACACACACAACCTCACACTCACACTCACACACTCACACTCACCACACTCACACCTCACACACTCACACACACACACTCACACTCCACTCCACACCCTCACACACTCACACCCACACTCACCTCACACCTCACACTCACCACACTCACACACTCCACACCCACACTCACACACTCACACACTCACACCACCACATCACACTCACACACTCACACACTCACACACTCACCACTCACACCTCACACCTCACACACTCACACCTCACACACTCACACACACTCACACACACTCACACCTCACACCTCACACTCCACACTCACCATCACACCTCACAACTCACACACTCACACACACACTCCACACACTCACACACACTCACACACTCACACACTCACAACTCACACCACACACTCCCCACACACTCACACACTCACACACTCCACACTCACACACTCACACACTCACACACCACCTCCACACACCTCCCCACACACCACTCACACTCACCTCACACACTCACACACTCCACACCACCTCACACACATCACACCACTCACACACTCACACACTCACACACTCACACACTCACACCCCTCACACTCACACACTCACTCACACTCACACACTCACACCACTCACACACTCACACACTCCACTCACACTCCACACTCACACCTCCCACACTCCACACCTCACACACTCACACACCTCACACACTCACACCTCCACACCACTCCACTCACACTCACACACCACTCACACCTCCACACCACACTCACACACCTCACACACTCACCACTCCACTCACACACTCCACCACTCACACACTCACACTCACACACTCCACCTCACACACTCACACACTCCACACTCCACACTCCACTCACACTACCTCCCACACTCACACCCACACACCTCACCCCACACTCACACACTCACACACTCACACTCACACACTCACACCTCACAACTCACACACTCCACACTCCACACTCACACTCACACTCACTCACACACTCACACTCACCTCACACCTCACACTCACACACTCACACACTCACACCTCACACACTCACACACTCACACACTCACACACTCACACACTCACACCTCACACACTCCACCTCCACACCTCACACACTCCACACTCACCCACATCACATCACACTCACTCACACACACACACTCACACTCACACCTCACACCTCACACACTCACACACTCACACACTCACACTCACCACTCACACCTCACACCTCACACACTCACACTCACACCTCACACTCACACACTCACACACTCACACACTCACACACTCCACACTCACACACACTCACACACTCACACTCTCACACACTCACACCACACTCCACACTCCACACTCACACTCACACACTCACACTCACATCACTCACACACTCATCACACTCACACACTCACACACTCACACTCACTCACACACTCACTCACACACTCCACCTCACAACTCACACATCCACTCACACCTACACACTCAAACTCCCTAATCACTCAATCTCACACTCACACAACACACTCACACTCACACTCACACATACATATACTGTACACTCAACTTCACTATTCTTATCAACATCACACTACAACTACACTAACACTCAATCGTTTCACACTCTACTACTGTATGACATAACATACATCACTCACTGATTTTAATTCACAAGTCTAACAATATAACAATCACACGATACTACTCACACAAATCAATGCACCTCCTATACGACACTATGCTGAAAGTACATGACACAGTACTATCACATACTAATTTAATAATTAGATTAATCAATTTAGAGTCTTTACCTATACTAATCAAAGGGTAAAACGATTTGCATTTCAAATTATTTTCAGTCATTAACTCATATGCAATGTTTTGGACTAATACGAACAACCATTTCAAAATGGAATTCAACATCAATTCCTAATGCTTGACAATCCTTTTGTACTTATTACTATCAAATTGGTAATATGACTATATGCATTTCAAGCATTTTAGGCTATCTTGACGGCGATCATTCAAGAAAATTTAATTTATAAGCAGTAAGGATAGCTAAGGTTGTAATTGTGACTTTGAGTTTAACAAATATTTCAAACACCTAGAAGTAAGTCAATTAATTTTCATTTTATAGATAATTTTAATTTTGATTATAATAGGTCGTTTGTGCTAAGGCGCATCTAAGTTGTGATTGCTAATAAGTAATTCTTAATTTAACGTAAGCTAACGTTTTGATCAAACGTCTGCACTTGAAATTTCGTATTTAAGTTTGATTGAATTTCTTCTGAAGCTGATTATATTTCAGGAGAAATTCAGCAGCGAAAAGGTGGGGTGTACTAGGGAAAGTTTTTGATTTTTACCAAATATTCCTGAAACAGGCTGCATATTTCAGGTATATAAAAATAGCGACATATAGATTTTTAAGTTTGGCGGCAATTCCTAAAATGTGAATTGTTTTTGCAATACCTATATACAGCCAAGTAAGTTTAAAAATTAATTAAATAAGATTGAAAATGCTTAAATTGTATTATAGGTATTTTATAGAAGCGGGTGGCTTTGGAATTTTTTTAAGTTGGCTTCTACATGTATATATTACGGTGAGAAACCGAAATTAGTGATTGTCAACGTTCGCCGGTGATTGTCGACAAGTACCAAATGCCTCGGTGAAGGATTTTTAATTTTATAATACTTTCGGACCTTCACCGGTATTAGTCGACTGGTACAAATTAGCTTCGGTGAAGGTCCAAAAAACGACAGGTCTTTACATGCTTTTGACTTTGTCCTGCACCAGCCCGAAGTGCGTTGGTGTTTTCTCAGTCTTACGCAAGGGTTGATAAGATGATAGGGTAAGATTCTATAAGTTAATCACACACATTTTCTTATTTCTTTTTTTAGATTATATTAAAATGTACGTGTACGTTTATTTCTTTATATTATTCTTCTTTTGTTACGTGATTTGGAATGTACTGTTTAAGTTCATAATAATTTAGTTATGTTTATTGGAAAGCTTTTCCCATATGTTCTATGTATTAAAAAAAAAAAATGATAAAAAAATGTTTTTAAATTTTAAAAAATGTTTCTTTTCAACATACACCATCAATCCACGGTAAATGTAGACATTCGCCGGTGTAAGTTAAAAATAATGGTATTAGACAAATAATTCTGACATACGCCAAGAGTAGGAGGCCAGCCTGGGATGTGACGTCATAACTGGTGGGGAGTAATGGTGGGGTAGTGGGTCGGGCTAGGAGTGGGGTTGAGGGTGCGGTCGGCTTCTTTTCCGGAGCCTTCTTCAACCTCTGGGCGGGGGTTCAAAAATACATGCGATAGCCTTCGGTATTACTGTCAATATACGAGCATCAAATTAGCTTGTACACTATGGCCGGGTTTTGTATGCAGTGCTAAAAATACGTTTAACAGTTAAACTAGTAAAAATCCTATACAGAAACAAATATAACCGTACTCGAAATCAGACCACTATATTATTTTACATGCAACGATGGTCTAATCGGAAATATCTCTAGCAAAAAGGGCCCTAGGTTTATGAACAAGCTTGAACGCAATATTTCTTTTGAAAATGGGAAATTTCGTGGGAACAAATAAACAAGCTGACTTTCATTTCCAATTTTGATAATACACATGTGAATTGAAAGTAACACCGATTTCATTTCGTCAGGCAACTATAGGACTACACAATACTTCATCATTATCATTAGGCAACCATAATAATAATATCACTCAAATTTCGAGATACCTGTGGTAAAAAGAGCCCTATCTTTATAAACCAGCTTGAACACGCTATTTCATTTTGAAAACTGGCAAATACCCCGAGGGTAAGTAAACAAGCTGACTTTCATTTACAATTTTGATAATACACAAGCGTTTTGAAACTAACACCACTTTCATTTCGTAAAGCAGCTATAGGACTGCTTTATTTTATCCACGCTCGTCATTATCATTAGATAACCATAATAACAATAATATCGCTCAAATTAACGTGTACACTATTGTTGAGTTACAGTGATAAAAACACGTTTTACAGTTAAATCAGTAAAAATGCCTATACAACAACAAACATAAGGAAACTTGAAATCAGGCCTGTAGCAATTAAATAAAGTAAACAAAATAAGGGGTAAGAGTTAAAACAAAAAAACGAGCACTTACCAGGATTGTTGTCGATAATCGTATTGGAAGAACCCAATTGACAGGGTAAACAGCTGCTTACAATCACAACACGTTCACTTTCGGCGTCTTGCTTATAACTGAATAATATAAAGTAGGTAGAGTCTTCCAGCAATCATTAATATAAAGTAACTATTTTCTGGATTTCCCCAGTTATGTAACCACAATAACAACTTTTCACTATTAAACTACATCTAATGTATTTGGAAAACCCTAGTTAGCTAATTACGTGAAAGTTCGACTGTCCTTGAAACTGGAAATATGATGTTCACGTTCTTTGCGCCTGAAAAAAAATCCCTCCAATCAGATTACACTTATTTTTAAAAGCAGACTTGTTTGTTTGTGACGTTATCTAGTGGTCTATTTTTGAACTAGTGCATGTTTTCTGTAATGGAAGTTGATCGTGGGTTTACCTGGCAGTATATTTTTAAAAGCAGATTTGTTTGTTTGCCGTCTAGTGATGTATGTTTAAACTAGCAAATATTTTTTGTAATAGAAGTTGATCGTGCTCACCTCTCTCGTCTCTCCCGCCTCTCCCTGGTTTCTCGTCTCCCTCGAATCTCTCGTTTCCCTCGTCTCTATCGGTTCTCTCGTTTCGATCCGCTCCCTCGTTTCCCTCGTTTTTCTCGTAGCGCTTATGTCTCACGTCTTTCTCGTATCTCCTGTCTCCCGCTTCTCTCGGTTATCCGGCTTCTCGACTCTCGTCCCCCGCGTCTTTCTCACTCTCTCTCAAGCCGGCAAACTGAAAGTTCCTGTTTAAATACTTCTCAATCACCTGCTGCAGAGCAGCCATCTAATCCCCACATCCTCTTCTGGGCCTGAAGACAACGTGTACACTTCATATCTCACTCTGCGGTATTACACCAATTCCATCAATCAAAACTCTTTCAAATATATATATATATATATATATATATATATATATATATATATATATATATATATATATATATGCTTCGTAAGTATTCGAAGTAGTAGCTAGATTTTTTCCACCCTGAAACGTGAATATTCCCTACTAACGGTATTGCCTCATTATCGGTCAGTAATGGCATAAGTTAGTCTACCTGCCATAAACGTCGTCACCCTTCTAGAGAAAGTAAGATTGTCGTTTTCTATAAATGATATTCTGAGGAAAAAAATCAAATTTAGAAAAATATTAAAAAAAGATCAAATTGAATTTGAAAAATGTTTATTGCGAACGTTCCTTTCCTCCATAAAAAAATTTGCGGACTTATACCTGCAGTATAATGGAATTTATACAATTAGATGGATGCCAGAGAAACAAAAGACGACGGTTTGGGTAGCAAAATGAACACCAAGTAGGTTCACACGTTATAAGAGTATTCGACAGGCGATATTAACAAACTACCTTCCAACCTATAAAGAGGAAATTAAAAGGACAAAAATTATGAACTTTTTAATAAGGACACACCAATAATAAACAACAATAATTTATGCCTGATGGACGTTTAAAATTTTCTGTCAGATAGAGGCCAATAGACATATAGATTGCAACATAAAAAACTCCAAAGCCGCCTGCTTCTACAAAATATGAATAAAACAGTTTAGCCATTTTCAAGCTATTTAATTAATTTTTACACATGTTTAGTTTTATATTAAAACATTTTATAAAGGCAAGCCAGGTAAAATTAAATTGTATTTAAAAAATATATCTACACATTTTTTTTTAAAACTAATCATTCCTATATTGCAATCATTTGAACAAACACTTAAATTCCACTTTAACTTCAGCTCTAGGAGCGATGAAACAAGCTCAAATTCACACATACACATACATGCAGACGCACACGACCACGAACACGCACACGCACGCGCACGCACACGCACACGCACGCACACGCACACGCACGCACACGCACACGCACGCACACGCACGCACACACACGCACGCACACGCACGCACACGCACACGCATACGCACACGTACACGTACACGCACACGCACACGCACACGCACACGCACACGCACACGCACACGCACACGCACACACTTACCCACATGTGCATGCACACGCACACCCACACGCATACGGAGCCGTACACGCACACGCACACGCATACGCACACGCACACGCACGCGCATACGCACACGCACACGCACACGCACACATACGCGTACACGCACACGCACACGCACACTACACGTATAAGCGCACGAGCACCACATCGCACACATACAGACACACGCGCGCATGCACGAACGCACGTACGAACACACGCACAAACACAAATACACACACACACACATACACACACAAACACACACACACATACACACACACACATACACACACACACATACACACACACACACACATCACACACACATATCACACACATACACACACAACACACACACATCACACACACACACACACACACACACACACACACACACACACACACACCACACACTCACACACTCACACACCACACACATCACACCACACACTCACACTCACACACACTCGCACACTCACACTCAAACACTCACACACTCACACACTCACACGCTCACACACTCACACATCACACACCTCACACACTCACACACACACCCACACACTCACACACCATCACACTCACACACTCACACACCACACACACTCACACACACACACCACACACCACACCACACTCACACACACCACACACACACACTCACACACTCACACACTCACACACCCACACACACTCACACACCCACATCACCTCACACACTACACACACTCACACACCACACACACACCACACACTCCACACACTCACACACGTCACACACTCACACACTCACACATCACGCTCACACACACACACACACACTCACACACACCACACACACACACTCACACTCACACCACACACTCACACACTCACACACCACATCACACACTCACACACTCACACACTCACACACCACACACTCCACACACTCACACTCACACACACACCACACACTCACACACTCACACACTCACACACTCACACACTCACACACCACACCACACACTCACACACCACACACTCACACACTCACACACACACACACACCACACTCACACCTCACACTCACACACACTCACACACTCACACACACACACTCACACACTCACACACCACACACTCACACCACACACTCACACACTCACACACTCACACCCACACACTCACACACTCACACACACACACACACTCACACACTCACACACTCACACACTCACACACTCACACTCACACACTCACACACTCACACACTCACACACTCCACACACACACTCACACACATCACACACACACTCACACACTCTCACACACACACACTCACACACTCACACACTCACACATCACACACTCACACACCACACACCACACCACACCTCACACACTCACACACACACACTCCACACTACACACTCACACACACCACACACTCACACTACACACCTCACACACTCCACACACTCACACACACTCACACACTCACACCACACACACACACCACACCACACACCACACACTCACACACACACACTCACACACTCACACCCACACCACACACCACACACTCACACCACACTCAACACCACACTCACACCACACACTCACACACTCACACACACACACCACACCACACCAACACTCACACACTCACACACACTCACACACCACACTCACACTCACACACCACACCCCACACACACCACACAACACACTCACAACACACACAATCACACACCACACATACACACCACACTCACACACTCACACACTACATACACCACTACACTACATCACACTACACACCACACCACACCACACACACACACACACACACCACAACACTCCACACCACACACACACACACACACACACACTCACACTCACACACCACACTCACACCTCACACTCACACCTCACACACTCACACTCACAACCTCACACTACACACTCACACTACACACTCACACACACACCTCACACCCACACACTCACACACTCACACACTCACACCACACACTCACACACTCCACACACTCACACTCACACTCACACACTCACACACCCACACCACACACCCACACCACACCCACACCACACACACCACACACCCACACACCACACACACACCACACACCACACACTCACACCCCACCACACCCAACCACACTCACACCCACACCACACCACACCACAACACACCACACCACAACCAACCACCAACACACCACACACCAAACACAACCACCCACTACAACTACACCATCACAAATCAAATCACCACACTACAACTCAATCACTCAAAACTACACACTCATCACACTACATCACACACACACACCATCAACTACAACCACACATCAACCAACACTCACACATCAATACACACCAAACTCACATCAAATACAATCACAAACACACACACTCACACACATCACACACCACACTCACACTCACACACTCACACACTCACACATCACACACCACACTCACACACTACACACCTCACACACTCACACTCAACCTCACACACCACACACTCACACACTCACACACTCACACTCACATCACCTCACACACTCACACACTCCACACACTCACACACTCACACACCACACACTCACACACACACACTCACACACCACAACTCACACACCACACACATCACACACCACACACTCACACACTCACACACTCACACACTCACACATCACACCACACACTCACACCACTCACACACTCACATCACAACCACACACTCAACATCACCACACACACACACACTCACACACTCCACTACACACAACTCACACACACACACTCACACACTCACACACTCACACACTCACACACTCACAACTCACACACCACACACCACACACCACACTCACACTCACACACACTCACACACTCACACACTCCACACTCACACTCACACACTCACACACTCACACACTCACACACCTCACACACTCACACACCACACACCTCACACCTACACACCACACACTCACACACCACCTCACACACTCACACTCACCACCACACTCACACTCACACACTCACACACTCACACACTCACACACTCACACACTCCACACACTCACACACCACTCACCACACTCACACACCACACACTCACACACCACCACTCACACACTCACACACTCACACACTCACACACTCACACACTCACACACTCACACACTCACACACTCACACACTCACACACTCACACACTCACACACTCACACACTCCCATGAAGGAGTCTCGTGGAATCTCACGTTCATATTTTATCAAAATGCGTCAACACAAAATAAAGCTGCCGAATATTTCGTTTACCTTACTTTTGTTTTTGGATAAATAGAAGCCAAGGGATTTTAATAAAAGTTATAATTCAAGTCCAGAATAATCAAGAAAATAATATATAAGGATATTAAATGGGTGTTAGGCAGCTTGAGCGGAACTCTGTTCAACGAAAATTAATTAATCAATGCATCCAAGAAGCTAAAGGGTTACTGTGACGTTTCAAATTAATTTAATAACCATTAATTTATAATTTTGATCGTACTTCATAAAGCGTAAGCGAATCTAAGAATTTGTGTTTGCAAGTAAGAATTTAATTAAACTGAAGGCACCTTTTTGTCGTATTCTATAAAGGGTAACACCTGATCAAGACCTAATACTATACTACTATCGACTAACTATATATTGAACTAATCTTATTAATTTTTTAGCTAACGTATAGTAATTGAATGACATTTGTTTGACAGGACGTGAAAGAGAACACACACTTATAAAGTGTCGATATTAACTTCCAAACAAATAATTTGTGTTTATCACACGATATGCTCGTGTGTAAAGACAAAGTATTGCGAGAAAGTTTTTGTGAAAAAATTTATGTGAATTTATAATTTTCTGTAACTAA
This sequence comes from Vesta saturnalis, assembly GCA_036346205.1. Taxonomy (NCBI): domain Eukaryota; kingdom Metazoa; phylum Arthropoda; class Insecta; order Coleoptera; family Lampyridae; genus Vesta; species Vesta saturnalis. Next base: position 2,730,841 of record JARFJB010001941.1, read on the forward strand.
TTACTAGTGGTAAAAAGGATAACAAAATATACTGATTTCCTAAAGTGGTAATCGAAAAATAGAAAGCACTGGTCGCGCGCTATCTTAAGGTCAATTGTCACGAACAGTTGAATAGAGATAAATTTTTTTAAAGTTACAAATATTAATCACTATAGCCAAAGGTCATCGACGGATCATTACAGGAAAAGAAAAGAGGTCCGCTCAGAAATTTTTGGTCGTAGCAAAAAAGTTATGAGAAGCCCGGAAGGCAAAAGTCGGGATAAAAAGGAAAAAGGGGAAGAACTGAAAGAAATAAAGGAAATGATGATTGAACTAATGAATGGATTCAGAGAAATAATGAGCGAGCAAATGGAATACAGGAAGGAAATCAATGAGCTAAGAGATGAAAATAGGAAATAGCATAGAAAAAGCATATGAAACACTACCAAAATATGACATTAAAATTGTAATAGGGGAACGCCATAATACGAACGGAGGATACCTACAGACCGACCATTGGAAGACACAGTAAACATACGATTACATATGGAAATGGGAAATTATTGGTGGACTTTTCCAGAGCAAAGGATATGTTAATAAAAAGTACGTATTACGAACCCAAAAACATTCATAAAGGTACACGTAAACCAAATATATCATGTGCTAGTAGGAAGTAAATCAGAAAAGTGCATCAAAAACATAAGACCTTATAGAGACCCAGACGCAGATACTGACCATTTCATGGTAGAAATAAGATTAAAACTGGAAACCTGCACTTGCTCAAAAACAAGTAATAAAACGTGGAGAAGATACGAAGCAGGGTCACTACAGGCAGAGAAGGGTTAGAGAAGGTACGCCGAAAAAGTGAAAGAAAAGATAAATAAATCGAACAACACAAGTATTGAAGAAATCTGGGAAAACATACGCTACGTATCAAATGAAATGCACCACTTAGAAATAATAATGCTATGATTTTGCAAAATAATGTTTCAGTATCATATAGAAAACGACGGAAGTTTCAATGAAAAAGAACAAGTCATTATGTACTTTGCACCACTGTTAACATCAATTATCAACAATCTTTATTTATACATTTTAAGAAATCTAGTCGTTTAGTGTTAATTTTGTATTGTTTAACTGACACATTTATTCTGAAAAAATGCCCCCAGTAAGACGACGAAACTTTGCCCAAGTTTCAGATTTTGACAGGGGTAGAATTATCGGCATGAAAGAAGCAGGTTTGTCATTTCGAGAAATCGGCAGAATACTTAATCGAAACCACACCACGGTGGCCCGCATTTGGTCTTCTTGGTCTGAAGAAGACATTCAAAGACCTCGTCCTAGTGGAAGACCACCACGCAGCACCAATGATCGTGAAGAACTACTTCTTAGTCGGATGGCCACAAGAGATCGGTTTCAGTCAACAATGCCTGTTGCGGTGAACTGGACAGGAGCTATTGGTCGTCACCTATCTCCTATTCTATTTTCGAGAAGAACGTCGAAATTTAGAGTTTGTTGAAAGACGACCAACGGGCTTAACACTTGGAGTCATGGTTTGGGGCGCCTTACGTGTTGGTGGAAGATCTCCTCTTGTGTTCATTCTAGGCACATTAAGTGCTCAGCGTCACATTGATAATGTTTTGGAACCAGTTGTTAGTACCGTTAATGCAGACGTTGCCAAATGGTATTTTGCAACAAGATAATGCTAGACCACATACCGCACATGTTACAAGTAGGTTTCTGGATCAAGTGCAGCTACCAGTATTGTCGTGGCCTGCGCGATCGCCAGATCTTTTGCCTAGTGAACATGTATGGGACATGATGGGTCGAAGACTAAGGCAACTACCAAGGCCCCCAAACAACTTGGATGAATTACGACACCATCTCCAGGTAGCCTGGGATGAAATGCCTCAGGAGGATATAGATAATCTTATAGAAAGCATGCCTCGGAGAGTGAACGCCTGCATTGCTGTGCGTGGCGATGCTACACACAATTAACATTTTCTTGTTAACTGTTAATATTGTTAATCATCTATACATGTTAATAAAGTATTATTTTACCATACTTTCAAGATCATAGCATTACTATTTATATGTGGTGCATTTCGTTTGAAACGTAGTGTAGTTAATAATATTCGAGATGCAGCAGAAATTATAAAAGAAAAACCAAAGACAAAGACCAAGAACGATAAGAAGCGCTAAATAAGAGAGGACAGGCAAATAGAAGAAAATATAAATCGCTATAAGGAAGAGCGGAGAGAATGTTACAGAAAACTTAAAGAGAGGAAAAGAAACCTTTTACAAAAAAACATAGAAGATATCGAAACGAAATATAGAAACCAGGAAATTAGCAATTTTTACCAAGGAGTAAAAGGGCAGGAAGAAGGATACCAAATAAAGGCGGTCTATTACAAGGACAAAGAGGGAAATCTGATAGGTAAAAAGGAAGACGTTTTGAGAAGGTGGGCGGAGTATTTTCAGAACTTACTAAATGAAATAACGGGCGAGAAAGAGGAAAAGGAAGAGAGAGCAAGAACATACGGAAGTGAGAAACAGGAAGAGACACGTGAACAAGAAGAAAAGGAAATGATTCCACAATACAGTGAAGTGAAAGCAATAATAAAACGATGAAGAACAACAAAAGCCCTGGAACGGACGGAATACCAGCTGAGATGATAAAATATGGTGGAGAAGGATGATGTAAAGAAATCCACCTACTAATCACAGAAGTATGGACCAAAGAACAAATGCCAGAGTCTTGGAAGGAGGCAATAATACACCCACTACATAAAAACGGACCAAAGTCGGAGTGTAAAAACTAAAGATTTATATTATTTTTCAAAATTTAGCTTTTTTATGTGATTGGAATCAGGTTTATGATTGAGTGTTTTACTATGGGTTGCTAGCGACAACTATTGCTTTTTTTTTGTCAATTTTACACTCACTTCTGTGTTGTGTCACTCTATTGCGTAGCCATTGTGAAGTCTGTCCTATGTTCACTTCCGTGCAGTCAACGCATGGAATTTAGTAAATAACATTATACTCAAGCAACACAGGTATCCTTGACTTTGGAAAACGATTTGTAAACTGTTTTTACATTATATTTACTAATTTTTATGTGGAAGTCCTTTAAATACATTCGTTATTTTAGGTGTTAGATTTTTAATGAACGGTAATTTACAATATCTGGTGTTGGTCTCTTCCTGGTTCACCGGTCTATTCACAACTGTTCGTTGAGTTCCTGTATTAAAGATTAATTTATTTATAAAGGTTAGTGGATAATTGTTTTCTTTTTCTTTTTTCTTTTAGTTTATTTAAATTTTTTTGGATGAAAGTCAGATGGGATATTTTTATAATTCTATTTTTAATTCCTGTAATGATATTAACTTTTTGTTGTAGTGGGTGGTAAGAAAAGTCATTGATGTAACGACCTGAGGATGTTGGTTTTTGATACCGGTCAATGTGTTCTCATTAGTCTGGTGTCCAAGAAGGGAACACCACCATTGGTTTCAGTTTCTACAATAAATTGAATGTGATTATTGAAATGATTGAAAATATTTTTGATTTCGTCAATGTTATTTTCTGCTACGGTACAAATTATGTCATCCACATATTTTTTTCAGAAAGGGGAGCTCAAATGATGTATACTGTTTAAGTTTAATACTTCGCCCATCACTAATAATAGGACTAAGAGGCGAGCAATATATATATATATATATATATATATATATATATATATATATATATATATACAAATTTAATGGCGTTAGAGTTATTTTTTGAGACCCAAGTTAATTTGTGTTTGGTCAGTTATTGTTTACTCTTCAATGTTTGCTTTGACTTTTAAGGGATTTTCTATAAGTAGTTCTTTATAATAGTGTTGCAGTGTTGTTCGCTCATACAGCTCAAATGTATTTTCCTTGTGTGTTGATCCCTTTGGGAGATTTTACATGTACTAATCCAATTCCAATATGTTTGAACAGACCATTTATTAATATTTATATATCGTCGAAAATTACGTCTGGAACGTGATTCTAAAGTTGTATTTGTGAGATGCAAAATAAAGCGAAATAGGAACTTCACCTAAGTTACGACAGCACGCGTCATGGTTACTGTGCTTATGTCGTCTTGTGTGCATTTGTGTAATTAGCAATCCTAGGGAATCCCTGGATCGGTGAACTAGAAAAACTTCAATGCATAGTAAGTAAATTTATGTTCGTTGCTAACGATTAATATTTTTTTTAGGTATTGGACAAGGATTAATAACACAAGGCGTATCTTTAGCTATAAACACATATTTCAAAAACCGTTTAACATTGGCAATGAGCTACTCTGTTACGGGAACAGGTCTATTACCAATAATGATGCCACAAATAACCAATGCATTTCTTAACAATTATGGTGTACAAGGAACCGTTCTCATTTTCGCTGGCGTAGCTCTTCACTCTTTTATTGGAGCATTACTACTTCGACCAATAAAGGACAAGAAATCAGATTCTTTTACAGAAGCAAATAATTCCCAACAAGTTTTGATAGTACGTATTAAATTTACCAAATCCTTGGCTACATAGAATATATGAGTGTACTGAATTTTGTTTTAAATGGACGGTATTTAGAAGTGTTGATATTTTTTTAAAAGATTTATTTGCAAAAATACTTAGTTTTTTACGTTTAATCGTAGTTTTAGTCCACGTTTGCTACAAGGCGTGAAGCACACATGAGATTTCACTAATTCAGTGAACCTGAAAAATCTACTACAGGTGAACATGTGTTCAACGAATAAAATCATAGTATCTTAGTTGATAATATGTAAATCCCATCAAGTAAACCGATTATTATGTTCGTTGCCAATCTCCATTAAATATTTATCGCAATTTTCCAATTAAAAGCACATAGTGTTACATTCCAAATGCTTTACCAAATATGTATTGTCATTACGGCAGGGCACTGACTACATGTATATTTTTTAATTTAATCCTGTTGTTCTAGTTTAAATGTGGTAAATAAATTTATTCATTATATTTGTTTACATTTTGCTGGTTTTGAAGTTAGCCTGTGATAAGCTCCTTCCTGGTTTAGGGTAAAGGGCGAAAATTATTATATTACTATAAATCCCTTTTCGTTATCCAGCAGTGAGAAATATTTATGTTGATCACTTTTAAATAAAGTGATTTAGTATGAATCAAATTAATTACCTCGAATTTCAAAATCTATTTGGGTAATTATTTTTCTTTAAGATAATAATGCGTTATCGTTGCCTTTCACATTTATGAAAAATACAAATTTATATATTGTCAAACGTAGGCTTATCCTAATACGCACAAGATATAAATTCGATATCGAGTAAAATGGATAAAAGACAATGTGGTTTCTTTATTCAAAAGAAAGTCAATAATCTTACGATTTATAGCTTTGTAGCTTGTCTTGTTATGTAGTATCGTAACCACGTATATTATTATTCAAACTGCTTAAATGAATAAAGCTGAATAATTTTTGGATTACGAGTGTGGATCTTGGACAGCAAATTTTATTTTATTTGGCGCATAAAAGTGAGATCGCAAAGCGTTCTGTAGGATGTACTCGGCACCACAGGGTCAACGATGATTTGTTTCAGATCCACGATGTACTCACATATTTAAAATATTTATCTTTTAGGGGTTTTTATGGTGTATTTTTATCTTTAAGTTATACGGTCTTAACGTTTTGATAACACTTACAGTTTTCTTCGCCAGAAGTAGTACTACCTTTCAAAATTGTTTAAGATGTTGAAATAATTTTGTGAAATTTGAAAAATTGAAAACGAAAACATAAGCCTGCTATTAATATAACAGTTTGCTAAACATATGAAGCCAACCAAGAAATACAATTTTAGTGAAGAATAACTAGATTATTAATAAATTAAATATTGTTAAACTGCCTTGAAGAACACCCTCTAACAGTGCAAAATGTCATAATCAAAGAGCAAATTTAACAAAATTGAATCAAATTATGATGTAAGGGCACAGTTGTGAAAAGCTTTAATTTGAAATTGATAAAAGTATTCACAAATAGAAACTAGACATACCGATTAAAGATCTAGTGAAATCTAACAAAAAATAGTTGTACTTGCTAGTTAACAACGAAAACACAACGTAGTACGTTTAATATGAATTTTAATTTTAATTTAAATTACATATGCTAAATGACTATAGAATTGTGGTAACTTAACACATAATTGGTAAAGCATTTACTTCAAGGTCTAGGAAACAAACACAGCAAAAAACATAGACATAGCAAAAGCTAAAATTAAAATTAAGATGCACTATTATGCCTTTTTTTAATTATAAGATGGCAAAACCTATTTAAATGGAGATTTTCTTCTTGTCTATTGAAATGATTAGGATCTCAATAGCTTTTAGTTGTAAACGAGCGTAATAATGTGTTTCTTTTTAGAATATTCCCACGTAATCAAATTCAATGGCATGATTTCTATTATTTAAGGCATGGTCAGCTACCGCAGATTTCTCTGGTTCACCTAATCTGCCAAATAATTTATTTAAATAGGTTTTGACATCTTGTAATTAAAAAAAGGCATAGCTTTCGAAACCTGGTCCCATGATGTTTTCTACAAACTACCAGAAATTCTAAACTGTTGCTTGGCTCTTGTACTGGTAGACAAAACATTGCGAAATTTTAACTATACCCGCAGGTACGACAGGCATGGTTCAACCACTGGATGTGTTTTTTTTCAGACTGTGGAAGAATTGTATCCGATATTTCTGGGACAAAGTCACTCTATACAATTACAATGTCAATTTATACCAACGAAGCAGCGTTTCAAAATTTAATGAGGTATGTGTGGTTCAAGAGCGGCTATCTTCAGGAGATGCCACCTGAATTAGAAAATCCCGTTAATTACCGCTTTGTAAATTGGGCACCAGAGTACAATATTTGCACAACTGTGAAATGTGCTTGGTGTATAAAACCTATGTGCTTTACACATTACATTACAGACTATCACTACTGCAAGCACTACACAGAATAAGCAACCTTCGTTTGTACACACCTCTACTTATTTTACTTGTTATTTACTTGTTAACATAAAGATGTTTGAGTCATTTTCAGTTTTGTGTAAACAAAACGTCGAAACACTGTCCAAAATGTCTTCTTTCCTCTATAAGACAATTTTAAAATAGTACTGGTGTTGATCCGCATTGTGGTTTCTCCATTCCCTAGGTTCTTAGAAGAACCATTCGATCCTCGACGACGTTTCGGCCAGATCCTACTAGTTATGATCAAGTTTTCTTTGATCTGCCTGTCGTAACTCATGTTAAACTAACTTCCTCTGCTTTTTCCCTCTCCTTATATAGTTGTGTCATTGGTTTACCTGTTTTCACTTCACTCTCACATTTTTTTATTGTTCATTTTGTATACCTTTCAGGGTTATTGTGCTTTGAGGTTGGGTCACATTTTTATTATTTTTTTTTGTTAAATTGGATGCAGAATTATTTTATTAGCATTAAGTTTAAGTCAGACAAGTTTGTGTTGTTGGCTGTGTAGGGATGGCCTTAGAACTTTCCTACAGCAGAGGCCGACTGCTTGTCGTAAGAGGCTGCTAATGAGATGGGTATGGAAGGAGCGTTGGAGAAACCGTGTCTTCAACAGCTACAAAATTTTTTGTTGGGGATACTGTCCCCTGCGCCTGAGCTGTATGTATAACACTTCAAGGTTTTGCCGAAATATATAGTTAATTATTATCAGTTTTGTGATTGTCATCTATAGAAACTACACCAGGTTGAGGTTTTGGTAATTCCAAGTCGAAAATTCTGTTAAGTACATTGCAAGATTGACCGGTTGTGCTTGGGTTTCGTTATTAGTAAAATGTATAATTGTAGGAGTGTAATTGTAATTCAAAATATGACGTAAATCGGTAATATGCGTAAGCCTTTGCGGATTATTTAAATTTAGCAGAATATTACTATTTAAAAATACATTAAGGTAGCTTCTGGGGCATGTGCTTTTAGTGTATGTTGCATGATTGAAATGCAAGTTATGCAATTTTGATTTAAATGTTTCAAATAAATTCAGTATTATTCCTGTAGATTCTAAAAAAGATAATATTCGTTAGTAAACAATATTCATGAATGAATATGTATTTCGTAACAGAAATTCAAGTATTTAAGAATTAAGATACGCCAATGGCCGGGATTGAGAGTAAATTGCGAATACATTAAGGTATTTTGTAAAAATATTAACATAAATCGCATAGTCAAGTTCAATAGAAGTTGCCATATAACATTAAAAGCTATTAAATGAGTTTTAAAGCGAAGTATACTTTAATATTTCTATTAAAATCAAAGTTAACATCCAACTCGAAATCATTAGAGGTAACGACTGGCCAACTTATGACTTATTTTAGTTTGAAGGCTAAAATATAGAGGCGCCACTTATTGATAAAATTTACTGTAAAATTAAGGAAAATTGTAAAGTAATGAGGCATATAAGCAGCATTTGAAAGATCATATTTTAGTCAATCAGAATTACAGATTTGTTTTGCACATAACCGTTGCACCGATTTGAATTTAGCAAAAATAGTTTTGATGTTGTAATCGATTTTGATCCGGAAAAATGTAATTCAGTTGTACTAGGATGTTAATAATATGGGAAAATGATAAGAATAAAAATTCATGTTTGCCCTAATAAATTATTCAACATTTTTGTTTATTTTGCGCAAAAAAAAGGTATAAACGTACAGAAGTTTAATCAGGACCATCCATAAAGTAGTTTTACGAATTTTCATTGGTCAAATGAATGTACCTCCTACTATAAGGGTGAAAGGTTATAAATGAAAGTACCAAAAGTCAGATAAAAAGAAATTGACTTAAAATTATAAATATTGTGTAAAGGCAGTGAATGTGTATGGTGCACAAGTGAACAATCCTATATTGACAAAGGATTGTTCTATGCTCACTTTCCTTTAAGGGAACAAATAAATAAATAATTTGCTTTATGCCTCTAATATAAAAGTAAATAAAGAATTGATCTGGTCCACAATTACTTGGTTATAATCGAAAAGCCAAATGATTGTTAAACCGTATACCGTATATATATATATATATATATATATATATATATATATATATATATATATATTGCATCTTAAATTGGGATGGTATTTCCAGCTGATAGAGACACGAGCAAGTGGCATTTGTTTGTCGAAAGAACGAAAAATAAATTGGTTTGTTAAGAAACCAATTGTAGTTCGAGGTGATCGAGATATTGTATACTAGAATTACTTGGGTATATAATTACTATAACTTATTAATCTAATACATTGTAAATAGATCACTTATTTAGTTTGATTTCTAAGACGAACCATTACAAATTTAGTGCCAATCGGTTGGAGCTCGATTGCTCATAGTGTCATTACAAATTCGACACTCAACCTGGTGGCAAAATATTAATACCTTAAGTTTAAATTATTTTCTTTTAACGAGGATGTATCGTCACAGTTTGTCACTTTTTTATCCTTTAATATAGATTTTCATGTTTTTGGGAAATCTTTGAGCTACGTCCCTTGTGTTTAAGTTTTGTGGAAGTTTTTTTTCTATGGACTTTCTTATTATTCATTGCATTTTGCGCCTAAGTTGGCGATTATTTTTGCATTTTCGAAGTCGATGTAATGTGATGTCTCCTGTGCGTGTTGAGATAGTGAAGATGTAGCTTGTTTTGTTATTACGGTATTCCGATGTTCTTCTCTTCTGGCATTCACACTGCTGTTGGTCTGACCGATGTGTGTTTTGTTGCAATCTCACAAGGTATCTCGTACACTCCTTGCCCTTCAAGCTTAGTTTTAGGATTAGGGAGTATAGTAGATATCTTCCTTCATGTGTACCGTTTTATTGGCGTGTTGGTATCTATTGGTATGTGTTTTTCTATATACAGTATGCCCTAGTTCTCCATTGTGCCTTTTATGCATTAGAACATTAAGGAATGGCAGTTGGTTGTCTTTTTATATCTCCACAGTGGACTTTATATTACCATGTATGTTGCTTACTAAGAATATGTGTAGTTTTTCTAAAAATGTGCCAAACAATTTCTGGCTGATGATGTGAATTGGACTTTAAGCATTAAATTTCTGAATCAAAATTTTAAAATAATTATCATTGCATATAAACCAATGTGTTTTAAGTACCACAATAATCTGAAATATGCCCGTATGCTTAACATTATTCGTCATTCTCACATGGTTGAGGGTTGCAGTTTATGAATTAAATTTTTGTTTACTATTTTAATGCAATGTTTCATAGTAAAAAACAAAATACACCCACGTACCACACAAAATTAAAAAACACCGATCGCGTTTCGATAGCTACGCTATCAGCGGTCGATTAGGTAGGTTGCGCATATTATTGTATTACGGCGTAAGTTTGGTTCAATTCTTTGTCTTGACAATTTTCATATTGGATGTATATTTTTAAAAAATAAATAAATAATAAACAATTAAACTCTTAAAAGTTAAGTATCTTTAGCATTCATATTCGTGGCTGCTTGATCAGATTTAGCTTAGTCAGTTCGCTGTAGAAATTTCTTTTACATAAAAACTGCATCTTTTTGCAATCTGGGCCATATAAAAGTACTAACCATCTTGAAACGAAAGATAGAATTTAATACACTTTACAACAGCACTTGTCTAACTTTTCAAATAAATAATTACATCTAAAGTTATAGGAAAAGGATATACTATCAAGAAACCAGAATGAAGAAATAAATTCCTTAATTCACAATGGTGAACGACTATCGAAACTAAAAAAAATATACAAATTATTAAATTTAGAGCTACTCAAGGAAAGAAATTTTGTATTTATCATTATTGGAATGGCAGTCTCATACGTGGCAGAGTTAAACTTCAATTTAATTAATCCATTCGTTTTTGCCGAATTAGCCCAACTAGAAAGAGCTGATGTTGCCCTTGCTATGTCAATAAATGCAGTCGGAGACATATTAGGAAGATTATTTATTCCTATTATTTCACATAAATTGAAATGGAAGGCAAAACCAATGTATCTGTTATCATTAGTTGGTTCTTGTATTGGAAGACAGGGTAATAACTGTGTTAATTTTTGCTAATATAATTAAAGCACTTTATTACAGTAATAATATCTTTCTGTGATGTTAGAATTGCGATACTGTCAATATCAATCTTGTTAGGATTATCTAAAGGTTCCAGAGCTGTGTACCAATCACTAGTTTTACCTGAATACATCGACATTGAACGATTACCTGTTGCTATGGGATTTTTAATGATTTTAAATGGAGTTTTATCACTTGCAATTGGACCATTTATTGGTAATACTTAACTCACTAATAATAAACATTATTACTATGAGTTTTTAGGTTTTGTTCATGATTTCACAAAAACGTACATACACGCACTTCACACGGCATCATTTTTATCTATGTCTTGCGTTTTATTATGGTTTATAGAACATCTTGCAACAAAACTTAGATCAAGATCAGTGCTGCAATAAAAAGGATCCCATATTTAAGTCTAAATGTTTATACCTACTAAGCCAGAGTGTACAGCGTACCTAATGGTTAATATGCAAAAATATAACGTGATAAATGTGCATTTAGGTACAAAATGAAGCGTTTGGATCCAAAATTTTGAAGAGAACTTAAATTGTGAGGGAGTAGTTCAATTTGTAAAAAAAAAATTATTATTGTTTATATTTGCTGTTACCTCTCCTCCTCAATCTGTGGAAAAGATATTGTTGTAGGTTAATAAATGTAATTCGAAACATTGTAGTTGTTAAAGGCACTAATCCGACATGTATGTTTGCGTATCCGCCGTGTGTCTTTAAAGAGTTTTCGTAATATCATTTGCAAATTCTACGAGGGCCACTATTTATATTTTGAGCCTTCGTAACACTGATTGCCGTTAGGAGCCTTTTTACGTTTCTGACGTCTGACATTGTTGACAATAACATACTTCAAACTTCTTGTCAATAGCGTTATTTGTGTTGTTTACGGTTACTTGAAGATTGCGTGTCAGCAAAGAAATGGCATTAAGCCGTGAAAATTTTCGTGCGATGATTTATTACGATTTTAGACGTGGATTGTCTAGACAAGAGTGCATCTATCAACTTACTTCCACATTTGGCGATGGTGCTTCATCCTTTGCTACTGTAAAACCCTGGAATAACGATTTTAATCGTGACCGCCTTTCGTTCTCTGACGAAATTCGCGAAGGTCGTCCAAAATCAATTGTTATTCAAGAAAACATTGATGCTGTTCAAAAACTAATAATGCAAGATCGTCATGCGACATACTGTGAAATTGAGGAAACCCTAGGCAATAGTTCCACCAGCATGTATAAAATATTACATGATCATCTAGCCATAAAAAAGGTTTGTTCTCGTTGGATCCTCAAAAAGATGGTTTCGTCGATTGGTGCACACAAATCCTCATGGAATACAATGGTGGTGCTTCAAAAGATTCTAACAGGTGACAAATCATGGATATATGCATACGAACCGGAATGTAAGCAGCAGTCGACTGTGTGGGTGTTTCAAGATGAACCAAATCCAACAAAAGTTGTTCGCGCTCGAAGCACATCGAAACAAAGGTCGCCTGTTTTTTCAGAAAAACTGGTCATGTATGGATAGGTTGCTCCGCTTCTAGCTTTCGGAAGTGCGTGTTAAAATGGCAACTTTTAAGTCAATAAAATAAGGGTAAGCTTTTGAACAGATTTTTAGACCCGGCGTTTTGAATATTAATAATAAACAAAGATAGTATCTAACCAGTAGAAGTTCTGTAACGTGTAAATGGCCCTTTAGTTGAAATAGGCGCGAAATAACATTTAGGATTGCTGTAGTATTGCATTTATACGAAGAGGTACGGCTCTTTTAAACCCATGCCAGATGTGATTGTTAAAACCGGTAAAATTGGAAAGTAAACTTAAAGCGTAAATAAATACCACCCTTTTGTCTAAGGATTGAACTGAAACAGGTAAACATCTTTCCAATAACAATGAATTAGAGAGAACTTATAAAAAATAACTTATTTTATGCCACAGTAGCGCGGGGTAAAGAAAGCAATCATAAATACGCGTTTGTAGGAAAAATACCAGATGTGATTAATCCTTGTAATGAACCCTTTTCTAGAACAAATCCAAACGTAAGCATTGTCATAGGAACTGTTTTATTAGCGTAAATGGTAAAAATAAATAACTAGATCGAATCCGTAATCCAAAGTAAAAAAAAGCAAATAAATAAATGAAATAAACATATAATTGCTCTAATTTGTAATCGATATTCTAAATGAAAGTAATTAAATAATTTCCTTTATAAATAAATGATAGCAAATCGCGTTAGGGAACCATCTAAACTAAACACAAGTAGAAAGGTACTGAATAGATTTTATCGGTTTGAATATACTAATAAACAAAAATAATAATAATCTAAACAGTAGAATTTTGTCAAATAAAAATACAAAGAATGTGACTATACAGGGCAGATCCGCATTAAGTGGTAAGTTTTTGAACATTTTTTTTCTCTTTGATTTCAAATTTGAAGGTTGATCCAATTTTTGCTTTTGGTATTTTTCGTTGACTAGAAATTCAAAATTTAAGCTAACTTTTACCTTTGTTACATGTTTGATCTTAATTGCAATTAATGAATTCTAAAAGTAAACAATTAATTTCGGGAGAGCTAACGGGACCATTATCGTTATTTGTTGTCACCCTTCAATTGAAAAAAAAATAAACTTATAGGATGGAAACGTTTAAGTTGTCGCAGTTCGCGACAATAATAAAACAGATTTGATAAATAAATATTAAATTAAATAACAAAGAAATATTTATAACTCGAAAAGCTAAATTAAAAATAATTAGATCATTTGGTCGCAAATAAATAACAGCATCCGGTGACAGGCGCGAGGGCCAGGAATCGCGTAGGGAGCAATTTGGTTGAAATGAGATATGATTGAAGGATATGTAAGTGAAAAATGTATTTGTATATATATATATATATATATATATATATATATATATATATATATATGTACATTTAGATATCCATACAGTAAGTATATACTCTATTATTTTCATCTTTTCTCGCCTCTGTCTATATTTCTACTTCCGACTTCCTTACGTGTCGACGAAGTAGGCAAATAACTGTCCTGTAGTAGGACGATACCGTTAGTAGGGAATGCTACATCGTCTGGGGCACGATTTGGCCGGTAACCGGTCTGCTCGCTAAGGTATTACTCAAGAGAACAATACAATTGCCTCGGATCGACCTAGCTACAAGGGGCGGTCAAGGTCGAAACAGACAGGCCCCGTTGCTGAGGACTGTGCAAGGGATGAGTGGCGAGTAGGTACGTGGAATCTTAGAGGTGTGCATGGCAAAGAATTTGAAATTGTGAATGTATTGTACGAAAGACACCTTGATATTCTGTGTTTATTGGAGACAAAGCGCAAAGTAAAGGATGCTGTGGAGATGGAGGATGGCAGCCTAGTACTATGGTCAAGAGTTGAGACCGAAGTACATGGCGCAAACGGATTTGGGGTGATCGTAAGTGAAAGATCGAAAAGATGTGTTAAACAATACGAATTGGTATCTCCCCGGGTAATATGGGTTAGAATGAAAGTGGAGTTACGAAGAATTTTTCTTATTGCATATTATGCACCGGTGTGAATGGAGAATGAGACCAGGGGCGTGAGAACTTCTGGAATGAAGTATGAGTGGGGGATATGAACGGATGGGTAGGTATACAAAGAGAACATACTGAACGCGTTCTAGGAAAGTTCGGAGACCAAAGAGTCAATGAGAATGGCGAACGCCTGGTGAATATCTGCGTGGAGAGAAGTATGTTTGTATCCAATACGTGATTTAAACATAAAAATGTACATATGTATACATGGAAAGAGGTGAATCTAAAAGTATGATAGATATGATAGATTTGATAGTAGTATGATGAACGGCTTAGAAATCTGGTGAAAGACACAAAAGTAATGCGCGGGTCGGAGTGTAGATCGCACCACTTTTTGGTTATATCGAGAGTGCGTTTACGGCAAAATTGGGCCTGGAGAAGGAAAGCAAACGTAGTGCGAACGTCCAGAGTTAGGGTAGACAAACTAATGGATAATGGTGCGAGAATGAAATACGCAGATGCTGTGAGTAAAGAGTTGAATGTGAATAAAACAGTGTGGAATCAACAAATAAGACACTGATGTTGAAAGTACATGGATAAGCTTGAAAAACTGTGTTCTCAATTGTGCCGTTGCGGATATGTGGAAGGGCGGCTGTAGGTAGACAGAAAAAACGTGCTTGGTGGAATGAGTTAGTAAAAAAGGCAGTATGTAAGAAAAAAGATGCGTACATGGCAATGATTGCTGCAAAAAGTGAGTTTGAGAAAAAGCGATTGTATGAGGTGTACAGATTATAAAATAAAGAAGCGAAGGAGGCAGTGGGAATAAGTAAAGAGCAAGTGATGGCTGTGGAAGAAGAGAAAATGCAAAACCTGGCCCAAAACAGAACGCTGCAGGAGTGATGAATACGAGCAACGAAATAGTATGGGACGATTGTGAAGTGAGGAAATGCTGGAAAGAATATTTCGGAAAGCTGTACAGTAGTGTGGAAAATAAGACTACAGGGTTAAATACGGAGAATATAGCAGGAATGGTGAATGAAACTGAGGATGTTGGCATAAATGAGGTAGAGAAAACGATAGGAAGGTTGAAAAACGGCATGGGAGCAGGCGTAGATGAAATCACTGGTGAAATGCTAAAGTATGGGGGTGCAAAGCTTATACGAAGATTGTGTGAATTATTCAATGTATGCCTTATGTGTGGAAAAGTGCACAGGGATTGGAAGAGTGCGGTCATTATACCACTGTATAAGGGTAAGGGGAAAAAGAGTGACTGCAAGAACTACAGAGGAATAAGTTTGCTCAGCGTGCCTGGTAAAGTATTTGGAAGAATAATGATTCATCGAGTATGAGAAACTACACAAACTAAGATTTGGGATGTGCCGGGTGGCTTCATGCCAGGGAGATGATGTGTCGATCAGATGGTTGCTCTCCAACAGGTGATCGAAAAGTGTTTAAGGGTAAAAAGGAAGCTGTACTGAGCGTTTGTAGATCTGGAGAAAGCATAGGACAGAGTGAATAGGGAGAAGCTGTGGGAAATGTTAAATGAATATGGCGTAAATAAAGGTCTAATAAATGGAATAAGGGTAGTATATAACGGTAGTCGGGCATATGTTAGGGTGAGAGGAGGTGTGAGTGAATACTTTAATATTGAGCAAGGAGTGCGACAAGGATGTGTGATGTCACCGTGGTTGTTCAATGTATACATGGATAAATGTGTTAGACAAGCCTGTACCGATACAAATAGTGTAATGGTTGGCGACGTAAATATACGATTTATGGTATATGCTGATGACAAGGTCTTATTAAGTGACAGTGCGGATGAGCTACAAACCGCTCTGAGGAAGTTTGATACAGTCTGTGAGAGCATGGATCTAAAGGTATGTAAACCTGAACAGAGCAGATTGTGGTGTTCAATAGGGAAGATGAAATTGTGGAGCAAGTAGACCAGCTGGTATATCTGGGTAGAATGTTTACTGCAGATGGTACAATGGAGGGCGAGATTGGACGAAGGGTCAATGCTGGAAGGAAGGTGATTGGAAGTATGTGGACGATAATGATAAACGAAAGCATCAACCTAGCTGCGAAACGAGCAAACTATAATGGCGTGTTTGTCCAATCAGTACTGTATGGAAGTGAAACTTGGGTATGTCAAAAAAAGCGCGAAAGACAATGAAATACCGTGGGCATGAGATTCCTGATAAGTGCATGTGGTAAAACGAATTTTATGTACTTTGATTTGGTCACATTGAGAGAATGAATAACGCAAGATTAACGAAGCAAATATATGTGGGTGAGATTAGAGGAAAGGCCGGGTCTGGTAGGCCGCGTAAAACTTGGCTGAATGCAGTAGACTGTATGATAAAGGAAAGAAAGATAGGGAGTGTTACAAATAAAAGGGCATGTCAGAGACAAGGCATGAACCTTGCGGAAGCTAGGGAGGTATGAAGAGATAGGGAAGCATGGACAAAGATTGTGAATTAAAAATAAATAAGAGGCAGAGATTGTTTTGCTTACCCCTCAAGGGAATAGCGTGAAGGTTAAGTTAAGTTAAGTTAGAAAGGTTATTTCTGAATAGTACACAACCATTTGTGTGCCGGAAGACTTCGGTGAAATGCGGAAAACAAACAAGCGTCGTCGGATCGTTCTTCATCACGAACATTCGAGTTCTCACACGTCTCGTCTAGCAACCGATTATTTGAACACTCAAAAAATCGAATTGATCGGTTATCTGCCGTACAGTCCTGATTTGGCACTCAAAGACTTGTTTTTGTTTCCGAATGTCAAGAATAAATTGCGTGGACAACGATTTTTGTCGGCGGAAGAATCCGTAGATGCGTTCAAAAACCATGTTATGGAAGTGTGCTAAGAAGATTGGAAAAAATGCTATGACAAATGATTCGAACGAATGCAAAATTGTATTGATCATAAAGGAGAATATTTCGAAAAACAATAGGGCAATTTTCAATGACAAATTACTATCTTTTCATTGTTAGCCTCAAAATATATATAGTGACCCTCGCACTATTGGCTAATATAATGGCAAATCAGAGGTACATCTTCCCAAGTCATCTCCACTGCGTCGTTGCCAAGTTAGTCTAAAAGAGCCGGATAGATCCAATGTCAAAATATACTGCCTAATTTAAGTAGGCTTTGTGAAAAACCTAAGAGACAAATTCGTAAATAAAGAATTGTTTATTTTCTCGCTTCCTTCTTAAAAGCGTGAAAGAAACGTATGGAAAGAATCTAAACCTAATAAACGGTAGTGTTACCTTCGCCTAAATTACAAGTCGGTGATGGTATATGCGACGTTACGCCAACCAGAAAAAATAGCCGAGGTATGTAAACAAGTCACTTGTGATAGCGAAAATTGCTTTTCAAAATCTATTTGAAGAAAAACTTATTTTTGAAAATTTCATTTATCTACGCGGTTATCATATTGTGATGGCATTTTGGAATGCATTAGGCAAATTTATAGAAGACTTTTGCGTTACTATTTTTATTGTTGATTCAGGTGGCTCCGTAAATGGATTCACTTCCGGCAAACTTTTCAACAGATGCAAGAGTTTGTGTCCTATAATGTATGTAGTTTTAGAAACGCTACATTGCGAGCAATTTTTAATAGCTAGAGGATACACACTAAATGATGGAATACGTCAAGTTATAACTCAACTACAGTTAGAAAAAATATCAGCAGAGACGTTTAGTAACGAGGAAATATCGTATATATATTTACAATATTAGTTATATAAAAATAATACTCTCAATGGTAAAACAGCACAATTTTATATTATTTTAATGGAATTGATACAATATTGTTACCTTGTTTCTCGATCTATACGTACAGGAGGATTTAATACTTACACATCCACAATTCCCAAACTTATCAATATCTTTTTCATTTTTAATCAGACCAACCATGTAAGGTTATTTTGACGCACCGTGTATGTGTAGGATTTAGATAACGTATGTAACGTGTTTTGAGTGCAGTTGAAGTGAGTTTGCGTGAAAAGAATTTTTTTTTGTGTGTGCGTAATCTAAGTGGTGTAAATGATACGCCACTGGATTTATAATGAAACCTTAGTTATCGTATGAAGGAATATTTGAATGTTATAGAAGGATTTTCGTGTTGAAAGCGTTAAGTTTGGTTGAGGAATAATGTTTTGAGTAAATTTTTATTGATACGAAACTGGAAAACTACTGATCTTTTGCTACTGTGTAAGTAGGAATTTGAACCAAAAGGAAATGGTTGTAGACGTATGAGTAAGTTGGTTGTGGTATATTGGTATTTTATTAATCTACAGTAAGGAATACGGATGCATATTTGTGTTTGTAGAAATTTTTGTAATGTTGTGCAATAATGGTAAATCAATGCATGTTCACGAATGAAGGTGATAGAATGTGAGGGAGTTCGTTAGATTTTGCAGAAGAAAATCCGCGCACATGTGAGATTTGCATGGAAAGTTGAGATATACTCTGGTGAATATACTGAACTAATATGGTGAGGATAGACGATTTCTTCGAGGAGATTTTATAAATTTTCACGTAAAATAAAGATGGCGGCGAGTTTTGTATAAGGGTAGCGTGACTGTCCATGTTGGACATTATGACACGAGGTAGAGACGCAGTGAAATGCTCAGTTGTGATAGGTGAATTTTGATTTTAGCGCGAATTTATTGTGACGTGTTGGCAATATGGCGGGCAGAAGGTATACAAGCGAGTGCCCAAATTGGAGGGGTAAGAGTTAAAAGCTTTAAGTTAGCTACATGGTTAGGGGTTGAGTACTGGTTGCGCGCGCGAGAACCATCAGAATGGTTAGTTGTTGGAGATTCTTTGTGAAAATTATAGTATAGCAGGGCCCTTTTTAGCCACTACACTAACCCTTTAGGGGATAAATCGTATAGACATTCACAAATAACTAGTGTAATACATTGTGAGTTGAAGGAAAACATTGGAATTAGAATTAGAAATAAAAAGTGCTTAAGCAGAATAGAAGTTAATACAGCAAAATTAGTCTTTGCATATTTTCGAATTTAAGGATCGATTGGAAATTGCGTAATGAGCCAGATCGATCACAAAATTTCATTTTAGCTTTGAAATATTAAAGCACTACTAACAAAGTACCTATTTTTCTTTCACTATTCAGCCTACATTACCGTTTTGAAGTATTACAGTTTAAACATATTAATGAATGTCTAAATACGATTTTAAAGATTAAGTATTAATAAAATATAACAATTTTATTGATGATACAAGCACTAATCATTCTAATGTTGAATTACCCAGAAAGTAACGAGCATTGTTTTTTTTAACATAATAAATCATTGTTAAACCGTTTATTTTATTTAGAATTTTTTAAATTGGGAACATCACTAAATTTTCTGAAGTTTTGAGTTGATTTTTTTGGGAGAAGTCAGTGTATGAATTTACTGAGTAGGCTGCAATCCTGTCTTCCACAGTCAGATAGGATTAATTTACCATCTCGCCTATGACGATTTATTCTAGCAAAATTTAAGATTGTGATGGTGCCAAGATACATCTTTACCGCACTGAGCTGCATAAGTAATGAATTTATGGTAATTGTACCGTGTTTGAGCTTGTTATTCAATCATTTTACTCCTTATCTCGACCCCGCCCATTTCCACTATACCTGACTTGGCAACCCGCTTACTAATGTAAGCATACGCGAGGCCTAGTGCGGATTGGATGTGTAACAATCATTTCAGATGGGTTTCTTTGCAGATACATGATAATTTGTTGCATCACACCTACAGATTGCTGAGAAATTCAAGGAAGAAATTTTTGCAATCAAGAGAGCAAACAAACCGTTTTCTAGAATTCCAGTAGATTTGACCTTCGAACAGATGGTAAATACACACGCTGCTCGTCGTCTGACAGGTGTAACATACTTTAATAATTCCATCTCAGCTTGTCAACGATGGGCAAAACGTATTGACATTCCAACCATAATCATTTCCCACGTGTAAGATGTAACTGGCTTAAAAAACACCAAGATATAACAGCATATTTAGAAAAGAGCAGACTATATATATCAAGTAAACAGGTAAAAATTTTGAAAAATATGAACTTATTTAGGCATACTGACTTTAAGTAAGATGTTTTGTACAATACAGCTACAGGTAAAGCTACAAGTGAAGCTGTTGCTGATTTTTTTTTTAATATTATACAAAATGGTACTAGTATGTGGGAAAGCTTTACTAATGCTGAACTAGAAGATCGATTTGGACAGTTACAATTCTTAGTTTTGTATCAGAAAACCAAAAAAAGATGGTTGTCAATAACAAAATTCAGCAAGTCCGACTTCAAAGAGACCTTTTCGGGTACTTGCTTGTCATATCAATGCCAGAAAATCCTGACATAAACAAATATTTTCACTTTCTTATTAAGACTGGTACCTATGCCTATGTGTCAACTGCATGGAACAATTTGTAAAACAAAGCATCAGCAATTCTGGAATGCTTAAATAGCTATTCTTGTATCATGTACCTAAAATGAGTTTTTTTAGGACTAACGCCTCGTCCGGAATGGCAAATGAGTCCTAAAAAACCAAACTTTGGTACGTGTTACACAGAATTTTTTTGTTTAAGATCTCTAAAATTTCCCTAGAATACCTAATTTATCAATTTTATTCGTTATTTATTTTTTGACAAATTCGAATGATAGAACTGATAAATAAAATAATTTCTAAATATTGGCCACTGAATTATTTAAAATAATATAAAATGGTTGCCATGCCGACTTTTAGGGACTATGCCGAAAATGAGCTATGTTACGGACTAACATGAGTGCGTAAAACAACCATTTTTGGGAGCGTATACAAAAAAGTTTATAACAGTACAATTCCCTCCCATTCCCATATATTCTTATATCTCCTTAAAAATATTCTACAAACTTTTGGTAAAATAACTAAGTCAATATCACAAAAAATAACAAACACCAGGGCCACTAAAATCCACTTAATTTTTGATCAATATTTCTAACCTTCCATTAAAGACTGAGAGATCTACAAGAGACAACAAAGAAGCACATCTGGGCCCGATTAGATCAGATCCGTAGATTTTACAAAAGAGCTGCGCAACAAAAAGTTTAAACAGGCTTTGGCTCGATTTTTTTTGACTGATAACGAGGTATCTCTATTCCTTCAAAATAAAATTTTGCATGTCAACATTATTGAATATCATAAATTTTTAAGCGACAGAAATGAAAATTTAAAAACAGAGGAGGCTCCGCAGCTTATTTGCCCGGCTCACAAAGAAGCAGACACCAAAATAATTTACCATGTATGTCAAGTGTTAGAAGACAGCAATATCATAATAAAATGCTCAGTCACAGACATTTAGTTGCCCGATTCACGAAGAAGCAGATACCAAAATCATTTACCACGTATGCCAAGTGCTAGAACACAGCAACATCATCATAAAATGCTCAGACACAGACATTTTAATTATAATGTTGAATAATATGCATCAAAAGCGAGTCTTAAATTTGGATCGAAACTGGAATTGCGGGAAAAAACGTTACATAAGTATTTGCAAAGTCTATGAGTAATTTGGGCTTCTGTATGCAACACACTAGCTGGATTTCACGATAGTACTGGTTGTGATTACAGTCCATGCTTTATTGGGAAGCAAAGAAGGGGCCTTTTAACATAATGTTTAAATATGAAAAGTATCAGAAAGCATTTTATCACTTGGAGATATTAACTTAGATTGTAAGAATGTTGTTGAACAATTAGAAACATACGTTTGTCATTTGTGTGGTGTATGTATAACGAAAAATTTAAAATTAAAAAAACGGTTTACGTTCTTTAATGGAAATGAACCATTTTTCAAAAAAAACTGAAAAATGTTTATCCTTCAGGCTTATCTCAATACCAGTCTGAATTGCATTAACATTTATTAAGAGCCCGTTATACAGGGTGAGCTTTTTTTCATTATTGGTATGGGGATTTCGCAAACCATAAGAGTTACACATTTGCTTAAATGGGAAAAAATTTGCTTCTTTAGAAGACCAATCCAGATACCCTTTTGTTGATTTAAGAAAATTCATGGCTTACTAGATATTTGTAAAAAAGTAAAATTCTCCAAAATCGTTTCAGCGCTTTCATTCGTTTATTTCTAAAGACATATAAAAATTGTTTAAATACAATTTGTGGACCATTTTGTGCCGAATAACGTCATCGTACCAGATTTTTTAATTTTACTTAGTATTTTGAAGTTATGAAGCAAAGTTGAATTTTTTTAAATGGAAACTATAGTTGGATATGACATATTTTAATAGTCCATTCTTTTTATTATAATAATGTAAGGTTGAATCACTCATTTTAATAAATGAAAGCACAATACCGTTTTTCTACTATTAAGTTTAACAAAAATCATATCTTACCATGGAAAACAAAAGTAAAGCAACTGAAGCATTGTTTATCTTCATCTTCGACAGTTCGTTCGTTAGTTGTAAGGTTATTTTGGTGCACCGCGCATGTGTAGTTTTTTGATAATGTAGGTAACGTGTTTTGCATGAAAAGAATTGTTTTTGTGTATGCGTAATGTAAGTTGGTGTAAATGATACGCCACTGGAATTTAAGGAAGCAGTGGTGATCGTGTGAAGGAATATTTCAATTCTGTAGAAGGATTTTCGTGTTGAAAGCATTAAATTTGGTTGAGAAATGTTTTGCGTAAATTTTTATTGATCCGGCACTGGTAAGACTACTGGTATTTGCTACTGTGTATGAAGGAATTTGGGCTGAAGAAATGGTTGAAGACGTACGAGTAAGTGAGTTTATGATATATTGATATTTTTTAATGTACAGTAAGGAATCTGGATGTATATCTTTGCTTGTAGAAATTATTGTAATATTGTGCAATAGGAAAATTTAAAGCATGTTCGAGCGTGAAGTCGATAGAATGTGAGGGAGTTCACTAAATTGTACGGAAATAGGATTCGCCCACATGTGAGATTTGCATAAAAAGTTGAGGGATAATTTGATTAATCTACAGTGTGAATGTAATTGCAATTGATGATTTCTTCGGAAAGTTTTCAGTGAATTTACAAAGTAATTCAAGATGGCTACGTTTATTTCGCATCGTTAGCGTCTTCTTCCACGTTGGAACCTTCGACGCGGCAAAGAAACGCACGAAATACTCAATTGTGACGTATTGGCAATATAGCGGGCAAAAGGTATATAAGCGAGTGTCAAATTTGAGGAGTTAGTTAGAGGTTCTAGATAGTTCGAGCAGAGCTTGAGTAAGGGTTGCGCGTGTTGGTTTTTGCAGAACTATTAGAATGGTTAGAGTGGGAGTTTATTTGTGCAAATTATAGTTTTAGCAGAGCATGTATAGCGACAGCATTAACCCATAAAGGGATAAATCATATAGACATTCATAAATAAATAATTTAATATATGGTGAGTTGAAGGAAAACATTAGTGATTTTCTTCACGAAATAAAAAGTGCTTAGGCAGATTCTAAGTTAACACAGCAAATATTTTATTATCAGTGTTTAATTGTGGTGTGCGTGAGCTAATATTGTTATAAAGAAAACCGAAGGTAACCGTTTAAGTAACCGAAATGAAAGTTTGTAAAATTTAGTTAAGATATTGGTGATCATCATTAACATTGAATGTGTACAATCGGTAGCAGTATTAAATTGATTGTATAAAAGCAAATAAGAACTTTAATGTGTATATGGAAGGAATAATTTTTTATTGTAGTAAACGTTTTGAAGGGCAAACATCACAGCATAAGGTTATATGATGTTATGCCAAAGAGGCCCTATACCAGGTATGCGAATGAACAAACCATAGACACTGCGTTAGTGTGTACTACATCCGAGTGCGTAGGGCGAATACGGCTACCTCACCGCAACGAAAAAGGATTAATTAATGTAATACGTAAGAATTAGATATAAGTTTTATTTAACCAAGACAAGTACGATTATCTTTTAAATACATTTTTTTTATTGTTGCGTTAATTACGGTTCATTCAAAGAAAAAAACGTCATCGAACTTTAGTTATTTTGTTGTTTTTAGTGTTAGGAATTGGGGAATTTTAATCTTAACGTATTGATGTACATAGTGGTTTCTTTAAACCACGCCGTTTTATATATATATATATATATATATATATATATATATATATATATATATATATATATATATATATATATATATATATCATGCGAATTTGTCGATATATATCCACTGTTCAATTTATTTTGTCGTTTATTTGTGTCAATTGTGTGCCCAATTGGTTACACCTTCTGATAAGTGAAAATAGTATTTGCACATTTTCGAATTTAAGGATCGATTGGAAATTGCGTAATGAGCCAAATCGATCACAAAATTTTACCTTGGAAATATTTTACAGTCAAACGAAACAGAACACTGCTAACAAAGTAGCTATTATTTTTTTATTCAGCATAAATTTTAGTTTTCAAGTATTAAAGTTTAAACCTATTAATGAATGTCTAAATACGATTTAATACGTTTTAAAGATAAATTAGTAATAAAATATAAAGATATTATTGATGATACAAGCACTAACCGCTATACGTTTGAACGATTCAGCAATTAACGAACATTTTGTTGAGATAAAAATTTATTATTAAACCGAGTTCGCTTATTTTATTTCGACTTTTCTAAATTGGGAATATTTATTTAATTCAAAGTTTTATAACAGAAATATAAATTTACAGGTATACGAGGGATACTTAAAAAGTATTCAAATTAACGTCTTACGATTTGGGAATTTTCATTTGTACAGGGTGTCTTCAATAAGTTTACCACGACCCATGTATTTCAGAATTTTCTTAAGCTTTTGGATCAATTAATTTTGAAGTGTGATTAAATTTTAATGGTGAATGGTTTTACTGAGTAGGCTGCAATCATGTCTTCCACCGTCAGATAGGATTAATTTAACATCCGGCCTAAGATTATTTATTTTAGCAAAATTTAAGTTTGTGGTGCCGACTGAGTGAATTGTAGATTTATGGTAAGTGTAAGGTATTTGAAACTACCCTTCAATCATTTTACTTCCTATATCGACCACGCCCATTTCCACTGTAGCTGGCTTGGCCACCCCCTTACTTCGGTAAACCTGCACGACGCCTAGTGCGGCTTGAACGTATAACATAGTGTAATTCTTATCGGTTTTGTCAGTGTGTATTTGCTTTAGAAAATTAATTATGGTGTACAGAAATTTCGAGAAATTTGGTATGATCGAGTGGTAACACAAAGAGTCAATGCGCAGCCGAACGCTATTTTTTATTGCAGTTTGATTGCCCTTAACCATCTTTAGACACCTTCAAGAATTTTTACAACAATTTAAAAGAGTGTGGGAGTTCTGTGAAGACCAGAAATAGGGGTAATATTGATGGATACGTGCAGATCAATGTTCTAGCTGTTGTTAAGCAAAATCCATCTACATCAACACGGCAAAGTGCACAAGACGCTGCAATCTCACAACGCACAGCAGTAGTAGCAAAACATAAATACCATCCTTACAAATATTCAATTGGACGAACTTTGCAACCTGATGATAATGAAATAAGATCACATTTTGTAATTTGTTAATAAATATGCGCCATGAAAATAACTTTCCGATATATATATATCTTATGGACCGACGAAACACATTTTACAAACTGTGGTATGTTTATATGATATATATATATATATATATATATATATATATATATATATATATATATATATATATATATATATATATATATATATATATATATATATATATATATATATATATATATATATATATACAATACATCACACTCTCACTCATACTCCTAGACACTCACACTCGCCCACACACGCTAGCACACCCTTACACACACACACACTCTATCTCACACACACATACACGTTCCGCAATATTAGTGGCATTTCAAACTATATACCAAATTTTGGCAATCTCTTAAAAGTGTTGCACATTGCTGGCGCTATGTCTTAGCATTTTACCAATATACTCGGCTTTACGATAGACTCCATAAAAAGGAATCTATATTTAAATATCGGTTAAGGCATCTGTGCCATAATTATGGTAATTTGAACGGTGTATCAATAGATGTCGCAATTGTAAATATTTGTGATTTTACACAGGTGATTTACACGCCCGATGCCACAGTTTAAGTTACAGTGTTGTCATATGTTGCGGTCCTACTATTTTGATAAAGTGTTTCAAAAATAATCTGTCGGCAGGTATGTACTTATATTTACTGCTACTTAATATTAAGTAATAATGCTTATATCAAACCGTAATAGATTTTTACGATGCAATGCATTTGTCTTTGTTTAGTCTGCTCGAAGAAAAAGAAAACTTTAAGGACACCAGATCAACTTTAACAATAATATTTATTTTTATTTATTTATTTTAAAGCATACGTTGAAGAGTCGTCCTGATAAACGTGTAATGTACCTGACTGTACTTTGAGTTCATTAGAGCAGGTACCAATATTTTAGCTAAAAGTTTTTGTTTTGTTATATTACTTGTATTGTTACGACATCCTGTTTAGTTTAGTTAGTATATTAGGAACCTTCGTAAAAGCAACATATAAAAATCATGATCAAATAAAATCAATAATAAAAATCGCAGTTTATTTCTTTCTGGTGTGAAGTCCCATTACAAATTTTGTCAGAAGTGAGATTCCGCGATAGTGAAATGTGCTCTGATTGGTGAAAATGTAAGAAATTCTAAATTGTAATTGGTTTATAGTTGACATGGAGAGGGTGAGTATTTTCATTCATTCTACAAGTTTTATTGCAAATTAATTAAATTAGAATAACTATAACGCAAGTCAGATAATTCCAACTCTTAAAACTGACCCAATTATTTTCGATCCAAATCAAATTAACAACTAGTATTAGTATAGAGTTAGCCGAAAAAATGCTGATTAAATTTGTTGGCAACAAAGCGTGTTTAAATGAATTTATTGATAACTGCAACAAAGTACACTTGCTCGTTAAACAATCACATAGGAAAATAATATTAACAACTAAAATTATAGGAAACGCTAGGGCTTTGATAAATTCAAAAATTTCATACTTGGGATGATTTAAAAAAACATTTAGTGGATATTTTTGGTGAAAAAAGAACCATGGGTCAATGGCAACTAGAACTTAGTTTGTGCAAACAGAATTTACATTAAAGCGTGTTATCGTATTCTAATAGGGTAGAAAAATGCTATGTTAAACTAATAAACTCAATTAGCCCCACATATTCCACCAACGCAAAACAGGCATGCTTAGATTTACTAAAGAACTAAGCGCTCAGAGTATTTATATAAGGTCTTCATCATAATATTTGCTAGTTGTAAAATCCGCAAAACCAGAATCTTTAGAAGATGTTATAAATTACGCGATTGTAGAATAACAGGGAATTAAATCTAGAATAGAACTCTCGACATATCAGTCTGTATGAAATCAAAATAAAAGCGTTGCTCTATCTGTAATATACAAAATCAGCAAATCATCACCAAATCAGGATATTTCACTCAAACAAGGAAATAACGTGCGACGTATTACTAATCCAGCCTTAAATCAATCCTATGATACACCATCGACTAGTTCTGCGCGAAATCCAAATTCAAATCAAAATCCACCAACACAAATGTTTGAAACCTTTAAATCTTGTCGATATTGTAAACGTAATGGTCATTTGATAGAGGAATACCGGAAACGACAGTACAATAATCGCATAAAACGCCAATCGCAAAACCCGAACGATTACAAAATTCCCAGAAAATTCACATTTTAACGCTTTGGATAACCAACCATAGCTACATTTCGTCGGAAACAAATAATCCTGGGACAGTGGCCTTGTCCGGGACTGCAACTCAAGTTCAGGCCGATTTTTTACAATAAACCACCATGCCATAACCACTTATGTCAATCTAAACTTATCAAACACAAAACTACCCTTAACTTCTTTACTTTTAGATACTTGTTTAATAAAAGTCAATAAATTAGCAAATAATACAGAATGTTTTCTAGACAAGAAAATATTTTAACGGGTATAGATGATCCATTAAATCCATTACAAACGTTAGGTTTTAGATATATTTAAAGACAAAACGTATACACATATTTTGCAATGTGCAAAATCGAATTTCCCTTTAGAATACGATGGAATTATCGGAAAATTCGATTATGAGTTAGACAAATTAATAATAGATAACAATTACATATCCTTGCATCATGCAAAATCAAAGATTACTAACATAAATAACTCTGTAGAATTTCAAACGCCGCAGAACTCTGTTAATTAAGGCAAAATGTGATTGTTCAAATTGATGTTATTAATCCAGATATAGGACAAGAGCTACTTAATAAAATTCAAGTGCTCGATGGGGTATTTATGTGTCTCAACATTGTACGGGTAAACTCAAATTCAAAGGTATTGATGTCAATTCTAAACACCACTGAAAAATATGTCAAAATTATTCAAATAAAAAGTTTTTCTAGAATCCTTCCAAGACAACTATCCCCTTCCGAACATAGCCGAAATACTCGATCAATTACGTCACGCGAAATATTTTTCTACTTTAGATCTTGCTTCTGAATTTCACCAGATAAAAATGAACGAGAACGACTCTAGTAAAACAGCATTTTCCCTTCCCTCAGGACATTACAAATTCTTGCAAATGCCATTCGGTCTCAAAAACGCACCATCTACGTTTCAACGCATGATGGATAACGCCCTCGTCGGATTACAAGGGTCACGTTATTTCGTTTAGTTAGACGATATCGTCAGTTATGCCGATACTCTAGAAAATCACAATTCTGAATTAAAAGTAGTTTTTCAGATATTACAATATCACAACCTCAAATTACAACTTGACAAATGCGAATTTATATTTATGAGACACGAAGTCATGTACCTAGGTCACCATATCACAGAATCCGGTGTAGAACCAGACCGCAATAAAATTAAGGCGATAAAATATTTTTCAGTATCTAAATCACCTAAAGACATCAAGGCCTTCTTAGGATTTGCAGGGTACCACAGACGATTTATCAAATCAATTCAGAAAGAAAACTCAACCCTTAACTAAACTTTAAAAAATAATACTCCTTTGGAATGGACTAGTCTTCAACAAAATTCATTTGAAGCGTTAAAACCAGTACTAATTTCTGAGCCAATCCTTCAGTATCCCAATTTCTCCTTGGAATTTAATCTAACTTGAGATGCAAGTAATTTCGCAATCGGGGCGATGCTTTCGTAGGGAAATGTTCTTTAAGATCTCCCCATTGCTTTCGCCAGTCGCGCTCTAAATCGGGCGCAGAGTCCAATTGCAGTATCACTGAACGCGAACTCTTGGCTATTGTTTGGTCAGCGAAATATTTTCACCCTTATTTATATGGCAGGAAATTAAAAATCTTCACAGGTCACCGACCACTCACATGGTTATTCAATATAAAAGATCTAGAGTCTCGGCCAGGGTCTCGGTTAGTTAGGTGGAGACTCGCTCTAGAAGAATATGAATGTGATATTGTTTATAAGCCAGGTAAACTCAACGCTAACGCAGACTTTCTAAGTAGACTCCCTTGTCAAAATCCAGTTAATTTCTTATAATAACGAACCTCAACAATCTCTATCTTTCGCCGAATTCACACAAAAACTTAATTCAAGTATTATTCTTAATTCGTACCTTACGAAATCAGAAGACAATATTTCTTCTGTAAAAGGTAATCTAGCTTCCTGCTTATCTAGCGACTTCCAAATGTCAAACTAATCAACTTTACAATTCTACAGTACGTTTAAACATTTATCAGAACTCCAGTCACAATAATTACTAAAACACGATTTAGGAGTAGTATGTATGGTATGTTTATTACCCTAGTTAAACTTACGAATCAGCTCATCTCAAATGCCCAAAATAACATTCTATACCTAAGTTAGGCTGCGGATTTATTAAAACGGCACCAAGTGAAATGTATGATTCCGTATATTTTTACAATACAAGAATAAATGTCAACGTGTTCCATAACAACCTCACAAATCCAGACCAAAGTCAAATTAGTCAAATTTTATTAAAGAACCATTGCAATCCGACTTCCGGTCACACCGGATTCCTTCAAACTTATCGTAAAATAAAACAAACTTATAAATGGCCAAATATAAAAAAGGTATATAGATAGTTATCAAACATTGCGAATCTTGCCAAACAAATAAGTCAGTATACACTCACCTTACAAAACGATTTAACAAAATATTCTCAAGCATACGTAATTAACAATCATGAATTATAAGTAGCAAAGACTTTCGTAACTCAATTCATATGCAAATTTGGCGTACTCGAACGTGTACTTACCGACCAATATCCAAAGTATTCTCCGAGGTTGCAAAATTATTAAAAATAAAAAAACCCAATACTGCTTTAGAAAGGAGTCATTCAAAGTTAACCGATTATCTCAAGCATTACATTAATGATGAGCAAACTAAACCATCACTACCCACCTCAGTAACCAAACAGCCCGCGTTTAAATATACGTACGATAATTACATAGATGAGCTACAATTAAAATTCCAGAAAACTAGAGAAATTGATTGAAATAGTATATCATATCCAAAAACAAAAATAAAGAATACCACGACAGTAAAATCATTCCAAACGAAAATTTCAAACCCTTTCGAGTAGGTGATAAAGTTTATTTATATAATGAATAGGTTAGGAAAAAGCAAAAAGCTGTGTTCAAATTACACAGGGAAATAATCAAAATTACTTCTCCTGTAAATTATCAAATTAAAACTCGGAGAAATAAAATTGTTACCGTTCACTTTGATCGTTTAAAGCACGCATATGTAAATTGTGACATGCACTGAAAAAGTTGAACTCCATTACCCTATAGAATAGTGTTACACATTTATAGTTAGTAATTAATTAGAAATATTATTTTAAATTGTTTGATATTTGATTAAGCTTAGCACTGCAATAAAATTATGGTCAACCAAACTTGTAGTACTAAGTAACATAAGTATTGCGTTCGCACGTTAAATTTCAATATTTTGTAAATATACCTTTAAGATTAAACTTGTTATTTACTAGTAAGATTTACATTGTTAGATAAGTAAAATTTTCGTTTACTCATGTTTTTCTAAGGAGGGAGATTTAAGAAAAAGATGTTTTTCTTTTGTTATATTACTTGTATTGTTACCACATCCTGTTTAGTTTAGTTAATATATACGAAACTTTCGTTAAAGCAACGTATAAAAATCATGACCAAATGAAATAAATAATAAAAATCGCAGTTTATTTATTTCTGGTGTGAAGTCCCATTACTAACGTAACATATAATGCACAGTACAGTAGTAATATATAATAAAAATTACAACATGAACCAAAATACTTAATAAAAGTGTAAAACTAAAACACAGTAAAGCACAACACAATTCTATCAATTACAAAATACATAAAGTCTAGACATAAAATGCAACATATCACACACATCTGATTACGTTACCAAAATGTTGTTTTAACATCAAAAACTCGTTAATAGGATGAAAAGCTTTCGCTTTTAGGTGTTCAGCAACAGTTTTTTTTAGCTGATCCATGGGCAATAACAATAATAATTTATAATGTTATATTAATTATCATACAATTTTAGGTTATATTGTAATAAAATTTAGATTAATTTTAAACATTATTGCGTGAACGAACTGTAAATAACAACCCCGTTAGGAATGTTCTCTAATATTCTTGCAAAGTTTAAGACGAAAATGTGACACCAGATGTCAGTTAGTAAACTACGGGCAATAGACAATGAATAAGGGTAAACAAAACTGCATTCTTGCACACAATTTTATGACTACAATTTACATACAACACATCAAACACCCTCTTGAAAACCACGTATGTAATTAGTAATTATCTATTACGTTATGCATTTAAAGAAAGGTTTAGATTAATTATACTTAGGGATTTCGATAATTTTCAAGTAGAAGTATTACTATTAAAATCTAAACGTTTCGGTAACACTTACAGTTACCTTCGTCAGTAGTAATATCTATTAAAATTGTTAAAGATGAAAACAAATTTGTGAAAAAAATAATTTCACAAAATTGTTTTCAATATCTTTAACAATTTTAATAGATACTACTACTGACGAAGATAGTTGTAAGTGTTATCGAATCGTTTAGATTTGTATAACAAAGATAAAAATACACCATTAAAACCTAAAACACAAGTACCTTAATATGTTTAATAATGGTGAAAGTGTACATTTTCATATAGTAGTATTATTAATTTACCGCTGTTTTAATAATTTAATAAAAATTTTGGTTTTGTAAATCAAAAATAAACCTAACTTATGTGTTTGAAATAAATTGATTGATTAGATAGAATTTATTCAGACAGTTATACCCATAAAATGGAAAACTAGTTTTATGAACCGCCGACCTTCGAAAAGAATACCGAAAGTTTAAAATTTCGTGCTTACGTCAAAAAGTAGGCACTGGTTGGACGTACAAACTACGTTGCAGAAAGTTCGTACAGAATCACTCAAAAATATTTTCGCTGATTTTTATGAATCTTTCCATGTATTTCATTTTATTATTTATTTTATATTATTATTTTTAACAATTTTAATCTAGTTACATAAACTGCAAACAAATCAATGTTTTAGAGTAATTAATGGAAATACGATTTTTTATAAAAACGTTGACACCCTGTATCTCGAAAACGAAGTAATTCTTATTCAAAATTATTACGAGAAAAATAAATTATGGCACCCCTAGGGTACAACGGTTAAGTACTGTTTAAATATGTATCAACCATGACAAAAACGGAAACAGCGTAGCCATAAAAGTTAGTCCAGTAGGGGACACCACCATATCGGTTGATTTGTAAATGCCACAAATGTGTAGGTAAACACACTTCTAGACCCTGACATGTGGCATCTTACTACACTATTTTTTAAAAATACTCCATCTCGACGAATTTATTCCGCATGTATACTAAAATTATATCGGGTAGAGGAGACACCACAACTATTCAAAAACAGAAGTCTAACCTTGTTTATACCCAGAAATTGCGTTTTCAAATTGTGGAACCGTGTGTAAGATGCCATAATTTGTGAATATGCCATAAATCAAGTATATGTTCACACAAAATGCCACAATTAATAGCAATACAAAGACACACACACACACACACACACACACACACACACACACACACACATTCGCACGCACCGCACGTCACGCACGCACGCACGCACGCACGCACGCACGGACGAACGGACGGACGCACGCACGCGCGCACGCACGCGCGCACGCAGCACGCACGCACGCACGACCACGACACACGCACACACGACACGCACACGCACACACGCACACGCACACACGCACACGCACACACGCACACGACACACGCACACAGCACACGCACACACGCACAGCACCACGCACACGCACACACACACGCACACACGCACACGACACACGCGCACAGCACGCGCAGCGCCACGCGCACACGCGACACGCACACGCACACGCGCACACGACGCACAACGCACACGACGACGCACACGCACGGACGCACGGACGCACGACGCACGGACCAGACGCACGACGCACGGACGCACGGACACGACGCACGGACGCACGGACGCACGGACGCACGAGCACGACGCACGGACGCACGGACACACGGACACACGGACACACGGACACACGGACACGTGTGTGTGTGTCGCGTGCTGGCGTGTGCGTGTGGTGTGCGTGTGTGCGTGTGCGTGTGCTGTGCGTGTGCGTGTGCGTGGTGCGTGTGTGCGTGTGCGTGTGCGTGTGCGTGTTGCGTGTGCGTGTCTGCGTGTCTGCGTGTCTGCGTGTCTGCGTCTCTGCGTGTCTGCGTGTCTGCGTGTCTGCGTGTCTGCGTGTCTGCGTGTCTGCGTGTCTGTGTGTGTGTGTCGATGTGTACGAGTGTCCATGTATCCGTGCGCCCGTCCACCTGCACGTCCGTATGTTCATACGTCCGTGTGTCCGTGCGTCTGTGCGTCCGAGCTTTCGAACCTCTGTGCGTGCATGTGTGCGTTCGGGTGTGCGTGTGTTGCCACATCTGATATTTTAAGTAGTTATGTTATTCTTTATTTCAAATTCAATACTCTCATTTATTATCCATTTTACATCATTTGCTTTCATATTTTTCTTTGCGTTTGGTTGTACACTTTCAAAGAATGTATTAAATGTTTCATTATGTAATATTGTAAGGTGAATCATATTTTTGATTACTACTCTTACGTTTACCGTAGTAACCTAATCCATCGTCACAATCATTTCCCTATTTATATTATTTGTTAAAAAGTTAAAACAGAACAAAGAATAATTGTTTTCAATTTGATTACTATTGATAACTTTTCAATACGTTAGAGTTATCATTGTATAAAGTTTATGTATAAGAACAAAGTTGATTTCTTAACCATAAAGCTAGCAATAATTTAATCGTTAATTACACAAATATTAGACAATATTTACATACGTTTTCTATAATGAAATACTAATGAATACAATAAAAAAAAACTAATTGTATTATTCTCATATCTTAAATTTTTATTTACTCTTTACCTTGCAGAAAAATATCACTAGCGTCTAAGCATTTCGTACTTTCACTGCGGATAGTACAAAAACTACCTACTTACTACAATATCCTAAAAAAAATTCGGCTCTCGAAAACCTTGATATTAAATCCCGAGCTACTATTTCCAAATTAAACATGTAATTTTTGATTTTTGATATGCTTGACATTCCGTTTATTTAATGCTCTTTTGGCAAATTCCACCAAAAATAATTGAGCTCATGGGTTAACTACTAAAACTGTTAAGTCTAGAACTTTAGAAAAAATTATGTTTTAAGTTTCTTAAGTTAAGTAAAAATCTGTACATCGTTTTGTAAACCTACAATCGGTAAAACCGGATAGTTTTGGATTAATATTACGGCGCAGCGTATGTTTTTTGCTGGGGTTGATTATTATTAAGGTAAAGCAAAACATTAAGAAAAGAAATTGTATCTTAGCAGAATAAAACATCTGCTGTGGAATAATACACAACCTTCCATCCCACGAAGTGTAAATCAAAAGAAATGAAATAATGAATAATGTTCTAAGGATAATTATGCAACCTCTTTTATAATATGTCCTCAATGTTGTCTTTTATTTGTGTATTTTAAATCTAAAGTTGAAACTAATAATAGAGCTAAGCCAATGTGATTTTGATAGAAAATATCTGTTACAATGACGCACACTTGTCATCAGTCATCACTCCGAAGGATATTTATTAGTCTCTTGACGACAAAATAGTATATTGCGTTCGACGTGTAAGTTGAGCAATATTTCGCTGAATTTTAAAACTTAAAAAAAACTTTAAAACTTGAGCTGAATAATGATCAACTTACACCTCTTACATAATAATCTACTATTAAAGCGACTTCTATAAAATTTATAAATATTTATAGCTAGACAAGTAACTGACTAATTAAATATTTCATATTTATAATTATAATTAATTATTAATTAATATATATATATATATATATATATATATATATATATATATATATATATATATATATATATATATTTTCTATTTAGATTTCCACAAGTATTAATGATTAAATAAGACATTTTTTCTTTGAAACTTGTGTAACTAAACGTACAAATTAATTCAACATTTTGGGAACGTCCTTTGTTCCCTTTGTCAAGAATTTATTTTGACAATTACAGAAATTCAAATAAGGTAACTATTTTTAACAAGTACAGAATATGAAACCTAGTAACTAATTTAAATTTAATCTGGACGAGTGTGTTTGACTTAGGTAGTTGGTCTAGTACATGATGTAGAAGGTGTAGAAGTGGGGACGTCAGGAATAATTGCAGCATAAGTGTTTGAAATTCTTGGAAGATTTGGAGTTTGTTGAAATCTCGAATCAACTTGTTTAATGATATTCTTCCAAATTTGTGGCATTCTAGAAGTGTCATTTCGTTTATTGAGGGCGTTTGGTCTTCTTTCAATTTCAACTGCTTCTCTAATAATTCTTTCTTGTAAGGTATATAGAGGTGCAATTAAACGGATATTGTTGGTGTTAATTTGGTGTCCTGTATCTAAATGATGTGTAGACGATGATGGATTGTGCTGTTTAATTGCTAGTTTGTGTTCATCGGCTCTCGCATATAATATTCTACTAGTTTGTCTGATATAAGTTCTTCGACAGTTGTTGCACGGTATCTCATACACTCCTTTTATTGGGAATTTTGTCTTTGGGGTTTCTTAAAAGTTGGGGGAAAGTTGAATGTGGTTTGAATACCGGTCTGAAGTCGTTTTTGGGAAATTTCTTTGCTATTCTGTCTGTAATTCATTTTATATAAGGTAGAATAACAGGAATCTTGCGTTCATTGTTTGACAAGTTATTATTTCTTGGTTTTCTTACTTCTTTGGTAATTTTCAATATTTATTGATCTTTGTATCCATTTTGAAGTAGTATTTTATAAATAGTCTCCATCTCTTCCGTTTTAGAATTTTGGTCAGATAAGTGGTAAGAACGGTATATCAAGGATTTCATAACGCATAACGATGGTGATGCGAGAGAGAGTTCAAGTACCTATTCGTATGAGTTGGTTTTCGATAAACTTTGTGTGTACATTTACCATTAGGAAGTCTTGTTATCAGGGTGTCCAAAAATGAATTTTGAAAGCATGTAAAATTTGGAAGGTGTTATACAGGGTACGGTTGAGATAGTCAAGTTTAGCCCTTTCATTGGCAATCGATTTTCTTACAAGGGCAAGGCTTGTTTTGAATAAAATCTTATAAGAACCATTAATGTCTGATCTTGATCTCAATTTAAATCCCTTGGGCATTATTTTATTGTCACGACAACGCTTTAAAAAAGTTAAATTAGTAAGTGTTTCACATTTTTTGATACGTAGCCTTCTGTAGGTCTTGATGGTATTCAAAGTTTCTTTTTCGTATAGGAATATTATGTTTCTATTTAGATTTCCACAAGTATTAATGTTTAAATAAGACATTTTTTCTTTGAAACTTGTGTAAATAAACGTACAAATTAATTCAACGTTGAATTAATTTGTGCGTTTATTACAAGTTTCAAAAAAAAAATTTATTATATATATATATATATATATATATATATATATATACTGATTTCATAAAAATTGTAACACCTAGAATTTATTGAACCATTTTACTGAAATTTTCGTCAACGATGTCTTTCGTTAGAAGAACAAACAAAGGATTAAAATTTGAAAACAAAAGAACAAAAACTAAAAATGTTTTTTTCAATAATGAGTTGCTCCGCCACGATTTGTAATGCACTCATTTAGACAGCATGGCAAGCTATCAATCAAGTGATCTATAGCTGCCTGTGGTATATCAACCCAACCTTCTTGAATTCGTAGCCGGAGATCGTGTAAGTTATCTGGATGGTGTGGTAAATTACCCAGTCGCCTACTGACCTCATCCCATACATGTTCAATGGGCGACAAATCTGGCAACCGAGCAGGCCACAGGAGGACGGTAATGTTAGCTTCTTCCAAAAAACGTGTTGTAGCCCTTGCCGTATGAGGGCGCGCATTATCTTGTTGGAAAATGGAATTTTACAGCTCCTGAAGATATGAAAATGTAACGGGTTGTAGAACATTGGCAAAATAACCAGCGGCGTTTAAGTTGCCATCAATGCAGACCAAGGGTGATCTGCTACCGTAACAAATTGCACTTCATATCATCACTCCTTGTGTGAGGGCTGTGTTGCGTTCCACAAAAAATGTTGAATTTTTACGTTCTCCGCGCATCCGTCTGACCCTCCTATGACCATCGTGGGCCCACAAGAAAAATCGGGGAAGACACAAAAATGGACGATATGAACGCAGCTTATAAGACCTTATCCGGCGATAAACAAATGACATTGACATCTGGGTCCTACACCTCTCATCCAATCGTTTGCAATCGATCGAGTTGTTGAAAATCTGTCTCTTGTGGCCAAAAGTTTTAAGCGACGTTCTTCGCGATCTGTAGTCCTGCGGGGACACCCAGATCCATGGCGACGTTGTTGCACCCCTTCCTCGGACCATTTGGACCAACATCTCAATACCGTTGTAACATTTCGGTTTACAACGACGAGCAATTTATTTTAGTGAAACTCCGGCCTCTCTCATGCCAATAATACGGCCACGTTCAAAGTAAGTCAATTGGGAAAAATGTTGATGTTGACGTACTCTTGGCATTATTCCCAAGTTCAGAACGAAATTTCGAACAAATAATTTGCAAAATTGACAGTTAATTACACACTGACTGGTTTATGTCTTCAGATCTATTGTTACTAAGTGCAAAGGAAAAAAACAAACAAAAATAACAACTAGCCAGACTTTATTCAAATTTTAGTCGTTTGTTTGTTCTAATGAAAAACATCTTTGACGAAAATTTCAATAAAATCGTTCAACAAATTCTAGGTGTGTGTGTGTGTGTGTGTGTGTGTGTGAGTACGTGCGTGGGTGCGTGTGTGCGTTTGTGCGTGCGTGCGTAAGTGCGTGCGGGTGTGCGTGCGTGCGTGCGTGTGTGTGCGTGTGTTGTGTGTGTGAGTGTGTGAGTGCGTGAGTACGTGAGTGCGTAAGTGCGTGAGTGCGTGAGTGCGTTAGTGCGTGGGTGCGTGAGTGCGTGAGTGCTAGTGCGGAGTGCGTGAGTGCGTGAGTGCGTGAGTGCGTGAGTGTGTGAGTGTGTGGGTGTGTGTGGGTGTGTGGGTGTGTGGGTGTGTGGGTGAGTGGGTGTGAGGGTGTGTGAATGTGCGGGTGTGTGGGTGTGCGGCTGTGTGGGTGTGTGGGTGTATGCGTGTGGGTGTGTGGGTGTGTGAGTGTTTGAGTGTGTGTTTGTGTGCGTGTGTGTGGGTGCGTGTACGCGTGTGCGTCCGTCGCGCGTGGGTGCGTGCGTGCCTGCGTACGTGCGTGGATGCGTACGTGCGCGAGTGTGTGTGCGTGCGTGAGTACGTGCGTGTGTGTGTGAGCGCGCGTGAGTGTGTGTATGTGTGTGGATACTATCCAAGATAACTCCAGAACGAAAATACCTACGTTCCTAAAATTTTGTATTTAAGCTTTTTTTCATTTGGTTTCGAGCTAATTAGATTTGGGAGAATTCAGCCGCAGAAAGGGGGGGTTATTATGGTTAGTTTTTGACATTTATCAAATTTTTTTAAAACATCTGCATATTTCAAAGATATAAAAATACCTGACTATAGACATATCCATTAATTACGTTCTATGTTTTTTTTTGATATGATGTGTAATTTAGCGGCAAAAAATTCCTAAAGGAGGATTTATGTGGTAGTTCAAATTTTTACTGAATAGCGTTTTAATTTTATAAGAAAAAGTGTATAAGAAAATTTAATTTTACATAAATTTTCTTTAATGTAAAGCGTAATGAATGTAAAAATTAAATAAATATGATTGAAAATGCTAAATCTGTATTATCGATATTTTTATAGAAGGCTATTTGATTTTTCTACGTTAACATGTATTTATGTTTTTTATTTTATGTTATTTTATGTTATATTTATTTATGTTTATATTTATTTTATATTTATTTTATTTATTTTATATTATTTTATATTATTTTATATTATTTTATATTTATATTTATTATTTATTTTATATTATATTTATTATTTATTATTTATATTATATTTTATATTATATTTATATTATATTTATATTATATTTTATATTATATTTATTTATTTTATATTATATTTATATTATATTTTATATTATATTTATATTATATTTATATTTATTATTTATATTATATTTATATTATTTATTTATATTATATTTATATTATATTTATATTATATTTTTTATATTATATTTATTATTTATATTTATATTTATATTTATATTATTTTATTTATTTTTATATATTTTATTTATATTATATTATTATTTATATTATATTTATATTTTATATTTATATTATATTTATATTATATTTATATTATATTTATATTATTTTATATTATATTTATATTATGTTTATATTATATTTATATTATATTATTTATATTTATTTATTTTTATATTATTTATTATGTTTATTTATTTTATGTTATTTTATGTTATATTATATTATATTATATTATATTTATATATATTTATATATTATATTATATTTATTTTTAATTTTTATTTTTTTATATTTTATTTTTTAATAATTTTAATTATTATATTAATTTAATTATTAATTGAATTAAGTTTATTATATTAATAGTATTTTTAATAATTATATTATATTTATTATTTTTATTAATTTATTTTATTTTATTTTATTTTATATATTTTAAATAATTAATATATATATTTAAGTGGTGTGTGGTTTGGGTTTGGTATTTGGTGTTGTGTTGTGTTTGTGTTTTGTGTGGTGTTTGGTGTGGTGTCGTGCGTGGTTTGCGTACGTGGATGCGTACGTGCGCGGTGTGTGTGCGTGAGTGCGTGTGTTGGGGTGTGTTTTGATACTATCCAAGATAACTCCAGAACGAAATTATTTAAAATTTTTATTTAATTTTTTTTTGGTTTATAATTAATTTAAATTGCCAAAAGTTATTAGTTATTTTGTTTATAATTTTAAAAATTATTTAAAATTAAATACCTATATAATATATTAATTATTTATTTTTTATATATTTAATTTAGGAAATTAGGAATTTATGTTAGTTCAAATTTTTACTGAATAGCGTTTTAATTTTATAAGAAAATGTATAAGAAAATTTAATTTTAATAAATTTTTTAATAGTAATGAATTAAAAATTAAATAAATATATTGAAAATGCTAAATTTATTATGATATTTTTATAACATTATTTTTTATTAATATTTATTTTATTTATTTTATGTTTATTTATTTTATTTATTATTTATTTTATTTATTTTATTTATTTTATATTATATTTATTTATTTTATTTATTTTATTTATTTTTATATTTATTTTATTTATTTTATTTATTTATATTATATTTTATATTATTTATATTATTTATATTTATATTTATTTATTTTTATTATATTTATATTATTTTATATTATATTTATTATATTTATATTATATTTATATTATATTTATATTATATTTATATTATATTTATTTATATTATTTTATTTATTTATTTATATTATATTTATATTATATTTTATTTATATTTATTTATTTTATATTATATTATATTATTTTATATTATTTTATATTATATTTATATTATATTTATATTATATTTTATATTATTTTATATTTATTTATATTATTTTATATTATATTATATTATTTTATTTATATTTATTTATATTTATATTATATTTATAT
Source organism: Vesta saturnalis (assembly GCA_036346205.1). Lineage (NCBI taxonomy): Eukaryota > Metazoa > Arthropoda > Insecta > Coleoptera > Lampyridae > Vesta > Vesta saturnalis. Next base: position 2,772,834 of record JARFJB010001941.1, read on the forward strand.
TATATTTTATATATTATATTTTTATATTATATTTATTTTATTTATATTATATTTATTTATATTTTTTATTTATATTTTTATTTATTTATTATATTTATTTATTTTTATATTATTTTTATATTATTTTATTATATATATATTTTATATTATATTTATATATTTATATATATATTTATATTATATTTATATTATTTTTATTATTTATTTATGTTTATATTATTTATTTATTATATTTATATTTATATTATTTTATATTATTTTATTTATATTTATATTATTTTATTTATATTTTATTTTTTATTTTTTATTTATTTTATTTATATTTTTTATTTTATATTATTTATATTATTTATTTTATTTATTTATATTTTATTTATTTTATTTTTTATTTATTGTATTTAATTTTATTATTATTTATTTTTATTATATTTATTTATATTATATTATATTTATATTATTTTATATTATTTATATATTTATATATTTATATTATTTTATATTATTTTATATTATATTTATATTATATTTATATATATTATTATATTATATATTTATATTATATTATATTTTATATTTTATTTATTTTATATTATTTTTATATATTTATATTATTATATATATTTATATTATATTATATTATTTATATTATATTTATATATATTATATATTTATTATATTTATATTTTTATTATTTATTTATTTTATATTATTTTATATATTTTATATATTTTTATATATTTATATATTATATATTTTAATAATTATATTTTATTTTTTTTAATTTATTTTTTATATTTATATTATATTTATTTATTTTATATTATATTATTTATTTATATTATATTTATATTAATTTATATTATTTTTTTTATATATATTATTTTATTTATTTTATTTATATTATATTTTTTATATATATTTATTAATTATATTATATATATTATATTTATATTATATTTTATTTATTTTATATTATTTTTATTATTTTATATTATTTTATATTATTTTATTTATATTTATATTATTTTATTTATTTATTTATATTTATTTATATTTTATATTTATATTTATATTTATATTTATATTATATTTATATTATATTTATATTATATTTATATTATATTTATATTATATTTATATTTATATTTTATTTTATATTTATATTATATTTATATTATATTTATATTATATTTATATATATTTTTATATTATATTTATATTATTTTATATTATATTTATATTTATTTTATATTATATTTATATTTATTTTTATTATTTTATATTATTTTATTTATTTTATTTATTATATTATATTTATATTATATTTATATTATATTTATATTATATTTATTATATTTATATTATTTTATATTATTTTATTTTATTTTATATTATATTTTATATTATGTTTATATTATATTTATATTATATTTATATTATATTTATATTATGTTTATATTATAGTTTATATTATATTTTATATTATATTTTATATTATATGTTATATTTATGTTTATGTTATGTTTATATTATGTTTTATATTATGTTATATTATGTTATATTATTATTTTATTTATGTTTATTTATTTTATATTATATTTATAGTTATGTTTATGTTATGTTTATGTTATGTTTATGTTATGTTTATTTTATGTTTATGTTATGTTTATGTTATGAATCTCTATCTGACATGAAGTATTAAACGTCATTCTGACATAGATTGCTGTTTTTTTTTACAATGTTGCCTGTTTTCGCTATGAACCTATAAAAAAGAGGTTGCATAGAAAAATTGAAATTAAAATTATTTCATTTCTTTTAATTTAAGTTAGTATCTAGATGTCTATTAACCTCTGCCTCTTATGAAGTTTAAAACGTCTGACATGGATTATTGGTTTTGCGTTTACATTGTTGCCTATTTTTGTAATGAGCTTCTTATAAAAGGTGTTGCATAGTTATCCTAAAAATGCTATTAAAATTATTGCATTTCTTTTAATTTCTATTCTGTAGGTTGGAAGGTCGTATGTTGTTTAACAGATATTTTAGTTATGCATATAAAGTTACCTATAACCTTTAATCGTTTTTGAAATGTTTGAATAGAGTAAAGGACTTTTTATGTCAATATGCCGTTCATTTAAAGTGGCGTATCATAATGCAATTAATTAATGTCAGGGTTACAGGCTATATAAACTTTCATTTTAATCAAGTTCGTACGCCAATGATTTTCTTTTGAATTACAATAAAAATGATAGTTGTACATTGAATATAAGTTATAATAAGAATATTGTTTATACGTTTATAACAATTATTAAGTCGCAAATTTTAAAATAGTATTTTCACGTACACACATTAGGTTGGGGAAAAAGTTTCTTCGTATTTTATATGAAAACTCAAGACAACGTTTTCAAAGATTATTTACATTTATTATAGTATATATTGCCATTTTGTTCGATGACTTTTTGCCATCTTGTGGGTAATGTGATGATCCTGTTGCTGTAGGAATTTTGGGATTTCTGATAAAAAAAACGCGATAAGTAGTTTTGGCAGTCATCTCTTGATGTTAACCTGACACTGCCTAAAGAATTCTGAAGGGACCGAAACAGCTGGAAATCTGAAGGTGCAAGGTGAGGGCTATATGATGGATGCATTAACACATCCCAGCCAAACTCTCTTAATTTTGGCTAAAGATGTGTGTGGTCTAGCGTTATCGTGATGAAAAACCACACCCTTTCTATTGATCAATTCCGGACGCTTTCTCTCAACTTCTTACTTTAATCTCATCAGTTGTTGGCAGTAGAGATCCGAATCGATGGTTCTGCCCGGCGGTAAAAGCTCATAATGAACAATGCCCTTCCAATCCCACTATACACACACCTTATTGCGAGTTAACCCGGGCTTTGCCACATTCTGTAAAGCATGGCCGACCTTTGACCACGACCTTTTTCGCACGTTCTTGTCGTACGTGATTCACTTTTCATTACCAGTTATCAACCTCTTCAAAAACGATTCGGTTCCATTACGTCTCCGTAAGGAATCGTAAATGAGTACACGGTTCATTAGGTTTCTTTCAGTGAGCTCATGTGGCACCCAAATATCGAGCTTTTTGTGCACAGCTTTTTAAAATGGGTCAAAACTGTTTTGTGGTCAATTTTCAGTTCTTCAGCTACGTCGCAACTACTGATATGCCGATCTGGCTTACTTTTTCAAAAATGGCGTCCATTTTATTCGTAACAGGGCGACCAGAGCGAGGTGCATCTTTGACATCAAAATTAATTGAAAACTAACCAACTGTGTGCTACGTTACAGACATGCATTAGGTCTAAACGTCACATATTGGATTCAAGGGGTTTTTTTTAATTTTAAATTTAAAAAAACTATTTTTTTTATTAAAATTTAAGGTTTTAATTTATTTATTTAAAATTAAAATTATTTTAATTTTTATAAAATAAAATAAATTTATAATTTTTTTTTTTTTTTTTATTTTTTTTTTTTTTTTTTTTTTTTATTTTTTTTTTTGTTTTTTTTTTTTTTTATTTTTTATTTATTTTTTTTATTATTTTTTTTTTTTTTTTTTTTTTTTTTATTTTTTTATTATTTTATTATTTTTATTATTTTATTATTTATATTATTATTTTTATTTATATTTTTTATTTATTTTTATTATATTTATTTATTTATTTATTATTATTTTTTTTTTTATTTTTATATTTATTATTTTATTTATTTTTTATTATTTATTTATTAGTTTTATTTATTATTTATTATATTATTATTATTATTTTATATTTATTTTTTATTTTTTTTTTTTTTTATTTTTTTTTTATTTTTTTTTTTTATTTATTATTTTTTTTTTTTATTTTTTTTTTTATTTTTTTTTTTATTATTTTATTTTATTATTTTTATTATTATTTATATTTATTATTTTATATTATTTTATTTATTTTATTATATTATATTATTTTATATTATTTTTATATATTTTATTATATTTATTATATTATTTTATTTATTATATTATATTATTTATTTATATTATATTATATTATTTTATTTATATTATATTATATTTATTTATTATTTATATTATATTTATATTATTTTATTTATATTTTTTATTTTATATTATATTATATATTTTATTTATTTTATTATTTTATTATATTTTATTTATTTATATTATTTATTTTTTTAGGTTTATTTTTCTTTTTGTAATAAATTTTATAATATATAATGTTAAATATTAAATATTTATAATTATGTTTTATTTAATGTATATCTTTTAATGTATATTACGCATGATTAAATATGCAAATTAAATTTATATTATAGTTTATATTATATTTATATATATTTTATGGACTTTACGTATGTTTAATATTTTGAATTAAGCATATTATTATATATATATAGTATATACGTTAATATTTAAATGTAAATTTTATTATGATAGGTTATGGTTTATTATAAAATTCAAAGTTATATTAAGTAATAAAAATGTATTTAGTCATAATATTTTATTAATTTCATAATATATTTATTACTTTATAATTCTGAAAATTAAACAAATATTATATTCATGATAATTTGTTATAATTATTAAAACAAAATGAATCAGTTACTTTTGTTGATTTATGTTTTAAATTTTGTAAGTTAATATCATTTGATCTGCTTTATATCCATTTAACTTTTTAATTGCTATCGAACTTACCGCATGGGAAAATGTTAAAATTAGAAATAGATTGAAGCAACTATATGAGAAGCTGTTTGATAAGTCTGGGCGTGATTTACATGATCAGGTATAGGAATATTGCTTTATGCATTTTATATGATTTTATCGATGAAAATAATAAGTCATTGTTGATGAGAAATTAACAACTATGCTAAAACAGCTTTATCGGGATTAATAAAGGAAATCTGATTTATCTGCAAGTGTTGCTAAAGAAAGTCTTGAATATTTATAGATAAAGTTAAAGGAAATTCGAAGGAAGATGTTGCAGCCAAACATACTGTCTAATAAAAAGGGTTATGAAATGTAGTCATTAAAAATCCTTTGAAAAAAAAATCGAAATGTTTGTAAAATAAATAATATTATTATTATTATTATTATTATTTTTCATTCATGCAAATAATATGCTCATTTTATATCTAATTATTCTTTATTATATATTTATGGTACTGGTTTTGTTAGTTAAGGATATTAATAAGGTCTTTGATTTGTAACTTTTGCTTTAAACATATTTTGATTATCAGTGCATTTTCCTGGATAGATTGCTTTTTTTAAATTAGCAATAATGACTTGTCTTTCAGATATGTACGACTTATTAGCAGGTATAATAGCGATATTAAAATCCAAAGCTTGTTTTAACTCTTTGATTTTATAAGAGATAAAACTGTTTGTGGGATAAGATTGTAGAGCTTGATCAGTTTTAGTCATATTATAGTTATATATTATATTTTTTTATTTTATAATATAATTTATAATATAATTAATATATATATTTATAATTTATAAATATCATAATATGACTATTATTATCATTATGGATTTGATTATAAATCAAATAATATAAAATCTATATGAGGTTTTTAATGTATATTATTATAATAATTTTTATGAATGAAATTATTATATATTTATATTTAATTAAAATATTATAGTTTGATTAAATTAATTTATTTTATTATCAATTATTATGATTGTATTGTCAAATGTTATACTAGTCTTAAATGTAAATTTTTGTTCATCAACTTAATTTCTCCAAATAGTAATATGTATGAATGGTTCTACTTATAAATTTAAGATAATTTGGTCAATATAGGATTAAATTAATTTAAGAAAATTAATGAAAATTTTTATGTAAATGATTATTTTAATTTAAAATTAAAATTGAATTATAGATACATATTTATTTATAATATAATTTAATTTAATTAATTTATTTTAGTTATGTTACTTTTGTTTATGTGAAAACAAGGTTATATAATTTATAGTAAACAATTGTAATTATGTATTTATAGTGATTTAAATAGGATATGTTGATTATTAACATTTATATTTATATTACCTACCATATAATGAAAATTTATCTATATTATATTATAATTTATGATACAGTTTATAATTTATTAGTTTAATAGTTAATAATAGGCATTTATGTTGTTGTTTATATTTAAGTTTTATTAATATTATTAAATATATATAATTTATTTATATATTAATGTTATTAAATATTAATAATTGTATATATAATATTAAATTTCATATTATATGGTATGAAATTTAAAAGATTTATGATTAAATATTATAATTATATTTCATTTTATTTAATAGTTAAATTATATTAATTATATTAATAAGTATTATATTTATAAATTTGCATAGATTATTATAATTACTTTTGATATTATATTTAATTATATAATGATTTCATAGTTATATAAATTATTTTATATTATATTATATTATATTTTATTTAATTTATATTTGTTGATTATTTTATAATATTTATGTTAAAAGTTTTACTATATGTTTTGATATTTTATATATATTTATATTTATATTTATATGTTATTTATATGTATTAATATTAATTATGTGTTATATTATGATTTATTTTATATGTTAATGATTTATATTTTAATTATATTATAATATAGTTTAATTATATTTATTATTATTATAATTATGTTTATATTATATTTATGATTATGTTTATATTATGTTATATGTTATATATTTATGTTATTTATGTTTATTTATTTATGTTTATGTTATGAATCTCTATCTGACATGAGTATTAAACGTCATTTGACATAGATTGCTGTTTTACAATGTTGCCTGTTTTATGAACTATAAAAAAGGTTGCATAGAAAAATTAAATTAAAATTATTTCATTTCTTTTAATTTAAGTTAGTATCTAATGTCTATAATTGTTTATGAAGTTTAAAACGTCTGACATGGATTATTGGTTTTGCGTTTACATTGTTGCCTATTTTTGTAATGAGCTTCTTATAAAAGATGTTGCATAGTTATCCTAAAAAATGCTATTAAAATTATTACATTTCTTTTAATTTCCATTTTGTAGGTTGGAAGGTCGTATGTTGTTCCACACCAGATACTTTAGAGTGTACGGTCGCGGCCACGGAAAAGTTACCTATAACCTATAGTCGTTTTTAGAAATTTTTGAATAGAGTAAAAGGACTTTTTATGTCAATATGCCGTTCATTTAAAGTGGCGTATCATAATGCAATTAATTAATGTCAGGGTTACAGGCTATAGTGACAGCACTTTCATTTTAATCAAGTTCGTGCGCCAATGATTTTCTTTTGAATTACAATAGAAAAATGATAGTTGTACATTAAATATAAGTTATAATAAGAATATTGTTTATACGTTTATAACAATTATTAAGTCGCAAATTTTAAAATAGTATTTTCACGTACACACATTAGGTTGGGGAAAAAGTTTCTTCGTATTTTATATGAAAACTCAAGACAACGTTTTCAAAGATTATTTACATTTATTATAGTATGTATGTGCCATTTTGTTCGATGACTATTTGCCATCTTGTGGGTAATGTGATGATCCTGTTGCTGTAGGAATTTTGGGATTTCTGATAAAAAAAACGCGATAAGTAGTTTTGGCAGTCATCTCTTGATGTTAACCTGACACTGCCTAAAGAATTCTGAAGGGACCGAAACAGCTGGAAATCTGAAGGTGCAAGTGAGGCTATATGATGGATGCATTAACACATAGCCAAACTCTCTTAATTTTGGCTAAAGATGTGTGTGGTCTACGTTATCGTGATGAAAACCACACTTTCTATTGATCAATTCGGACGCTTTCTCAACTTCTTACTTTAATCTCATCAGTTGTTGGCAGTAGAATCCGAATCGATGGTTCTGCCCGGCGGTAAAAGCTCATAATGAACAATGCCCTTCAATCACTATACACACCTTATTGCGAGTTAACCCGGGCTTTGCCACATTCTGTAAAGCATGGCCGACCTTTGACCACGACCTTTTTCGCACGTTCTTGTCGTACGTGATTCACTTTTCATTACCAGTTATCAACCTCTTCAAAAACGATTCGGTTCCATTACGTCTCCGTAAGGAATCGTAAATGAGTACACGGTTCATTAGGTTTCTTTCAGTGAGCTCATGTGGCACCCAAATATCGAGCTTTTTTGTGTACCCAGCTTTTTTCAAATGGGTCAAAACTGTTTTGTGGTCAATTTCCAGTTCTTCAGCTACGTCGCAACTACTGATATGCCGATCTGGCTTCACTTTTTTAAAAAATGGCGTCCATTTTATTCGTAACAGGGCGACCAGAGCGAGGTGCATCTTTGACATCACAATTCCCGAATTGAAAACGCTTAAACCAACTGTGTGCTACTGTTACAGACAATGCATTAGGTCCATAAACGTCACAATTTTTTTTCACGGCTTGCGCTGCATTTTTTCCTTTTTTGTAATAAAATTTTAAAATATATCGAATGAAAAATAGCTGTAAACAACAGTTTACTAATTTGTTTTTTTTTTAAATGTAATCTTTTTAATGTCATCAAAACCAGCCAGATACAAATAGTACAGCCAAAGAAATGTTATTACAAGTTTATACATACTATATTAGAAAATACTTTTTTGCCGACCTATTACGTATGTTTAGAAAATTCGCTTGGAAATTCAAGCCAATCTATTACCATATAAAAACGTAAACATTAAACATTCGAAATGTTAATTTTTTTTATGAAGGTTCATGGTTTCATTATAAAATTCAAACGTGTAGTACTAAGTAATAGAAAAAAATGTATTTAGTCAGTACACAATATTGTTAGATAACTTCTCATAAAATATTATTGACCTTTTAATCGTGAACAAATAAACCAAAAATATATATTCATCGATAATTTGTTAGTAACTTATTGAACAAGCCAAAATGAAAGCAGTCGTACCTTTTTGGTTGATGTTACTTTTTTCAGCAATTTGTGTAAGTTAATACATTGATCTGCTTTTATATCCATTTACCTTTTTTAGATTGCTATCGAACTCACACCGCATGGGAAAAAATGTGTAGAAAAATTAAAAATAGATGAAGCAACTATGAGAGAGAAACTGTTTGATAAGTCTGGACGTGATTTACATGATCAGGGGTATAGGAATATTGCTTTATGCATTCTTAATGATTTTATCGATGAAAATAATGAAGTCATTGTTGATGAGAAATTAAACAACTATGCTAAAACAGCTTTATTGGGATTAATAAAAGGGAAATCTGATTTATCTGCAAGTGTTGCTAAAGAAAGTCTTGAATATTGTAAAGATAAAGTTAAAGGAAATTCGAAGGAAGATGTTGCAGCCAAAGCAGTACGATGTCTAATAAACAAGGGTTATGAAATAATAGGTCATTAACCAAAACCCCTTGAAAAAAGAAAATCGAAATGCTTCTGTAGTAAAATAAATAACAATCTATTATTATTATTATTATTTTGTTCATTCATGCAAATAATATGCTCATTTATATAATCTAATTATTCTTTATTATATATTTATGGTACTGGATTTGTTAGTTCCAAGGAATCTATTCAATAAGGTCTTTGATTTGTAACTTTATCTTTAAGATATATTCTTGATTAGTCACACTGCATTTTCCTGGATAGATTGGCCTTTTTTTTTTAAATAGGCAAGCTAAAATGAGCGTTTGTCACCTTTGCCGAGATATGTGACGACTTATTAGGTCCCAGATATAAGAGGCGCGATATTAAAAACCAAATCTTGGCTTTGGAGCGCGTTGATTTGCTATTAAGAGAGCTAACACTGTTTGTGGGAGTATAGATTGTAGAGCTTGATCAGTTTCTAGTCATTGACGTAAGAGCGTAAGTCAATACGCCTACCACATTTTCTTGTATTTGCCATAAAAAAAATGTTAAAAGAGGAAATGAAAATAGATACAGTACTAGAAACTTTGAGAAAGACTCCTTGAAGCAGTGCGAGCTTCATCAGCTAACCCAGGTTTGGCGATTTGGCATCGTGAATCACTATCCACGCAACTAGAGATATAGAAAGATCCCTATAACTGGAGTTTCCTATTACAAGCTCGTGCAATCTATTCGATGCAAGTAATTTTTCATGAATTCAACAGTTAACTTTATCGATACTTGTATGACTTATGTAGGATTAGGAAATATGCACAGGTCCGTGGATGCTAGAGCAATCACGTTAATCTAGTTGTTTACCTTCACCACATTAATATGATTGGCTTGTGGCTCGCCAAACCATGCGTCGTATACCTAGGCCTTAACACAAAACGCCAGCTACAAATTCTCTTGTTACACGATGACTAAGTTGAGGTTTGCCGTGCCAAGATAGCTGAATCACGCGCCAAGCAAGTGGGCATTCCTACCAGCTAGTCAAATAGATAAGCTGATTCAACTCTTAAAGGATAAATTGTGGGTCTTCGATAGACACGGCCTGCGAAAGATTAAATTTAAGGAAGAACTGAATGAAACATCTTTTATCGTACAGATGATTACTTTTAAAGTTCTGAAAATGCCAAAAAAATTGGAATTAAACGAACAAACCAATAGCTTCAGCTAATTAATAATCATAAATTTAAAGTTGTAATCTTAATCTTATCTGTATTATAAGTGTTTTGTAACTGTGGTGTCCTATTAGTGGAGTTGATCGGCCTATTTCCACAGTTTATGCTTTTTGAGCGCGACGTTTCGGAAGCGAACTCTGCTTCCGTCATCAGGCTTAGTCCTGAGAAGGACTGTTTTCGCACTTGAGTCGAATTCATATGTTATATCTAATTTTTCTCAAGCACTTGACTACTCTCAGATTCGAACTTGGTACCTTTCACTTATTAGTCTGACACCTTTACCGCTGAGCCACTGAGTAATCCAATATATATTTGTTCGTCGGAAACTCAAAGAAGCCACATTCATCGCACTAGCAGAAAATCCAATAAGCCAAGCTAGTGTAGAAATGAAACCCATATGGATTCCAATAATGCGCGAAGAGCTTAAGCGCAATACACCTGCGCAAGAGGTTACGGCGCAACATGCGCAATAAACTTCTGCGCAGCCACGAAAATAGTTATATTATATATATATATATATATATATATATATATATATATATATATATATATATATATATATATATCGATAAAAACTGCTATGGTAAATTTACATTTATCCAGCTGGTTATTAATATAGTCAGTCACTAACATCAGTAGTTGCTCAGTATTTTTCCTTTCTGAAAACCATATTGATTTTGATTAATTATAACGTTATCTTGCAAGTAGGTCTTCAAATGTTTAGCAACGTACAGTTCGATAATTTTTTCAATAGTTGGCAATATACTTATCGGTCTGTAATTATTTAAGTCCATTTGATCGCCCTTTTTAAATATTGGCCTTATAATAGAAATTTTAAGTGCGTTTGGGAATATACCATTTTTCAAGGAAACATTTATTAGGTTTGATATAATATTTTTAAATATATCTACATTATTTTTTAAATCAATACTCCGTATCTTATCAATTCCTGGCGATTTTTTAATATTTATTTTTTCAATTATTTCTTTAATATTACTTGCATTGGAAAATGGGACATAAAACGAGCAGTGTTCTTCAGATTTTGCAGCTTCTGGTTTTAATTTATGTTTACACGTTTTTAGTAAGTTTTCGATTTGACAAGAAAACGTACTAGAGAATTTTTCAACCAAATCTTTTTTATTATACATTTTTCCTAGCGAATTTAATAATTTTGTGTCTACATTTTTTGTATTTCTGTTGTATAATAAATGATTAATTTCATTCCACATCAATTTTGCGTTGTTTATATTCGTTTTTAAATCTGTTTTGAACGTAATTATGTTTTGCTCTCCTTATGTCATTATTTAACGCGTTTCTAAATTTCTTGTACCGTTCTTTATAAGCCAAGTTGTTGGGGCAAGATTTCCACTTTCTGAACATTTTGTCTTTTTCCTTCATTTGAGAGTATAAAGTGTTAGTGATCCATGATTTCCCACTACATCTTTTGTTTTTATATTTATCTGTCATCAAAGAGTTTACGGTGTATATTTCGTCAAAATTATGCATAATATTTTCCATAAATATGTTCACATCCTCATTTTCAGTTACTTTCCAATCGGTATTGTTTATTGCCTTTAACAATTTATCCTCATGATACTTTCTTCTTACGAAGTTGGTAGTCAAATCAGATTTTACAATAGTGTTTGTTTCTAACTTTACACAAATTGGAAAGTGGTCAGACATTTTGTGAGTGATTACAGCAGATTGCGTATTTTTCATATGAGATCGTATAAAAATATGATCTATTAAGGACTGTTTTAAATTTCCATCTCTTATCTCTTCACGAGTTATCTCATCAATGACAGAGGTAAACCCTTTTCCTATCAGCATATTTTCATACAAATGGACATTAGGGTTTTCTCTATCTAATAAATTTATGTTAGTGTCACCTACTATGATCAGATTATCGCACGAATCGTTTGTTATTAAATCCTCCAGTTCATTAATAAAATTTTTAACATTCGTTTCTGGTGGTTTATATATAAAAATTATTTGCAGGTGGTTATTGTAAGTAATATGACTAATTGTTACATTTATACACTCAAAGCTCATAGTATGAGATACTTTTTCATTAAATAGCAAATCTTCTTTCAGATAAAGAGCCAATCCACCACCAGTTTTGTTCTTTCTAATTTTTGTACGCAACGGTAGCTCTCAATCTTAAAACATTGCTCATATTGTTGCGTTAAATTTATTTCAGATAGCAATATTAATTGAAAGTCGCTTAACTTAAACAAAATTTGCAGTTCTTCAAAATATTTCCTCAAAGATCTGATTAAAGAAATAATTTGAAGGTATTTAAATAATAATCATCATTTTTATAATATTGTTCATTCATCAAATAATATTATTATATAAAAAAAAAAAAAAAAAAAAAAAAAAAAAAAAATTTTTTTTTTTTTTTTTTTTTTTTTTTTTTTTTTTTTTTTTTTTTTTTAAATAGGCAAGCTAAAATGAGCGTTTGTCACCTTTGCCGAGATATGTGACGACTTATTAGGTTTTTTTTTTTTTTTTTTTTTTTTTTTTTCCCCCCCCCCCCCCCGTAGAGCGTAAGTTAATACGCCTACCACATTTTCTTGTATTTGCCATAAAAAATGTTAAAGAGGAAATGAAAATAGATACAGTACTAGAAACTTTGAGAAAGACTCCTTGAAGCAGTGCGAGCTTCATCAGCTAACCCAGGTTTGGCGATTTGGCATCGTGAATCCCCCCCCCCCCCCTTTTTTTTTTTTTTTTTTTTTTCATGAATTCAACAGTTAACTTTATCGATACTTGTATGACTTATGTAGGATTAGGAAATATGCACAGGTCCGTGGATGCTAGAGCAATCACGTTAATCTAGTTGTTTACCTTCACCACATTAATATGATTGGCTTGTGGCTCGCCAAACCATGCGTCGTATACCTAGGCCTTAACACAAAACGCCAGCTACAAATTCTCTTGTTACACGATGACTAAGTTGAGGTTTGCCGTGCCAAGATAGCTGAATCACGCGCCAAGCAAGTGGGCATTCCTACCAGCTAGTCAAATAGATAAGCTGATTCAACTCTTAAAGGATAAATTGTGGGTCTTCGATAGACACGGCCTGCGAAAGATTAAATTTAAGGAAGAACTGAATGAAACATCTTTTATCGTACAGATGATTACTTTTAAAGTTCTGAAAATGCCAAAAAAATTGGAATTAAACGAACAAACCAATAGCTTCAGCTAATTAATAATCATAAATTTAAAGTTGTAATCTTAATCTTATCTGTATTATAAGTGTTTTGTAACTGTGGTGTCCTATTAGTGGAGTTGATCGGCCTATTTCCACAGTTTATGCTTTTTGAGCGCGACGTTTCGGAAGCGAACTCTGCTTCCGTCATCAGGCTTAGTCCTGAGAAGGACTGTTTTCACTTGAGTCAATTCATATGTTATATCTAATTTTTCTCAAGCACTTGACTACTCTCAGATTCGAACTTGGTACCTTTCACTTATTAGTCTGACACCTTTACCGCTGAGCCACTGAGTAATCCAATATATATTTGTTCGTCGGAAACTCAAAGAAGCCACATTCATCGCACTAGCAGAAAATCCAATAAGCCAAGCTAGTGTAGAAATGAAACCCATATGGATTCCAATAATGCGCGAAGAGCTTAAGCGCAATACACCTGCGCAAGAGGTTACGGCGCAACATGCGCAATAAACTTCTGCGCAGCCACGAAAATAGTTTTTATATATATATATATATATATATATATATATATATATATATATATATATATATATATATATATATAAGTTCTAACAAATATTTATTCGATTACTCAGTGGCTCAGCGGTAAAGGTGTCAGACTAGTAAGTGAAAGGTACCAAGTTCGAATCTGAGAGTAAGTGCTTGAGAAAAATTAGATATAACATATGAATTCGACTCAAGTGAAAACAGTCCTTCTCAGGACTAAGCCTGATGACGGAAGCTGAGTCCGCTTCCGAAACGTCGCGCTCAAAAAGCATAAACTGTGGAAATAGGCCGATACAACTATCCAGCTAATAGGAAACCACAGTTACAAAACACTTATAATACAGAATTAGTAACTCGGTACGTGCCCCGAAGATCAAACAACTTTTCAGAAAGCTTGAAACATCAATGAACAAGCTAGCACTAGAGGAGAACCATCTAACCTTCCTGTGACAAAGCCCGTGATAACAACTTAATACGCCACTGGGCTTAACATCAAAACAGTCGATACACAGCCGAAAAATATCACATAATCGCAAAGAGAGCTAGCGAAGCGTTAGTCAAAGAACGAATCAAACATCACCGTTTCAGAAAGTGCCAGCTCGAACACCAATCCAACGAGATTAGAGAAACCATTCGAAATCGAGTGAACGAGCAAGACTTTGATATCGTATAAAAATATGATCTATTAAGGACTGTTTTAAATTTCCATCTCTTATCTCTTCACGAGTTATCTCATCAATGACAGAGGTAAACCCTTTTCCTATCAGCATATTTTCATACAAATGGACATTAGGGTTCTCTCTATCTAATAAATTTATGTTAGTGTCACCTACTATGATCAGATTATCGCACGAATCGTTTGTTATTAAATCTTCCAGTTCATTAATAAAATTTTTAACATTCGTTTCTGGTGGTTTATATATAAAAATTATTTGCAGGTGGTTATTGTAAGTAATATGACTAATTGTAACATTTATGCACTCAAAGTTCATAGTATGAGATACTTTTTCATTAAATAGCAAATCTTCTTTCAGATAAAGAGCCAATCCACCACCAGTTTTGTTCTTTCTAATTTTTTGTACGCAACGGTAGCTCTCAATCTTAAAACATTGCTCATATTGTTGCGTTAAATTTATTTCAGATAGCAATATTAATTGAAAGTCGCTTAACTTAAACAAAATTTGCAGTTCTTCAAAATATTTCCTCAAAGATCTGACGTTTAAGTGAAATAATTTGAAGGTATTTATACATTGCTTTTCATTTTTATAAACGTGTTCCACTCGAGTACATCTGCACAATTTTAAATGTGTATAAATAATATAAGATATAAAATGATAATAATAAATAATAATAATAATAATAATAATAATAATAATAGGGAGTAAAGTCGAACCAGCACCTCCACGTGGTACTCCCAGGTAACGCTAACGCTGGTCGCATGTCGTTTGTCTCTGTCTCTATGGTTGTCTTGGTCCTGTCATTTGTTTCATGTCTTGGAGTAAACTTCATTACCAAATCCGAAATTTAAGGTGTTATGCGACCCGTGCCGGTAGATGAGTGGCTATGCGTAGTTAGTCGCTTACGGAGCCCTCGAGATACCTGGCTGCCTCTCGTTAGTTAAGCCTTGCCGCATCATGGGAGCACTGTTGCGGTGGACGTTTATTTCTTCCCTTACTCGTGGGAACAGTATGAATGTTTAAAAAAAATCAAATGAGGACCCATCCTCTAAAATGGGCGCAGTCAGGAGAGTCGCGTAAGAAAAGTCCTACAAGCGTGGAAAGGTGGAAGATCTTCCCGGTTCATCCTTGTAAAGGCAAAGATGGTGACTTTGCAAAATGTCACCATTCTTATTAGCTAAGGTATTGAATGGATATTTGGAGCAACGAAGGTACAAAAAGAATAGAGACGTAAGTTTGCTTATAGAAACGGTAGGAAATCTACAGTCCAGGAAATTGCTAGGTATGACGCGTAGGTAGAAATTGAGGTTACCTCTCATAATACTCTGAATTATTCTAAAGGTGTCGTAAATTGCATTTCGCTCGGATGAAGAAATTTTAGAAGGATTAGAGGAAGAAAAAGTAATAGAGGTAAAAACATAACCATCAAAAGAGACGGAAAACTAATAAACAGGTAACTACATTCAACATCACCGACGACATTAACAATTAGTGGGATTCATCTTACAGTTCCATATACTACCCTTAGATGATTGTACTTTAAATTTTAGCACACCTAAATTTTACAAAAGTAATCAATGAATTGTCCGGAACGAAAAGCAATACGCACTAGCAGAAAATCAATAAGCCAAGCTAGTAGAAATGAAACCCATATGGATTCCAATAATGCGCGAAGAGCTTAAGCGCAATACACCTGCGCAAGAGGTTAGCGAACATGGCAATAAACTTCTGCCAGCCACGAAAATAGTTTTATATATATATAATATATATATATATAATATATATATATATATATATATATTATATATAAGTTCTAACAAATATTTATTCGATTACTCAGTGGCTCAGCGGTAAAGGTGTCAGACTAGTAAGTGAAAGGTACCAAGTTCGAATCTGGAGTATGCTTGAGAAAAATTAGATATAACAATGAATTCGACTCAAGTGAAAACAGTCCTTCTCAGGACTAAGCCTGATGACGGAAGCTGAGTCCGCTTCCGAAACGTCGCGCTCAAAAAGCATAAACTGTGGAAATAGGCCGATCAACTCCACTAATAGGAAACCACAGTTACAAAACACTTATAATACAGAATTAGTAACTCGGTACGGCCCCGAAGTCAAACAACTTTTCAGAAAGCTTGAAACATCAATGAACAAGCTAGCACTAGAGGAGAACCATCTAACCTTCCTGTGCAAAGCCCGTGATAACAACTTAATACCCACTGGGCTTAACATCAAAACTCCGATACACAGCCGAAAAATATCACTAATCGCAAAGAGAGCTAGCGAAGCGTTAGTCAAAGAACGAATCAAACATCACCGTTTCAGAAAGTGCCAGCTCGAACACCAATCCAACGAGATTAGAGAAACCATTCGAAATCGAGTGAACGAGCAAGACTTTGATAGGATAAATACGGCTACCAGAAGTAAATATTCGAAGACCAAGGCAATTCACAAGGAAATTCAGCAGAATAAACTCGAAAAGCTAATGAAGGAGAAGAAAGAACCAACTAATATCAATCGAAAAACACTGTCATAAACATCTCTAAACGACTGTTGAACGAAAACGAAATGAAGGTTCTGGATAAAGGCTTGAACTATGCGATAACACCGAGGTATATCCCGAAAGTAAATTTAATAACCGCAGTAGAAGCGACAGCTATGAAATTAGATCCTGAAGAAGCCGAAGAATACAGAAGTAAGGTTAGATCAGTCCTGGATTCATCTAGGCGAACTAAACCTAACCTCTCTAACCTAGAAAGGAGAGCGGTCATTTCCCTTAAGAATGACCCAACGATCAAAGTTCTCCCGGCAGACAAAGGAAACGCGACTGTGGTAATGGATATGGACACTTACAACAGTAAGGTCCAAGAACTACTAGACGGGGGCGAGTACAAACAAATACCGAAAGACCCCACACCATCAATCGAAAGACGGATATACCTGACGCTGGCAAAACATAAGGGGGAGTGCGGCAGAGCATACATAGGAGAGAGCAGTAGACCACTCAAAGTGAGAACTCAGGAACACAAGAACAACGTCCGCAAGGGCGAAACAGAAAGATCAAGAATCGCTGAACATGTCTGGAACGAAGACCACCGCATCCAATGGGATAACATACAGATAGTGGCAAAGGACGAGAATACAACTCGTCGGAAACTCAACGAAGCCACATTCATCGTACTAGCAGAAAATCCAATAAGCCAAGCTAGTGTAGAAATGAAACCCATATGGATTCCAATAATGCGCGAAGAGCTTAAGCGCAATACACCTGCGCAAGAGGTTACGGCGCAACATGCGCAATAAACTTCTGCGCAGCCACGAAAATAGTTTTATATATATATATATATATAAGTTCTAACAAATATATATTCGATTACTCAGTGGCTCAGCGGTAAAGGTGTCAGACTAGTAAGTGAAAGGTACCAAGTTCGAATCTGAGAGTAGTCAAGTGCTTGAGAAAAATTAGATATAACATATAAAATTTAATAAAAAATAAGGTATGGAATAAAATAAAATAAGTAAAAACGGAGTAAAGTCGAACCAGACCTCCTGGAACCCCAGGAACGCTATGAAATTAGTCCTGAGACCGAAAATAAGTTTAGGTGATCAGTCTGGTTCATCTAGGCGAACTAAACTATCTCAACCGAAATTAGGCGGTATTTCCCTACAGTGACCCAGTAAAGTTAGTCGGCACAGGAACCTCGAGATACCTGGTGGCTCTGCAAGCCTTGCCGCATCAGGGAACTGTTGGGGACGTTTATTTCTACCTTACTCGGAAACATAATTTAAAAAAATCAAATGAGGACCCATCCTCTAAAATGGGCGGCAGGAGGAGTCGCGTAAGAAAAGTCCTACAAGCGTGGAAAGTGGAAGATCTTCCGGTTCATCCTTGTAAGGCAAAGATGGTGACTTTGCAAAATGTCACCATTCTTATTACTAAGGTATTGAATGGATATTGTGGAGCAACGAAGGTACAAAAAGAATAGAGACGTAAGTTTGCTTATAGAAACGGTAGGAAATCTACAGTCCAGGAAATTGCTAGGTATGACGCGTAGGTAGAAATTGAGGTTACCTCTCATAATACTCTGAATTATTCTAAAGGTGTCGTAAATTGCGATTTCGCTCGGATGAAGAAATTTTAGAAGGATTAGAGGAAGAAAAAGTAATAGAGGTAAAAACATAACCATCAAAAGGACGGAAAACAAAAAGAACACATCTAAATCCAAGGCTCAATACCAAATCAATCAGTGGGATATCCTAACCGGTTGAACCATATACCACCCAATCGATTGGTTTAAATTTGGCACCCAATTTGTGACAAAACAGTATCGAAAAAGTCGCGGAAACGAACAAGCAAATCTCGACTGCAAAATCCAATAACCATGAGTATGAAACCCTATGATCCAAAATTGGTTAAGTAAGCAAACACCAAAAATAAGTTATGCGAACACAAAACTTCTCCCAGATAGAAATTTTGCCAATCTTTTTCGTAAAAATTAAACTTGGAATATACCAATAAAAAATATAAATAAAGTGGAAGCGTTAAGTTAAATAAATGAAAGGTCCAAGTTAACGGAGTATTTATGGATAGAATTAAAAACCAATGAATATTCCATCCAAACATCTTTCGGACTAAGCCATTCCACCATGGGGCACCCAAAGTCGCCCAAAAGAAAATGTGGAAATAGCCGAACAATCTTCTCAAACAAGTACAAACACTTTAAAACAAAATTAAACAATTTCAACGCAATAGATCTGACATTAGCACACAATAGTATTGCATTGAACTTTGCATGGAAAGGCTCTTGAAGATTACTATAATAGTGATGATTGTCCAATCCTTGTATCAACTGGAGTTCAAAAACGAGAACACTCCATCCCAAGAAAGTGGAAAACAGACAAAGGCAATTGGGAAGTCTATAAGCAATCAATTTGCCAAACGAGACAGGATTTAGAAGACATTGACAAATGTGTGCAAACATTTACCGAGAATATAATAAAAGCCGCAGAAGAAAGTATCCCGCGTACCCCGGGCAAAATGAAAAACCAACGTGTTCCTTGGTGGAACGAAGAGGTCAAAAAATCCATAATCACCAAACGAAAACTATTTAACACGTTTAAAGAGCTCCATCAATGGAAAACCTAATCAATTACAAAAAAAGCTAGAGTGAATATGCGTAAGATTATTTTAGATAGTAAACGGTCGTCGTGGGAAAAATATGTTTCTTCCATAAACTCCAAGACAGCCCTTTCCGAAGTATGGAGAAAGGCAAAGAATATAGTGAGAAAACCTACCGCTAATGTCTCCGAAGTCATAATAAAAGGAAACCAAAAAATAACAGATATAAAAGAACAAACTGAAGCTTTGGCTGCACATTTCGAAAATATCAGCAGCTCTAAATGTTTTGACAAAACATTCCTGAAAATAAAAAAAGACACAGAAACAATATTAAACTTTGAAAGTGAAGAACAATTAGAATACAACACACAATTTGCTATGGAAGAACTTGAACATGCTTTAAAATTCAAGAAAGATAAAGCGTCAGGGCCAGATAACGTCACATACTCGATGCTCCAAAACCTCCCTGCACCCGCGCTGAATACCCTGCCCGACATATATAATTCAATTTTCGATAAAGGATATTTCCCCAAAAAATGGCAAGAGTCTATCATAGTTCCAATATTAAAACCTAACAAAAATATGATTAGTCCAAGCAGTTACAGACCAATTTCTATAACCAGCAATATGAGTAAGATATTGGAAACAATGGTAAATAGAAGGCTAATGCTATATCTGGAATCACATAAATCACAGGCAGTTTAAAGTTAGGATAGGCAGTACGTTATCAAAAACTCATGTTCTGGAAAACGGTATTCCTCAAGGCTCGGTCCTGAGCGTAACGCTTTTCCTAATAGGAATTAACAGATTACTTTCTGCGATTAAGGAACCTGTAAAAAAGTGTCTATACGCTGATGACCTAATCATAATATTTCAAGAAAACTGCATCGACCAAATTGAAAGTACATTACAGACAACAATAGACAAGTATGAAAATGTAAACTTTCACCATTAACACTCATAATAAAATACTTATCTTTTTGGGATTTTTAATGGTGTACTTTAAATTATACAATCTAAACGTTTCGATAACACTTACAGTTATCTTCGTCAGTAGTAATGTTTGTTAAAAATTGTTAAAGATGTTAGACAATGTAACTCAATACGCTGGAGAAAAAGGTTTCACGTTCTCTAAAGAAAAATCAAAAGCTATTCACTTCTGCCGTTTAAGGACACCACACAGACACCCAAATTTACACATTAACGGCGTACCAATACCAATTACCTCAAATTTAAAAGTACTGGGAGTTACATTTGACGATAAGATGTACTTTAAAGAACATATCCAACTGCTAGTACACTCGTACAATAAACGATTAAATGTAATTCGAAGTCTCTGTAATCGTAACTGGGGTTCGTCAAAAAAACAGTTACTTATGCTGTATAAATCTTTCGTACTATCTGTAATAGACTATAGTTGCATAATTTACTCTTCAGCACGACTATCCACATTAAGAGTTTTAAAGAAAACTGGACTAATCATTAAAGTGTAAAATTAAAACCTGATCAAATGGCAAATGACCGTAGTAGTCGGGCAAAAAAAAATAATACTAATAATAATAATACAAAATTATAACTACGAAGATAATTTTATCAGTAGGACGCGTATGAATAACCTATTGTCTTACCTGAGAGCAATAAATATTTATGACAAAATATGATTGAGCGACAAAGGGCTAATGACCATAGATGTCGAAGCTCATAAAAAAAAAATAATATGACAACGCCAAGGTCAATATACGCGCGGTCTATCGGACTGGACAATGGATCCCAGTAAACCAGGATCCGGTTAATCGGAGTAATTTACAGCAGATCCAGACGCTGATCCCGACGTGAACATAAAGCAAAGGCATAAGAGAAAGAGAGGGTGGGAAAAAGGAGTACCCCGAATAAATCAAACGAAATACGTTAAGGCAACTTCCTATAAACCAAAGAAAAATATTCTGTGATAAAAAACAACTGTGGTATATGCTCAAAGCTTATTTTAGATATAGAATTCATATATACTATTTATTTATTTATTTTATTTACAGTGTGTCACCGAATAGGTGAAACAACTCTTGTAAACGATTAAAAATGTTCGATTCGAGTTCTCGTTTTTGGGGCTCAACCCTGCTTGATTAGTGACTTATTTCTAAGATAATTTTAGTTTTGAAAAAAGAAGTAGGCATGGAAATTTTCAAAAAACCTATTCTTCTGTAGAGTAAAGTGCATTTCATGTGGGAAATACGACATAAAGTGATTTAAAAAAGTTGTTGAGAATCAATACTTAGGCCTCTGCACCAAATTACGAGTTCGTCGGCCAACTATGATTTTTCACCCTTTCAATGTTCATTTCATAAATCAGAGAATTTTATTTTCAACAATTCTTTTATTATGAACGAAAAAGACATTTCACATTTAGATTTTTATTTACTGAAAATCACTGGTGTAACGTTAATACGTTATAATGAGATGAAAGTAAATTGAAACATTAGATTAAATACCATGCTCTACTAAGTCCCCTCCTAAATATGCGCATTTTTCACTACGGTTTCGGAATTCTCCAAAAGCTGCCAGTACGTGTTCTCTAGGGATTGATCGAAGTGCGTGTGTTATTCTGGTTTTTAATATCTCGCTATTGTTTGGAATTTGTTCTTGGTAAACTATTTGTTTAACCCTTCCTCAAACAAAAAAATCGATTATTGTAAGGTCTGGGGATCCGGCAGGCCAAGATGTCACGCTTATTCTTCCAAACCACCTTCCACTAAACTAATTATTTAGCCAATCAGTAATCATTTCTGTGGAATGGGGAGGGTAGCCATCATGTTGGAAGAAACACGACTGTCGAATATTTAAATTTGTAAGTAAGTGTATTGATTCAATCTTTCTTCGATAAAGAAAGGGCCGATGATTTCTAGCTCGTATGAAATGGCACACCAAACATTCACTTTTTTTTAAAATACTGCCCGTTTTCCAAAATTGAACTTTGTAAGTATGAACATTCTGTTTGCTTTATAAATTCTATGGAAATGGGTTTATTTATTAATAATCATGCTTCGATTCCTGAGTAACATTTTGGTATCTACATCTACTGGAATGAATGCTCCCTGTTGTAAGAAATCTCTTGATTAAACGCCAAGCAGTAATTCTGTTAATTGCAGTATTTGGACTAAACAAACCAATAACTATATTTATCAACCTTTCGCCAGTTCCAGTGAATCACACAACTTTTTCCTCTAATGTTAAATTGTACTTGAAAAACAGTTTAAGTGGATGAGGATACAGTTTTGTTCTTCCATGGCAGACTGTTTCAAACTAAATACTTTCATTTGGGAAATGAACATGAAGCAAGAAGTGGCTGGCGAATTCGTAATTTGATACATAGGCCTAAATGTTGTTTCTGAACCAACTTTTTCAAATAACTTTTTGTCGTATATGCCACATGAAAGGCACCTTACTTTACAGAAAAATGGTTTTTTTTTGAAAACTTCCATTGCCTACTTGATTTTTCAAAATTGAAATTATATTAGAAATAAGTCTCTAATCAAGCAAAGTTGAACATCAAA
The DNA here is from genome assembly GCA_036346205.1 of Vesta saturnalis. Taxonomy (NCBI): domain Eukaryota; kingdom Metazoa; phylum Arthropoda; class Insecta; order Coleoptera; family Lampyridae; genus Vesta; species Vesta saturnalis. The sequence continues at coordinate 2,796,496 of JARFJB010001941.1, forward strand.
CAACGAGAATTCGAATCGAAAATTTTTATCGTTCACAAGAGTCGTTTCACCTATCCGGAGATACACTGGACATATATTATCGTAAATATTTTACTCATTAATTAATAATGTATAACATCAGTTAAGATATTGAAGGTATTAAATGGAATGCAAAAGAGACGTTAAAAACAAATATAATGAAGTGGAATTTCTGGTTAATAAAACAGAACGTCTAGCATTTGTTATATTAGAAATCAAGCTCAAGTGTGGCGAAGAATTCAGATTGGATAAAATTTATAGGAAGGATGTTCGAATAAAAACAGGCGAAAAGAGTCATGGCGGTGTTATGACCATGATAAAAGTAGATGTTGCTTCTACTGAATTTCCCTTACACACCTCATTACAAGGAAATGCGCCTAAAGTAGGCGGTAAAACGTGGTCTGCTAAAGAAATTCAAGATCTCATCGATCAAGTCATGCAACCACCGCTTCTAACTAGTGCGGTTAATTGCCACAACATCGTGTGGGGCTTCATAAACATCAATCTAAAGGGCAGAGTCCTATAAAACATTATTTATGAAAACTCATTGGATATTCTGAATAATGGGACCCTACTTAACTGACAAAATCAACCGGTATTGACCTGTCCAAAGAATGAAAGCGCTGTGCAATTTTGCATGAGGCGCCGATCGAAAATCGTTACGCAAAGTGGCTAATTAACTCGTGCGGAGACAACTCGAGTACGGTACTGTAGTGCATACTAATGCTGCTAGGTCATATATTAAGAAGGTTCAGCCTGTATGGAATCAACTTCTACTCTTAGTAACCGGTGAGCATGGAACCTCGCGGATGGAGAGTATAAACGTGCCAGCGGAATCTAAAGTATGTAGTTATCACAAAAAGTCTCATAGCAATCTTAATTAAGGTTTACACTTACATTAGGGAAGAAATGTCCCCGCATGTCCTCAATGTGCCGGGTTGATCTCAGTAAAACACGTAGTGGAAGAGTGCCAGCAACTACAGGAGTGTAGGGAAAACCACGGCATATGTGGAACGATACAAAAGTGGTTTATGCCATATAACTTCATAAACTGTTAAATATTTGCGAGATATAAACATAATATTGATTGCTATAATTATGACCTATAAACGAAGAAAAAAAGTAATTAAATTAAATACTCCTAGGTATTTAATTTACTGAACTATTTCAGTTTAAGTATTCTCCATCTGAACTTTGATGATTGAAATTCTATTTAGAGTATCTTTAAAGGCTATAGTCATACTTTTAGTTTCTTCAGCATTGAGTTTAAGTTTATTCATAGCAAGACAATTCGATCATTTACCAGAGTTTTAATTCATACAACACCAATCTTATCAACGTTTTCACCAGATGCGGAGATTACAGTATAATTCTCAAACATTTAATTTTGAAGTACTACAAACGGTGTCCAGGAACATGCCATATGGGACTCCATATTCGTCAACAGCATCAGACGTCATGTCATTAAATCTCTTAACAAGCATCGTATTACTGAGATAATCATCAAATCACTTTAAAACCATGTCTTGGATAGCATAGTACTGCCGTTTCCTAATGAGACCTTGTCTATCCACGGTTTCAAATGCTTTCCCGCAAATAAACAAATACTGTAATATGAAAATCTAAACTTTCACCATTATTATACGCATTCAAACTACTTATTTTTTTTGGTTTTGTATGGTGTATTTTTGTATTATGTTATACAAATCTAAATGTTTCGTTAACACTTGTTATCTTCGTCCGTAGTAATATAATCTTTGAGAATTTTTTCAGATGTTGGAACAAATTTATGAAATTTGAAAAAGTGAGAACACAAACATAAGCCTGCTGCATAATATAACAGTTTGATAAACGTATAAAGTCAACCAAGGAATACAATTTTATTAAAGAATAACTAAATCAGTAATAAATTAAATACTGTTAAACTGCCTTGAAGATATAAATTAAAAAATGCAATTGGTGGAATGCGGGAGTCTTCATAGTTTAGGTTACATTTCTGATGTGATGCTCCTCGAAGTAGTAAAATGGTTATGGACTCTAACTTTTAAATCATAATTAGTAAATGGTTTCCCGCAAATGTGACAACCGTGACGCTTTCGAAGTGTTCAACCTGAGTGAGACTTAAAGTACCCATAGGAATCATTTTATTGATTATTCCGGTGGCAACACTTTGTAGTTCTCTAACAAACCATGGAATGCAATAATTTCCTCCACAAAGCCTAAGTCGAGATAAAGAATCATTATATGAACACTTCAAATATTAAGCAACGCTGATGGGTATTTGTTTGGAGTAAAATAGAGGATTACTTTCATTGCATGTTGAATTTGTACATTTTTTCTAAATATTTCCTCAATCCGCATAAATTGCAAGTGGTACCTTTTCCTGGAATGCGAAAATGTTGAACTGCAAAACGTTTCTTCTGCGGTAGGCAGCCTAGCAGAGCATCGATAAGTTCATGAGAGTGAGTGATATGTTTTTGTAGAGGGTGATCTGAACAAAATATGAGCAACAAATAAATATTTTGTGATCCTTATGCGATAGTTGTTTAGAAAAAAGAGCTGACATTTTTAATCCACATGAAATGATAAACAGTACTATTTTCTGTAATAGAACCAGTGGCACGATAATTAGTAGAAAGTACTAAAAGATTTATAGGCTCACTGTCACTATTTTGATTTTCACTTAATACAAATAGTAATATACCTTTTCCCTGAATGAAAAACAAATTAATGGAGAGGTTGTTTAATTTTTCAACTTTTTTACATCATCTAGTTGAATGGGAAAGTGAATTGAATCCTAATTTAAAACGTCTCTAAAATGACTGTAAACTCTTCCCGTATTAAATTATTATAAACGAAGTACATGTCGTAGGTTCAAATCCCACTCGAGGTAAACTTTTTATTTATGTATTTAATAAAATTAATAACAATTTTTTTATCTACCCGTATTATATTGCACAGGAAATAATTCCGGAACAACAGCCCACAGGAAGCAATAGTCATTCATCATTTTTAACATTTACTACCACATGCTTTAGTGCTGTGAAGCGAGGAATTTTAACGTAAGTTGAAAGACCACCTCTAAATGGGGCATAGCCATTATTTACCTTTAAATGTAGAACTTCATGTAATGCGCAACCGGAATGCTTTGCGGAAAACTCCTGTAACCTTTTTTGTAATTTATAATAAACGTTTTTGTTATACCCCTCACGTAAATTGGTTGCAATATCAAAGACATAATTTCTTATGACAAATGTCTTTAACTCAATAATGATTTTGAGGTTGAATGAAATTGGCTAAAACAACATTCACCTTTAGCATCGATTGCCCTTAATTACCTTTCCTGCAGAATTATTGTATGCATTTTGTAAAAAAGTAAGAAGGTCCTTGATGTTTGCTATACTGACTATAATTCCTGTAAATAAGTTACCATTAAAATATGAATCTAGAGAGTAAGAATCTAATTTGTGTGTTCTATTGACATCAACAATTCTACTACCTGTTTTCTCTGAAGCGTTCTTTAACTGTTAAGTCTTACAAGATAAGACTAACAATGGTAAACTGCCTTTAGCAGATTTTCATTTGCCTCTAAATAAATTTTATTTTGAATTATATCTTGCAGTAGCCTAATATTATAGTTAACTATACGGAGGTGTTTACAAATTCACTTTCTGTTTTCAACAATGGAATAATACTTCTTGTTAAATTACCCATATCGTTACTACCTGGTATAACCTTACTCATAGTTACCTCCACAATTGTATCCAACAATGTAAAAATATGAAGCACACACAATTATGTAAGTGCTGATTACGTAATAAAGGACCTATAGCAAACATTTTATTTATTCTAACTATATCTAAATTAATAATTCAAGTAATTGTAGAAGTACTTTAGGTTTGCAACTAAAATTGTCGTCACGATTGCAATGTATAGTCTGGTATAAAACTGTTCTTTATCCGTACATTAAATCACATTCCAGGTCAAACCGGTTATAACTTGTATTTCTCTTTAAAAAAAAGTTAGATATAAATAGATCAAAGCTATAAAGAGATAAAGTAATACATAAATTGTCAAGTTTAGTTTTATACGAGATAGAAATTTATCATAAACCCTTCGAGATTTTCAAACCACTAACCTTGAAAAAAACACGTGCGCATGCACGTAATCTTGAAAAATAATTTACATTGATCCATTGTTGGTTTACACCATAACCATTGATTTTATACAGTTTTAGACAGTCTTGACCCATTCATTTAGTCAATACAAAAACCATTTAACCTTGGCTTTCTTTTTAACAACCTGTCCTTCAAAGGAGTTTCCAAGGTCACTACCAAAGGGCGAGTGGCCTTGAACTGAGCCTGAACCATCCTATATGGCTACTTTGACAGTAAATTTAAAAGAGATCAATGCAAATTTTCCAAAACCTCAATTATTTGAGGTTTTAGTGATCAAAGACATGATTTATTTGCCATTCTGATTACCGTCTACCATGTATGAGGTGTTTTCAGGGGGTTTTCCTTATACATATGTAGCGGCATGGTCAATCCGTATTCGCACACCATTTGCGGCTACTTAGGCGAATGCTGGGGTAGCATTTCCCCCCGCTGAACCTTAACTTCGTTCCTTCCGATCCCACCACGCATACATACGTAATGTATGTATGTAGCTCAAGCAGCCCGCTCTCTTCCTTGGGGAGGGAATGAAATACGTAGTCTTTTCATTTTACTTTTTCCTAAGTAAAGGGTATTTTGTTTGTTTAGTCCATAGATAATTTGAATGTATTATGTATTACGTAATATTCATATTATCAGGTAGATTGAGAAGCCTTTTATTATTATTGCATTAAGTGATTTAAAGTAGAGTAAATACTAATTTCAGTTACTTAGTTTTATTGATGAATTCAAGATTACTAATAAAGCTAGATTTACATTGATCAAGGTTAGTTTCAATTAGAATTTAGCTTATGTCAGTATTAATACTCGTAATCGGAGATAAGATTTGAGCTTCATGAATATAAATTTAGGATAATTGAATTATTGTTATTTTCAAAGTTTAATAATTTATATTGAATATAAATTATAATTACAAGGTGTTCGTGTATTAAAGAGTTAGCCTGGAAAATTAATGGCTATAATTTATCAATTTAATAAATTGCAGTATAGATTGCCTATTTCAATTAAATAACCACTTCCTTCAACAAAATTTAAGATTGTAAGATTTTATCATTTGTTGAATAAATACTATTTAGCATTTGCATGAGAGACGTAAGTTAGCCAAGCGCCACCCAAAGTGGAGACACAGGTGTTTCACTTAAAGTTCCATTACAAATTCGGCACTCAACCTGGTGGCGAAAAACTAACACTTTAAGTTTAATTTACTTTCTTTTAACGAAGTACCATTACATATTTGGCGATTCGAGCTAACGTACTGTGTAAAGAGTTACATGTTCAAATGAATATTTCTTTTTAAATGTATGATTAACATTTTTAAATCCAATAAATAGTTTATGAATTAACGTGTATATGTTCAAAAAACTGTATGGAATTACGATCAGGAAATCAATTACCACCAAGAATCAAAAATACAGAAGAGAAAACCTAGCCGGAAACAAAGGATAGTAGAGAAGATATGGGGTATTCCGAATTTACAGATACAGATGAAACAACGAAAATATCAACGCCAAAAGTAAAAGAAAAAAGTTCCAATTTACAGGAAGAAATAAAACAATCGTTTATGCAACAGTGGTATAGCACGAAAACCACAATTGGGAACATACATTAAAAATTAGAAGTTAAGCACCCTAAGCAAGCTAAACAAGACAAAACTGAATAATTGCAATCGAAGTTGAAAGCAAATAATAAAACCATCCTTCAATTAGTAACGTGTTTGAGGACATTCTTTAATAAATAATTAATCATAACGTTCTTAAATATTGCATTGGCATAACCAGACAACGCATAAGTTTTTGATCTAATAGGATATTCGATGACGATTCTTTAACTCGAAAAATAAGGGAGATAACTAATTTACTTGATTGAGATAAATTTCGTCAAGGCAAAATAATGTTTAACCTTTAAATGTTTGAAATAGGAAATTTACATAAGGATAGGGTCTTCGAGGGTGAAAGGACTCCGTTTCTGGGTGTTCATATTACTGGGATATTCGTGAACACTTTAAATGTACTGAGTTGGTCTTTACACAAAAAAGAGGACAAGAGAGTTTATTTTATTTACATATTTTATATTTTTTAGAACTCCAAAACGATTGGCTTACGTGAACAATTTTTTCATGTACTCTTGGTTACAATAAAACAGTGGTTTTTATTGATTCAGTTGTTAGAAAATAGTTGACATTGAAGTACCCCATTAAGTGAATACCTACATTATTTCTTTGTAAGAAGTTCGTGGCGAGATGTAATTGCGTGTTTGGAATTTGTGGTATAGAATTCCCAAATAGAGCGGACAGGTCGTCCGTCGATCAGACCGGTGGACGTTATCTAGAGTGGCAGAACTTAGGAAAACAACCTTTCTATAAACGACGCTGGGAGTTAAGCTTCCGGAGTTACGGTCTCTGTTAATGTAGGCGTTGTATAGCTTATATGCAGATGAAAGCGCATTCGGGAGATTTCAGGTCAGGATCGTAAAATGGTTAGGTTACACAAGAGGACGAGTGCCCGTAGCGGAAAAGGCATCAAAACAAGCCCCTGCCATTTTTAGGAAAATTTCGAGGTTGTAAATGTATGGAGACAGACTCCTGATACAAGAAATTTACCACTTCTTATTCGTCGTCTTCTAGTGGTGGTTGAGAAGTTGAAGGAATGCCTTGAATGTATTGTTGGTAATCTTCGGGTATAATGTTGTTGCGAAGAGGTGATTGAAAATAATTTTTCTTTTTTTCTGAAACTGGTATTCGTTGTATATATTTCTTGTATGAAGCCCATTCCTGTTGTCTTCCTTTCTTTCTTTTCCCAGCAAGGTTAATTAATAAAAATGCTTCATCATTTAAGCCGTACTTATATTTTATCAAGAAAGAATTGCTTTTTTCATTGCAGAGTTAAGGGTCAAAGTTTCTGCAAGTTCTTGAAGATGGTAAAAACCCTCAAATTAATCACGTAGTAGGGTCTTAGCTATTTTCTTGCTGTTGATGTTAAGACTTACCACTCCCTTGTGGGGTAAATTTTTGTATGTTTTCGGGCTCTCTCTATTGTTGAATGCATGGAGTCAGCCTCTAAGTGTAAACGCCCACGCCCAGACCCCATACCATTTTAAATCAATTATTTCTAACTGATTTCTTTTATTCACTACGTAAAGCATTGCAACTGCTACGTATATATTTATATTTTGTCCTCCACAAGTATCACTAAATTTTGAGTCACGTTTTACACTTTCGGGTAATTCAAGAAGGTACCTTAAAATACACGAATGGGTCTCATCCCATACGTAGCAATATCCATCTGAAGTTGATGAATCGAATATGGTAACATTGTGAACATTAAGCTTCAGCTTGTAAACAATTTGACTTGCAAAATAGCTTATAAATCAAATGATGCTGCTCTGAAACTTCTTCCTTTTTCAGCAGCAGCCTTTGTTTGTCATCTTTTTTCATTGGCATAGCATCTTTCTCTCTTCTCTCATGACTATCGTATTCTTCTGGTGTGGTATTTAATTACCACTAATCTTAATAATATATATATATATATATATATATATATATTATATATATATATATATATATATATATATATATATATATATATATATATATATATAATAACATAGTGTTTTAGAATTCTATGCAGGGGACTCAACATGAAAAGCTCATTGAACAATGATGTTTGCTTGTTGATCTTTGCTTGCCGTATCCGATTTATGCCAACTACTGATATTTTCATACATTTTAAGTATTTTGGAAAAATTGTTCTTCAGAAATCATTTGATTACACTTATAAATGATGAATTTGAGGTAAATTCCATCTGGAGTTTCTTTTCCACTTCTATTCACATATTTCATTCCAAGTCTTTCTTTCTTCACAATTGTTCTTTTCCAAGAAGCTTTGTCAGCCTCTTTCTTTTGGCCTTTTTATTTCATTTGTTACCAACATTTTCTTCTACTATTACTTCATGTTCTGAACTCCGTTCTAAATTTGAAGCTGAGAATGATTCACTGGAGTCAATGTATGACTCAGATTGTATTTCCAATTATTTGCTTTTTCTTTGTAAAAATGCATTTTCTGAAAAAATACGCTGAATAAATAAGTATTCGTAGCAATAATAACTCAATTTCAACCATAATTATTGTAACATAATTATGATAATAATTACAAATATGGTCGATTAATTTACCAATTATGGGTGAAATTCATTCACGTTGTAATGAATTTTGTCATTTTTATTATTAATGTGAAATATTAACTCACAACTAAAATACAGAACGCTTGATAATGATAACAATATTATAACCTACAAATTACAAAATGTAACTTTTAAAAACGAGGTAAGTGCACTCCCAATTCATACTGTAGGCAAATATTTCAAAAGCACAAATGTGGTAAGTAATTATACAACCAGTGTGCATAAATGTTTTGAATTTGTTGTGCTTACAACAAATGGTAGATGGATTTAAATCAGAATAAGCAGTTACCACAATTGTCCAAATGGATTGTTATATAAAAATGCAACAACAAAAAGAAAAAAAAAACCAACAAAAAAACACATAATCACGCACGTAACCAGCGACTCGAAATACTATATAACACGGAACCAAAACCGGATTAGTTCAATACGAGTAACAAAGCAGTAGCCGAAAGTTAAACGTATTCTGAAGATCAAGTACCTTAAACGTGGGTAAATAGTCTTTGACTACAACACCAACGCGGGCCGTAAAACCCAAATTTTTAATATATATATATATATATATATATATATATATATAAGGGTCTAAAACTCTTTTTACAAAAAAAAGATTCTAGAGCTGATTTTATGTCGATTTAACGTAAATTACCTTAATAAAAAATATCCTAAAGAGTTGGAGCTTTGGAAGATGGGCCCTAACATCGGTTTCATTCAAATATCATTTTTTTCCTTTAAATGGTAGCGTTCTGTACATTTATTTAGGGTATGCCCAATCGTATGGGGAAAATATTTTTTAGTTGTACCATAAGGGGTTTGTGCCATTTCATTGTTATTCATAAGTTTTTGTTTTCAAAATTTAAACTTTAAATAAAATTAAAAAAATCGATTTTTCAAAAGAATGATGTTTTTGAAGTCGAGACGCACCGTTTTCGAAATAAATCGATTTGAACTTTTCATGTTTAATCATACTTTTATAAAATTAGCTAACGAATTCATTTACAATTATGAAAGATGGCTATAAACAAAATAACAATTGCGTGACGTCAAACTACTTTCATGTCATAAATTAATTTTGCTTTAAAAGTAAAAAAAAAGGGTAAAAAATCGTTTTAATAAAAAAATGTTGTGATAATTAATAATAAAAAAATTCAAAATATAACTGAAGCATGAAACACAAAACTGAATCTACAAAGGATGCTTCATGATGACCATTCGTTTCATCAAAATCGTTTATGTAAAGATTGCCGAATTTTTAAAATTTCCTATTCCTAAATTCGTAGGCATCCTGAATTCTTCTCCAAAGCTGATCCGTGTTCATTGGTTAATAAACCATTGATTTTAGATATCCCCAAACACAAAAAATCGAAGGATTTAAATCTGGAGACCTTGTTAAACAAGGACCTCTTCCGATCCATCTAAAAAGTACGAACAGTTCTCGTGAGCCGGACAACCATCATTTAAAAAGCACAAGTGAATATTCAATATCATCTTAAATCCCGTAAAGTATTTTGTAGAAAGTTGGATTTTTCCCGTTTAAACGATTAAAATTCTACAGGTCAATAAATTATCACCAAGAACACCTATCCCATTAATGCTAAAACTTTCCTGATGTTTATTTTCCCTTATCGCATGAGGGTTTTCATCAACATTAGTAATAGTGTTGGATATTAAAAATTTCATCTTTTGTAAAAGCGGCTTCATCCAAAACAAAATATTAGAAAAATCTTGGTCTTGATTTCTTTATTTTGCATCCAATTGGAAAAATCAACACGGGCAGGAAAATCACCTTGGGCCTGGACTTTTTGAAATGAAAAGGATGTTTATGTAGAATATTCCACACAGGATTTAAATTATACATTGCAGCCAACCTTCTTACGACTATTTCAATTGTTAATTTCCTTAAATATCATCCTGATATTCTTCCATTACATCAACATGTCTTCCGTTTCATTATTTTGGTTACCAATCCTGTTTCCCTAATTCTTTGATGAAGAAGCGTAAATGATTTAGGAGCACAATGTCTTCTACCTGGAAATTTATCTATATCTACGTGCTGCTTGTTGATTGCATTTCGCCGTACACTAAATACATATATTTTCTTACTAAACGAAACCATTCTAACAACATTCAGCTTTTTGTATTTACGGTAATGTAACTAAACAAAAAAAATCTTTCACTTAAAACTTATTTGACACTTTAACCTCAACTAGTATCTGCAATACTGGTTATTTTGACGTTCACGCAATTCTTATTTTGTTTATTATCCATAGCCATCTTTCATAATTGTAAAAGAATTCGCTAGTTAATTTTATAAAAGTATGTTAACACATGAAAAGTTCAAATCGATTTATTTAAAACGATGGTCAACGATTCAGACAAGAGTTTCATTCTGTTATGAAAAATCAAAATTTTTTAATTTTATGCTAAAATTGCGAAATTTTGAAAAACAAGAAATTTATGAAATGTCCAATGCCTCGTCCAAATGAGCCACCTGAATGCTATCATTTAAAGGGAAACCATTTTGAAGAGCTCAGCTCTTTAAATATTTTTAAAGATAATTTATGTTAAATCGAATTGAAAATTTAACATTTATATGGTTTTATATATATATATATATATATATATATATATATATATATATATATATATATATATATAATATCCTATATAAATGTAACAATCAAAATGAAATTGTGATTCTAAAGAAAATATAAAAAATTTTATAAACTTAGATCCAAGGATTCTTAAATACCATTTTAAAGATAACTTAGAAACATGTTTTTTTAATTATTGGAACTATTTAGATTCATTTCAAATTTGGTATATTTTTAAATGATAATTACTTTGTTAATGATTAGAACAGGTGGATATCTATACATCATACAGAGGCAATACATTTTAAATTTTTGCTTGCATTCGATTATCAATTTTCTGTGATAATATGATTCTCTGATAGTTTGTTTCCACGTGAAAAAGATATTCTTGTTAAACATCTCTAAAACCAACCGTTTCACATTTTATTTGTTATTTTGTATTGTATACATATTTTTTTAAACTTTATGAATTTTAAAATACTTATCTTTTTTGGGATTTTTTAATGGTGTACTTTAAATTATACAATCTAAACGTTTCGATAACACTTACAGTTATCTTCGTCAGTAGTAATGTTTGTTAAAAATTGTTAAAGATGTAGCAATTTTGTCAAATTTGAAAAATTCAAACATAAACATAAGCCTGCTATTAGTATAACAGTTTGGAAAAAAGCCAACATAAAATTTTTAGTAAAGAATAACTAGGTCATAAAAAATATTATTAAACTGCCTCAAAGATGACAAACCAGAACACTCTCTACGACGAAAGCTAACAATGAAATTTGCCAGCCAAAAACACATTTAACAAAATTTAATCGAGTTATGATGTAAGTGAAAGTTGTGAAAACTTCAATTTAAAATGATAGAAGCATTCACAAATCCAAACATTACATCAAATAAAATAACCCAGTTAAATCTAACAAAGAATATCTTTATCAATAATTGGAAGTGTTATTAACAATGAAAAGCACAATGCAGAACGTTCTTTGTAATTTTTAATTTCAATTTAATTTCAACTACTTATGTTAAATTATAGTGCTTGGTAATTTAACATATAATTGGTAAAACATTTTTCAAGGTCTAGGAAAAACACAGCAAAAAACCTAGACATACCAAAAGTTGAAAACAAATTAAAATCAAGGCGTATCATTATGCTCTTTTTTAATTATAAGATGCCAAAACCTATTTAAACGGAGATTTTCTTCTTGTCTATTAAAATTATTCGTGTTTATATTTTCAATAGCTTCACGTTGCAAACGAACATAATAATGGGTTTTCTTGACAATATTTCCATATTGTCAAATTGAATGTCATGATTTAGATTATTCAGGACATGGTCAGCCACAGCAGACCTCTCTGGTTGACCCAATCTACAAAATCTCATATGTTCTTTGCGTCTTGTATCAAAGCTACGTTTTGTGGTCCCGATGTATACTTTTCCACATGAACAAGATAACTTATACACTCCGGAAGATGATAAAGGGTTTGACACATCTTTAGGTGATCTTAAATGTTCTTTTTTTTCTTGAGGTTTAAAAATAGTCCTAATGCCATTTTGATTAGGATTTTTCAATTCTATTTGTAACATTAGCTATAAAGGAAGAAAAGCAGTACCAACATTAAGAACTGGTTTTTCTTTAAGGTTCGCCTAGAAGGTGTAATAACATTATTAATATCTGTAAGTGAATATCCATTATCTTGTAAGGATTTTCTTAAATATTTATATTCATCATTCAAAAATTCAGGGTCCAAAATTCGTTTTGCTCGATCTACTAAAGATTTAATTACACTAATTTTTGACGTGGATGGTGGTTGGATAATTTATGAAGGTATCTATCAGTGTGTATCGGCTTTCTGTAAACCTTAAAAGATAGTGAATTATTATTTTAGATATTAATATGTCAAGAAATGGTAAACTTCCATTAGTTTCTTTTCCCATGGTAAACTGAATACTAGGATGTATACCATTTATAAAAACCAAAACTCATGCAGTGCTTCTTCTCCATGTCTCCAAATAACAAATGTGTCATCTACACATCTATACCAAACTGAAGGTTTTTTAGGTGTATTTTGTAACGTTAATGTTTCAAATTTTTCCATATAAAAATTAGGTATAACAGGACTAAGGGGATTACCCATTCCTACACCTTCAATCTGTTCATAAAATTTACTATTCCACTAAGTTGTAGTAAGACAGTGCTGAAAAAGAATGGTTATGCCCTTTGGAAAAAGATGATCTATGTATTCAATAGTTTCTTTTAGAGGTACTTTTGTAAAAAGTGAAATAACATCAAAACTAACCATTATATCACCCTCTTCAATTTTGAAACTATGTATTTTTTCAACAAAGTCGGCAGAATTTTTAATGTAATGGGGTGTTTTTCCTATATGAGGTTGTAATAACAATGTAAGATGTTTTGCAAGGTTATATGTAGGAGAACCAATTGCACTAACAATAGGCCTTAAAGGAATATTAGGTTTATGAATTTTTGGTAAACCATATAGTTTTGGTGAAATAGCTTCAGAGTTAGATAGTTTCTTCTTTATTTATTAAGGAATAGATGATAATTTAATCAGCTCTTTAGTTTTTAAAAGAAACTTTTTTGTTGGATCTTTTGGTATTTCACGATAAGTTTCTGGTCCCAACAATTGTTCTATCTTAGTGTTATAATCGTTCATATTTAATATAACAGTTGCATTACCTTTATCTGATTTTAATATTATAATACTTTCATTGCGTTTAAGATCAAGTAAAGCATGTCGTTGACGAAAGGATAAGTTGCTCTTTGGAGGTTTTGTTTTACGTAATATGTTAACGGTGTTATATCTAACTTCATTAGCAGCATCAAAGGTAATAATCTAATGGAGTTTTCGATGTTGGAAATTATATCTTCAAAAGGTATTACTCTTGGTGTTATCGAAAGTTTCTCCTTTAGAAAGCGCTTCAATAGCATAATCTGAAACAACATTATCAGAAAGGTTTATAACGTTTTTCTACAATCAATAGATAGTCTATTATTTTGTTGTTTGTATAATTTATTAAATTTTTCTTTCTGACGTTGACATGAGATGTCAAAATTTATTTTCATAGATTTAAACGTTATAGAATCAATTTTATCCCAATCTTCTTTATTCAAAATAGACGAAATTTCTAAATGTAAATATAAAAGATTTTTATCGGTGGTATCCAGTAACTTCCGAATAATATGTATTTGATTACGTAGAAGAGCATTTTCAGTTCTTCTGTAAATATTATTCGCTTGCTTGTTATTAAAATTTCTTTTAATATATATATATATATATATATATATATATATATATATATATATATATATATATATATATCCAACAATAACCTTGCAAAACATCTTACATTGTTATTACAACCTCATATAGGAAAAACACCACATTACATTAAAAATTCTGCCGACTTTGTTGAAAAAATGCATAGTTTCAAAATTGAAGAGGGTGATATAATGGTTAGTTTTGATGTTATTTTACTTTTTACAAAAGTACCTCTAAAAGAAACTATTGAATACATAGATCATCTTTTTCCAAAGGACATAACCATTCTTTTTCAACAGTGTCTTACTACAACTTATTTTCAGTGGAATAGTAAATTTTATGAACAGATTGAAGGTGTAGCATTGGGTAGTCCCCTTAGTCCTGTTATAGCTAATTTTTATATGGAAAAATTTGAAACATTAACGTTACAAAATACACCTAAAAAACCTTCAGTTTGGTATATATATGTAGATGACACATTTGTTATCGGGAGACATGGAGAAGAAGCACTGCATGAGTTTTTGGTTTTTATAAATGGTATACATCCTAGTATTCAGTTTACCATGGAAAAAGAAACTAATGGAAGTTTACCATTTCTTGACATATTAATATCTAAAAATAATAATTCACTATCTTTTAAGGTTTAAGAAAGCCGACACACACTGATAGATCCTTCATAAATTATCCAACCACCATCCACGTCAAAAAATTAGTGTAATTAAATCTTTAGTAGATCGAGCAAAACGAATTTGTGCCCTGAATTTTTTGAATGATGAATATAAATATTTAAGAAAATTTACAAGATAATGGATATTCACTTACAGATATTAATAATGTTATTACACCTTCTGGCGTAACCTTAAAGAAAAACCAGTTCTTAATGTTGGTACTGCTTTTCCCTTTTATAGCTAATGTTACAAATAGAATTGAAAAATCCTAATCAAAATGGCATTAGGACTATTTTTAAACCTACAAGAAAAATTAAAGAACATTTAAGATCACCTAAAGATGTGTCAAACCCTTTATCATCTTCCGGAGTGTATAAGTTATCTTGTTCATGTGGAAAAGTATACATCGGGACCACAAAACGTAGCTTTGATACAAGACGCAAAGAACATATGAGATTTTGTAGATTGGGTCAACCAGAGAGGTCTGCTGTGGCTGACCATGCCCTGAATAATCTAAATCATGACATTCAATTTGACAATATGGAAAATATTGTCAAGAAAACCCATTATTATGTTCGTTTGCAACGTGAAGCTATTGAAATATATAAACACCCGAATAATTTTAATAGACAAGAAGAAAATCTCCGTTTAAATAGGTTTTGGCATCTTATAATTAAAAAGAGCATAATGATACGCCTTGATTTTAATTTGTTTTCAACTTTTGGTATGTCTAGGTTTTTGCTGTGTTTTTCCTAGACCTTGAAGCAAATTTTACCAATTATATGTTAAATTCCACAGCACTATAATTTAACATAAGTAGTTGAAATTAAATTGAAATTAAAAATTACAAAGAACGTTCTGCATTGTGCTTTTCATTGTTAATAACACTTCCAATTATTGATAAAGATATCTCTTTGTTAGATTTAACTGGGTTATTTTATTTGATGTAATGTTTGGATTTGTGAATGCTTCTATCATTTTAAAATTGAAGTTTTCACAACTTTACACTTACATCATAACTCGATTAAATTTTGTTAAATGTGTTTTTGGCTGGCAAATTTCATTGTTAGCTTTCGTCGTAGAGAGTGTTCTGGTTTGTCATCTTTGAGGCAGTTTAAAATATTTAATTTTATGACCTAGTTATTCTTTACTAAATTTTATAGTTGGCTTTTATGTTTCCAAACTGTTATATAATAGCAGGCTTATGTTTATGTTTGAATTTTTCAAATTTGACAAAATTGTTTGCTACATCTTTAACAATTTTTAACAAACATTACTACTGACGAAGATAACTGTAAGTGTTATCGAAACGTTTAGATTGTATAATTTAAAGTACACCATTAAAAAATCCCAAAAAAGATAAGTATTTTATTATGAGTGTTAATGGTGAAAGTTTACATTTTCATATTTATGAATTTTAATTTCTATCCATCATTTATTAATTCTAATTTATTATTAATCTAAAAAAAAATAATGAATAACAAATAACAAAGTAAACTAAACAGTAATATATTACAATAAATGCTCCACAAGATGACCATTGGTTGCAAGGCACAGTGATATTCTTTTATTTAAAGAACGTCTGTTCCGTCTGTAAATATTACGTATCTACCGGAACTAATTGCAAGCATTTTGAACTTGCAACCAAAATTGTTCACGCGTTTGTATTGGTATAGAGTACACCCTAGATTTGAGGAAACCCCATACACAAAAATCGCAAGGATTTAAGTCCAGCGATCTATCTGGCCATAAAAAAAATAAAGCAAATGAATTTGACAACTTGTAGAGTTACAATATGCTTTAAACTATTGACAAATGTGTCAGTGGTGATAAATGAATATCATTAATTGCTGTTTGAATAGTTCCATATTTGTTTCAATTAGAAGTAAAATATTAGTTTACATTTCTTTGAAAAATGGTTTCGTTTACTGCTGAAGAATATACAGATATGCATTTAATTTATGGGGAAGTTCAGTGTAATGCTAGAAAGGCACAACGTAGATATGCAGAGAAATTTACTGAAAGAATGCATCCCACTCATACCACCTTTATAGCCCTTCCTCAAAGATTGCGTGAAAATGGATCAGTGTTTCCTAAAAAAATGACATTCAGTTGTAACGGAAGAATTTGAAGAAGCTGTTCTGATGGAAGATAATCGAGAATGAAGTGTATGAAGATTGTCCGCCTGGCATCCTGGAATTTCTAAAACATCAATTAATCGAATTACACACAAAGAGAGCTTATACCCATTTTATTTTATAAAAGTACATGCTATGTTGGAGGGTGATTTCCCTGCTCGCTTAGCATTTTCCAATTGGTTGACAAATAAAAAAATTGAGGACCCAACTTTTTTTCCCGCATAATATTTTCGAATGAATCAACTTTCACCAAAGACGGGATTGATAATCTGCACAATTCTCATCACTATTCATACGTTGGAGATAATCGTCATGAACAGATGAAACATCAGCATAGGTACAGCATTAATGCGTGGATTGGAATTATTGATAGCAATCTAATTGGACCTGTAGAGCTTCCCGGTCTTATGGCAGGAGAAGATTATTTAAATTTTCTTGAGAACATTTTACCCACGTTACTAGAGGAGGTGCCTCTAAATATTCGTCAAGGCATGTGATATATGCACGATGGGTGCCCGGTCATTTTAATATGCGTCAATTTCTGAATAACACGTTCGAAAACCAATGAATTGGTAGAGGCGGTCCAGTTCAACAGCCAGCTAGATCGCCGGAATTTAGCCTGTGCGATTTTTGTGTCTGGGGTTTTCTCAAATCTAGGGTGTACTCTGTACCAATACAAACGCGTGAACAACTTTGGTTGCGAGTTCAAAATGCTTGCAATGAGTTCCGGAAGATAGGTAATATTTACAAACGGATGAGACGTTGTTTAAATAAAAAAAATTTCACTATGCCTTGCAGCCAACGGTTATCATGTGGTGCGTTTATTGTAATCTGATATTAAGTTTAGTTTAATTTGTTAATCGTTATTTTTTAGATTAATAATAAATTAGAATAATAAATGAATAAAGTTTAAAAAACATGTATACAAGACATAATAACAAATAAAAGGTTGTATTGAGAAACATAAGACGTTTCTTCTTGAAAACCTTTTTCACATGGAAACTATTAGAGAATCATATTCTTGCAGAAAATCGATAATCGAATGCAAGTCAAAGAAGTTAGGGTAAAAAACAAATAGGACCCCTGCCCCTAGTCCGATATCCACTTGTCTCTAATCACTAAAAACAGTAATTATCATTGGTGAATAACATATCAAATTTTAAAGGTGAATCTAAAGTAGTTCCAGAGTAATTAAGCAAAAACCAGTTTAGTGACGTCATCTTTAGGTGGTAGCTCGCTTAAGAATCATTTCCGGACCTAAGTTTATAGGAACTTTACTCAAAAAGCACCACTACGCACGCACGCACCCGCAGCAGGCACGCACGCACAAACGTACACCACGCGCACGCCCGCACACGCACACCACACGCACCGCACACGCACCCGCACACCACCGCACGCACCGCACACGCACACGCACCGCACGCACACGCACCACCGCACCGCACACGCACCGCACGCACACGCACACCGCACACGCACACCACACTCCCGCACACGCACACCACACTCACCCATCCCTCACAACCCAGGGCACGCACACTCACACGCTCACGCGCACTCGCATGCACACACACACACACACACACACACACACACAGACCTGGCTAAATTTGGCGAAACTGTCAAATGTGTTGAAATGAGGCAATACGTCGATTTAGCGATAGTAAAAAAAATCGTTTGCATAACCTTCCATACCTACATATGTGAAAGTATGTTGTGAGGTAAAAAGGAAAGTTACATTTCCTAAATACACCACGTAAGCATATTCGTTTGTTTTACACGCATAGTTCACCTTAAAACAGTTACCAATTTCACCACACGTATATTCACATGTATCGAGGGCAGCTTGTCAGGGGCGTGGCATAATGAATTCCGGTAGTCAAAGTAATTTTTCTAGTGGGAAGCATGAAATGCACCGCGTTCCTACATTTAAACTACGGTTTTTCCGTAAATGTTGACATTTTGTTCCAGCTTACTCACCTGATTTTGGGGGATTCTGCGTGACCGGGATCAAATTTTATATAAAACAGTAATTTCTAACGCATATTTAACCATGTTTAGTCAAGTAGGGTCAATTATCAACTCCTGACCTACAAGTTCGCGCTAATCTGATCCATGTGTAATTTGTCCGCTAACTTCTGTTTACGTTCTGGTAGGACTATTAACTATTTCAAAGGTAGACCTTCAATCACCACCATGTACCTAGGTTCTTATTAAGAAAGACAATTTGCCCTCTTTAAGTTGGAAGTTGGGCCGAGTCATGAACTGCACGTAGGCGCCATGTTGCCTTATGTATACAAAAGTCCTCACCAAGTGAGCTGCCATAAGCTTGCGTCCTCTGCACTGTGAATCCTGAAATTTCTACAACAAATATATACAGTAATGCTTCATGTGAGTAGTGAATAATGCTACAATCCTACGTACTCATTTTGTATGTATAAGTCAAAAGTCTGTCTACACAAGCTGGGCGGCGTGTTCAATTTTAAAACTTAATTTCGATTTCACTTTCTGTACTGTAATTGTAACACTCTACCTCTACCGGTGATCTACCTGAATCATATTACACTGTAATGTGCGTGGTCCACCTACCCATGAATAAAATTATAAATTAAATTATGCTTTAATACGTATGTAACGTTCTTGATATATAAATAGGTGTAAAGGAATATGTAGTTAGTTCTTTTGGATGTGTGCTTTAAGTTCCAAAAATATTCTTAAAATAGTTATGCGCTATAGTTACAAATTCCGAAGAAAGTGCAGTTAGTTTTCTGCAGAAAAATGCAATATAACAAATTAGGAAATAGAGGGGCTACGCAAGTGTTTTGCTCTCTGCGAAAAGGATGTCAAACGAGCAGAAGCATACGAGCTTGAAATAAATTTTTCCATTACACAACTTTAAATAGTGATCTAAACTGCAACCTGACTTGTCAAATCCTAAAGTTGCTTGTACGTTTATTATGAAAGTATCTTTTGCAACCGCCGTTAGTTAGTTTGATAGGACAGCACACACCATACATGATTCGTGTAATATGTGTCGAGAAGTTTGCACAGAGATTGTACCAGTAAACCGGCGAGCCCCGCTAAATGGTACTAAATGGTTTTGCTTACTGCATACCGGTGTTATGTACACATCTCTTTTCAAATTACCCCAAAAGTAAAAATAAAGTGGTGTGAGGTTGGGCGACCTTCCAGACCAATGCTACTGTCCCATTCGTATGAAAATTTTGCACCGCTCCGTTGTTACTTCCCCAGTGTAAGGAGTCGGTGCCCCATGCAGCCAAAACCATTAGGTACGATATTCCTCTAATGGCAGGTTATCCAAAAAATCGTTCACCACTGACCTTATTCGGTTATCTTTCAAAAGCGAAAAAACATTAAAACCAAATCGTTCCATTTTCTTGGCAACATTTGCATTTTGGTCCAACCAGATACGCCCGTTCCTACTATTAAAAGCGCCTTCCCTGGTAAATTTAACTTTGTCCGTCCAAATTATTTTCTTGAAAAAGTTAGGATCTCATTGGATGCTGATCAGAATGGTTTCACAAAAGTGTATTCTATTTATGTTCTTCTGGTTTCCGGGATTCAGCTTTTGTAAACTTCTATGGGTGCATATCATATTTATCCAAGGTCCTTTGAACAGAAGCATGAGTTAAACCTAAATCTTCTCCTGAACATCTTTTGGAAGCTTGAGGATAAGCGTGAAAATGGGCTAAAACATTTATGATGCTGTCTTGATATGAAGTTACAGGCTTCGGTAAACGTCGTTGCGCTTTCAGCTTCAACCCACAATTAATGAAATTAATTTGTAATCGTGCAAAATTTATCTAGTGCATGGGTTGTAAATCGGGGTACATTGTATTACACTTCCTGCATTTTCTTGCTATAATTTGAGCATATAGACCATGAAGAATAAACAATTTCATCAAAACGTCATTTGAATATCTATTTCTCTCCATTATTAATATTTTCAATTCAGTACTGTTGATACACGCGGGAACTTTCTATTAATACTGCAATAATTGTCAAATTTTCATAATGCTATGCTCCACCTTGATATTTCATGGCTACTCACATAAAACATGCCAAGATAATCAGAATTTTGCACAAACTCGCTTTTATTTCGGAAACCTTATGATTTAGGTATAGGAACATGTACATCATTTGAAGGGTACGTAGCGGTAAACTAAGAACTGATACACGGGACCTTGGTAAATTACACACGAAATTTCACTTTTCATGAATCTAAATACCGCAGCAATAAACATTTAAATGGAGTTATGTCTTGAACATAAAACATGGAAATTAATTATTCAAAAACCACTGGAGATAGGTATGGGTATTATGCAAAAATAATAGAATAGAATAGAAAAGCAACGCGGCGGAGCGGAAGATGCAGTAATATACAGGGTGTTCCATTTCAAATACCAAAGATGATACACTTTTTTGTAGAAGCGCCAATATCGCATTGTAAGAAATATTTTAGATTGTTAGAGCATAGTCAATTACCCAATTAACCAAAATTTCAGAACAATCCGGACTCGTTTTCCGTAAACTTCCAACCTACCATCGACCGTGAGTCACCCGGTGTAATTTTATAATTATTATGTTATTATGTATAATTATGGAAAGTTCAACATTTTACGAATTGCCTTGCATTTCATTTAATTTCCTTATTTTTTACAATTACACATTGCTAATGGTAGCATGTTATGTATTTATCTTACGAATGATCTAGATCCTTATCCTAAAAATCCTAAATAACTTTTTTTGACTATATCCTAGCAATCCCTGCAATAGTATTCCTAACTGCTTAAATTCCGTAAATTGCGCCTCAATCCCTCCATTTCCAACACCTTCTAATCCACTTTCCGAAATATTCTCCTTCCTCTCGTCTACGCCCCTATAAAAAACCACCACAAACCTAAATTCGCTCTCTACCGAGTCCGATACCAAACCAGCCCGATCCTCTGTTTTCCGTCAACTTGATAGTCCAGAATACCTAAATCTAACATTCAAATAGACCACCAGTACACGTTCACCCGTCTTTAGGTGTAAAAACTTTGTAGATGACACTCATAAACACATTACACGCCGCTTCTAACAGCCCAATCTAAATTTGAACTCGCAGGTTCTCGAACCGTGTGCGTTCGTCCCTTCCCTGCTAGCGCTGGTCAACTAGTGAAGAGCAGGCCCCGTCCTTACCCGAATTATCGATGAAAACCCCACAATTCAAAACATTCTCCTTTTTGAAGATCTCGGTGAAAGCCACACGGCTCCAACCCTCGATAAATTAGGCAAAAGCCCCAAGTTATTCCACAAATATTCCGTTTACCAGAGCAATTATGCACGCATATACAAAATACGACACAAAACAGATTTGAGATTTATCCCGTATATATCGAAACCATATTTTATTTCCAGCTTATTTTTTTATTCTTAAAATCAAAATTAGTTTCCCGGCATTTTAAGAAAGTCTTTAATGTTCATTTTTAGATTACCAAAAATGTATTTCTTTTGAATATAAATTTACATTATAAAATACCCAAATATCAATTTCAGTGTAAGGAATTTGATTATAAAATTGCTAACATTTGTACAACTGGACGGCTTTTTGCAGAAAGGAACTAACCCCAAACACTAAGTATTGAGAAATTAATGGTTGAAGTTGGACAATAAATTAAAAATTACTAGTATATATCAAGACACTTTGACTGATGACACATTGTGACCTTCACATTTTACGTTTTTGTGGGTTGCTTCCTTTCTGCAAAATGAAACGGCATATTTTTGTTTAAAGGACCTTTATTGCTTTAATAACTTAATAACTAACAAAATACACTTATTTCTTTTAATTTCATTATTCCACTGGGACTTCCACTTCAAAATCGGGCTCTCCACTGAATCCATCATCGTCGACCACGTATTCAGTACCATTAAGTTTTTCATAGACCGCCCTGCAGTCAGTGGGAATTAAGTGAAGATATTTTTTTTCCTTCGGGCCACAGTAGTATTAGTTAACTCTTTAAATAATGCAGGCCGACCTACTTGTTTTCTTTCTTATATCTATTTCAGCATACGAATTATTATTTTCAATATTTGTTTTAAAAAAATAGAGAATGGTTTCTCTTTATCAAGAAGTGTTTCGCGTGTGTTTAATTAGCTAACTTTTTATTTTCCACATTCACTTTTCTATTTACTAACTGTTTTTCTAGCATGGCGGTTCCATAAAAATCGGTAGAGAGCATGCGTGAAACATAAAATTTTTTTTCGGCAATCTTTCATGATAAATGTATATAATCATCCGGCAGGTAAAGACATTGTTGGTGTTTTAGTACACATTCTACGTCCGAAAAATCGGAATCGTTGGGCGGGAAGCTGTGTCCCGGCACAAGTAAACGCTTCCGAGTTGTTTTTATATTGCGATTTTGACCGACACACGAATCCAACCATAAGATCAATGCGGATAGGTTTTCATTAAGATGTTTCAATATACATACGCCTACTTCTTGGGCAACGCGTCCTGACTCATTTTCCGTCCAGATATAAAATTGACCTTTGTTGTTCAACCCAGAGTAGATGCCTAAGTTGTAGAGTCAAACCTGTCTCTTATAAAACAATGTTCCCGTGTAATCGTGGCAATGGAAGTGTTTTTTTCTAGATCGAATGTTAAATATTCGTTGCCTTTCTGGCTTCCTGCCAGTTTTTAACCTGGTTGTCATTTGACTTTTTCTTCGGACGTTTTGGAATTTAATGAGATAGCTGTCACACGTATTGCAGGTATCCTTTTTTAACGATTTAAATTTTAAATTAAATTTGGTTAGAGAAATGCGTCTGTAGGTTGAAAACTAACTGGCTTTTCTATTTCATGTTTATATTGCCTATACATCAAAGTCAAAGTCATTTCAGCTCGTAGAAAGGCAGCATTAGAACATTGGCTTCGACGATATTGGCTTTCACGTTTGAGTATTCTGTTTATTGGGTTCACTACTTTCCCTCTCTTTTCATTTATCTTATTTTTTCCACCCTGTGCTCTTTCTGGCTTATTTGTAATAATGCCAGATCTTAGCTTCTTCAGTGCTGAATTAACTCTTTTAATAGAAATGCAAACGGTTTGGAAGAAGCTTCCACGACTTACTACTATCCCACCTAGTTGATAAATTCTGAAATAGCTTTTGACTTTTTCCTTGTCCGTAAGTCCTTTTCTTGTCATATTCCTTTACTAGCGCACCTATACAGGCTGCTTGGATTACCAAGCTCCCAGAACTTAGTACAACATTGTTTCTTTGCAGCAAACCTAATTTTGTACAACAGTATTTAGAGCAGGAACACTGAAAAGCTTCATCCATTTTTCGTCTATTGTTCTTCGCTTATAATCATAATCAGTTTTGTTTTATTTGTATTCTTAAAATTTTTTTTTCTGCTCTTGTCAGTCCTAGCGATTTTCTTTTTCTTCCAGTTTTTGGCCTCGCGCTTAAAATTTTTCTGGCTCCATCGTTGTCATTATTATGGTTCTCGGTATTGTCCATATGAGCACTACCCTTCTTGCCCTGCTGATGGTTCACCGTTTTGTATGTCGATTGTAACAAACTCCGGTTCCTAATCAGAGTCCTATCCGTTATAAAATAGTTCCATGTTACCAGCGCTGCATCCACTTTCTTGTCTAACAAAGACATCAGATAAGGTACAGTATTTTCGTGCATATTCATCAACCTAAAAAGTACAACAAAAATTACCTTACTACAGTGGGACTCTTCTTTAGTCCCTATAATTTCTGGACCATAGATGTCTTCGTTATTAAATGTACGAACCTCGCTTAAGACCAAAAATCACAAAAAACTAATTTTTTTATGGGACATATTTGGATAACACAAAACAATAAAACTCTACGTCATGCACATAACCGTTTTACCTTCTGACCTAATGTACATATGTAGGCATAGAAGGTTATGCAATCAACTTTTTTCACAATCGCTTAATTTTACAACTTTGGGCCAAGTTTTGCCAAGACTGGATGTGTGTGCGCGTGTGCGTGTGCGGTGCGGTGCGTATGCGTGTGCGTGTGCGTGTGCGGTGCGTGTGCGTGTGCGTGTGCGGGTGTGGCGTGTGGCGGTGCGGCGCGTGCGCGTGGGTGTGCGTGTGCGTGTGTGGTGTGTGCGTGTGTGGTGTGCGTGGTGTGTGCGTGTGGTGGTGTGTGGTGGTGCGTGTGTGCGTTTGTGCGTGGGGTGCGTGGTGCGTGTGTGCGTGGGCGTGCGTGCGTGGTGCGTGTGCGTGGGGGGTGGTGGTGTGCGGTGGCGGTGTGTGGGTGTGGTGGTGGGTGGCGGTGGCGTGTGTGTGCGTTGTGTGCGGGGTGCGTGTGGTGCGTGGTGGCGGGTGTGGTGTGGTTGTGTGGTTGCGTGTGTCGTGTGTGGTGCGTGCGTGGGCGCCTGTGGGCATGCTTGCTTGTTGTTGGTGTTCGTGCGGGTGGGTGCTGCGTGGTGTGCATGCCGTAGCTGCATGCTTAATGGGTGGGTGCTTTCCACGGCGTCCGCGTCTACGTATGGGTATAGCGGCGGTTTATTTGGATGTATCTTATCCAACAAGTCCAGAAAAAATACCTAGTACTTAAAATTTTGTATTTAATTTTTTTACGGCGGGGTTATTTCAGTTTTCGTTATCAAATATTTTAAAACAGTTCCTTTTGAAATTTAAAAACCTGATTAACCTTACAAATATATTAATATGTTCATGAATTTTTAAACGCCTTCTACAGTTTTTTTCCAAGGTGTCTTAATTAAAATGTGCATGGTTAACTATTATTATATTTTTAAAACCCTTTTAATTTTTAATTAAAAGTGTTAATTATCCGTCGACTGAAGTTTTAAACGTCTTTGGTTATTTTTGTTTTACAAGTTTTTTTCGAGACCTATAAAATTTGAAGTTATAAAAATTAAATTCATAAATTTAACCTT
>JARFJB010001941.1:2827500-2922500 GCA_036346205.1 Vesta saturnalis
ATACTCGCCCACAGAGCAAGTACTTACTAAGTTGAATTCCATTAGTCAATCTTTACTAACCGCTCTCTACCTCATATCAATTCACAATTTCAATTTTCGTCCGTACATACGCAGTGAGAAGGAAAGACAATCATCCTGGCAAAAGCACTTACCTATACAGAATAGGAAGGGAAACGGCTGGAAATTCCCTAATTTTAACGATGAGGCGACAGCGTTTCAATTTGTTTTAATTGATAATAAATCAATTACTCAATTAATATTTCTTTCATTGTGCTAAAATTATTCTTTGTGAAATAAATTTATACTTATTCTACCTAACGGTTTAATTAGTAATTAATAACACTTCCATCAACTCAAAATCCCGCAATTCCAGAAGCTGGTTGCTGTTTGGCACATCTGTAGGTGTTCGCGTTATTTAAATATACAACATTTTATACAATAGTAAAAAGATTACATTCTTTTTATTGCAGTTGGACTTCATAGAAAGTATTTCAGCTTTAACTTTAATTATTATGTCGAAACTGCTATTTAACAATGCAACTTTCACTAAGTAAATTAACTAATTTGTAAGGACGGTGTTAATTAGCACAAGTGCGTTTGATTATAAACTGAATTACTACTTATCAAGTTTTAATTTCGGAATAACAAAAAGAATACTTGCATTTATATTAACGGTTACTTATCTCTATTTACAATTAACGGCAATCTTTTAAATTTCTGCTCAACATAAATGAATTTATTTTGAATAACTAATTTTTGCACTATAATTATTTGACCTTTATTACGAGTCAATAAATGATTTAATCTTACTCTTATCAATATTCAACGGTGAGTGTTGGATGAGTAAAAAGGAAAAGAAACTAATCTTCACACTCCCCGCTTACTTTAAAAAAAATTGTAAAAAGAAACTGGATTATTTCCATTAAAACACGATATTAATTCTACAAAATAATTGAAACAAAATTTTTCTAATAAAAAATAAAACTACTTATCCTAAAATGGTTTTGTTATCTAAGAAAATAAATAAAACTAAAAAAAAAAATTAAACTAATTGTCCTACCACTAATTGAATAAAAGTTAAAAGAAAGTTTCATGTAACGGTTTTAATTTTCTAATAAACTGAATTAATTTACTTGCATCTAACTGGAACTATTAACCAGAAAATATTTTTTGTCTCTTAAATTAAGATAATGTATGAATTTGACGGTGGATGAGTAGAGATTTTGGATGATATAATTTAAACAACTTACACAACTTATGATGCAGAGCGGAAATTAATTACGGTATCAATTCTTGCACATCGGTTTTCTGGCATCATCATACTTGTAGTTCGGACTTTCCCAGTTCGTTCGGATTTCTATCTACAACTTATGTTAATATTTGACTTATATTTAAACTTAATCTAAACTGTTGGTTTGGAGGACGGTAGGATAGGGTTAGGTAAAGGATATGGGGCAGCCATAAGGATGACACCATGGCTCGCTAAGTGCAAGGGCCCATCCTTGGGGCGAAAGGACTTCGGTCGACGGTCAAATTCCGTCCTTTGCCTGCTACACGCCCCTTAAAACTAAATTTAAACCTAACGGTGGGTTTTCACGACGGTAGGGTAAGGATAGGTAAAGGGACATGAGTCACCCCTAAGGATGGCTCGCTAAGTGCAAGGGCGCATCGTTGAGGTCGAAGTACTCTGGCGGACGGTCGGATGAGAGTACTTTGCCTGCTACACTACTTCACGGTACTTACACAACTAATTTTTTATGCGCCACGGTGACGGTCTATCTAAAGCATACTTAGTTATTTGTAATTAAAAATATATAATTTGATGTTTAATCGGCGTTGTTCGGCTTCAGATCTTTTACATGGATTCTGTTGATCTTTTGATTCGTTGCAGGATCCTTTAGGTTAAATACTACGGGTGATACTACTTTTAATATAACATACGGATCTAAAAATTTCGGTGCCAGTTTTGCGGCAATACCTAGCGGTGCGTTTGAGAGCGGGCGTTGCTAGTGCAGCACTAGGATACCCACGGTCGGTCTCCACTCTCGTCTTCTCAGGTTGTAACGTTTTGCCTGTGAATCAAGTTATTTAGATAACTAAATTAATATTTCTTGTAGCTGTACATTTTTGGGTTTAATGGTCGGTATATTTATTTTATCGGTGTGTAATCCGTTAGGCGGATTTCATGTTCAATTAAATCAGTAGTTCTTTGTATTATTCGGAATTGGGCTAATTCCGTTTCTAAAAATGAATTTAATTTGGTAAGTTCGGTTTCAGTTAAAGAGCTTAAGGCTGAGCACTGAATAAAAGAAGCTGATGTGGTTTCACGCTCCACTCGAGGTACAATTTTATTTTCTAAAAACAAATTTGCCGATTTCATATTAAAGTGCAAATTAAATTTGGATAAGGCATCCATTCCTAATAACACTTCATATCCCAAAATTGGAACATGATGAGCTAAATGACGAACTTTGTTATTTAAAATTTTAAATTCGGTATAAAAAGCTTGTCTAATTTCTACGGTTTGGCTATTTATTCCGGTAGCCTTTACAAATTTAGGTAATTGTGCACCTTGAGATAACATATTTGTTACTGTATTACTTATGAATGTAATTATTGAGCCTGTGTCTACTAAAGCAATAAATTTTATATTTTCTACTTCAACACTTATGAACGGATGTAGCTCAAAGGGGATTTGTTGTTTCGTTTTTGAACGAATGTTTGAAGTTTCGCCTCTTTTTATTGAAACTTCGGAAAGCGGTTTTTTGGATTTGAACAGTGACAGTTTCGGCACATAATACCTAATCTTCCACAGGCTTACTGCGGCAATGTGAACGCAGGTGACCAAATTTATTGCATCTCCAACATTTTATTTCATTGTTTTGATTTAAATTATTTTTGGGTAAATAAGTAGTCTAACCATGGGGAGGGTTCTCATTTTTATTATGTGACGGTGAAGATTTAGGAATTTTATTATTAGTGTTGCACGGTTATAATTGTTTATTGATGCTTATTTATTAAAATTTTGTGTTTGCTTTTGTTTATTTTGCGGTTGCCCATTATTTTGATTTTTTGTTGGACCTTGTTTAACAGCGCTACTGTAATTTTTGGTTGCAGATGGGCTACGATTATAATTTTCACGTCTTGCATTATTAAAATTATTTACTCTATTTGCGTTACATTGAAAACTTTGTCCTGCATTACGGTCGGTATAATTAAAATTTTGCGGTTGTTTATCTACAGTGAAATTTTGGTTATTATTACGGTTCATTTTTATATTTCCATAATACCTGTTTCCTGGTAGTTTGTGGAATTATTATTGGGGGATTATTTACTTTATAATTATTTTCAATAATTAGATTTATAATTTCTAAACCATAAGTGCGTTGTCGCTCAGTATTTCTGGAAGTGCCTCTAACATGTTATCTCGCGGTATCTTATAGTTATCACTCAGGTCAGCTATCCTTTCCAAAAAAGCGATCAGATCCTCACGGTCACTAAATGAAACATTCCAATCAATTCCATTCCTTATTTAGTCGGAATATCCATCCTACTCTTCGGCCTTCTGTTTCTCCATCGGTTTCGGTCAACGAATTGTCTACAATCCCTTCTCCTACATCGGACATCTTTAGAAAAAATTAATAGTCTACGGCAACATATGATTAGCTGTTCAATGAAGTCAAACACAAAAATTAAAACTCGTTTGGAAAAAAATAAATTTTATTTAAGGAAAATTATAAGTTACGGTATTTATTATTCGGTGGCACTCCTGGACGGGCGGCGGTCTTTGGGTCTCGTCCTGAACGTGTACGGTGGAGGATAAAATTCAGGGTTTATTTCTTATGATAGAAGAGGTACCTAAAACTGAATTAATATGGACGGAAGGAGTATACGGTAGTTGACAAAGATCACCAATGGTGGATGAAAATGAATGATCGTTAATAAATATGAACTCTATTAATTATTCAAATTTCAATGATTGCGGTTCAAGCAAAACGGTGGTCCGTAGCAAAGTTACTTCCTTGCCACCCATCGAAGCAAATCCAACTAAACTCCGATATTCGCCCAGAGAGCAAGTACTTACTAAGTTGAATTCCATTAATCAATCTTTGCTAACCACTCTCTACCTCATAACAATTTTCGTCTACGTACGCAGTGGGAACGAAAAACAATCATCCTGGCAAAAGCACCTACCTATGCAGAGTACGACTTTTAAAATGGGGGAGCGGGTGGAAATTCCCTAATTTTAACGATGAGGCGACAGCGTAACAATTTTTTTTAATTAATATTAAATCAATTACTCAACTAATATTTCTTTCATCGTGCTAAAATTATTCTTTGTGAAATAACAGAACGATTGATATAAAATTCCGCCAGTTTCCATTAGGAAAAATACTTATTCAATCTAACGGTTTAATTAGTAATTAATAACACTTCTATCAACTCAAAATCACGCAATTATAGAAGCTGGTTACTGTTTGACACATCTATCGGCGTTCGCGTTATGTAAATATACAAAATTGTATACAATAGTAAAAAGTTTACATTCTCTTGATTGTGGTTGAAATTCATAGATAGTATTTCAGGTCTATCTTTAATTATTTATATCGAAACTGTTATTTAACAATGCAATTTTCACTAAATAAATTAACTAATTTATAAGGACGGTGTTAATTATCTTAATTTCAGAAAAACAAAGAAGAAAACTTGCATTTATATTAACGGTATAACCAAAGAATATCACATTCATTGGTATAACTATTTATAGTAATTGATAAGTTTTAATTTTGAAATAAAGAAAATAAAGACAATTAACGGCAATCTCTTAAATCTTTTTAATTTTTGCTCAACATAAATGAATTTTTTTTGAATAACTAATTTTTGCACAATAATCATTTGACCTTTATTACAAGCCAATAAATTACTTAATCTTACTCTTATCCATATTCAACGGCTAGTGCTGGCTGAGTAAAAAAAACTAATCTCCATATTGGATTTGAGTAGATATATTAGGCCGATCCTGTCCCACTTTTCTACTATACTTTTACTACGAGTGTTTTTGCTCAAGGTCAACTCACGTACATATTCGCTACGTCCAAGTACATGGTTTTCAAGGTCAAGGTCACATACACATTTTAAACATCAAAGTTAATTAGAATGTTCAAGGTCAAGGTATCCCAAATTAAATATTCTTCAAAGTCACCCTTGCACGTACGCGTTCCCCGCTTCAAGGTCTAAGCGCCCATGTACATGGTTTTTCAGAGCCAAGGTCATCATACACATTGCCTGCATCAAAGTATATTCCTCAAGGTCATTGAAGTAACTATATCTGAAAAAGGCGCTCGAAAAGTTAATAGATTGGTTTTTAAGGTCATTGGCGCTCCCGTACAGATTGTGCACATCAAGGTCAATGGTTTTGAAGGTCATCGTGCACATTACCTACATATATTCCTCAAGCTCATCACATTGACGTCTGTCTCAAGCCCTGAGGTGTTCTCAAGTGGTATCATACGGATTGTTGTCTATGCTAAGCATGTTTCAAGGCCATCCAGCAATTCTTAGAAGTTTACTATGTAAGGTCATGCCCCCCAGCAAAGTGCACTGAGCTCAAGTGGTTCCGTTTCACAAATACAGATAGACGTTTCCCAAAGACAGGTAGCCGTTTCCCAAATACAGGTATCCGTTTTCCAAACCAGGGGAGCCGTTTTCCAAAACAGATAGCTGTTTTGCAACACAGGTAACCGTTTCTCCCATTTCAAGGTCACACCACTGAGAAAAGAACAAAGGCATTCCATTGTTCTGGTCGTGTTAGGGTCATAATTCCTAAAAATAGATTGTTATCTAGCTACCACCACCATTTCAGGCCCAATTCTGAGAAATCAACTTTCAAGAACAAAGGCGATCCATTGTTCAAGCCGACGCTTCAAAGTCCATGCTTACAAATTTCAAGGTCACACCTCTGATAAAAGTACAAAGGTGATCGATTGTTCTGGCCGAGTTATAATTCCCAAAAATAGATTGTTATCTAGATACCACCCACCCTTTTCAGGGCCATTGAAATAACTAGATTTGAAAAAGGCACTAGAAGTTACTAGATTGGTTTTGAAGGGCATTGATGCTCCCGTACAGATTGTCCGCTTCAAGGTCACGTGGTAGAAAATGGTTACTCTCATTGTCAATGTTCTTAACGTACACACACCCCACTTCATGGTCTTCTTAGGATTTCAAGGTTACGTGATCAACCTTCTCGTTTGTCAAAGTCACACAATTGAGGGTATGTAGGAGGATGCACCAAGAAATCAAGGTCGATTCTAAATCAAATTTTGATACTTTTCAAGGTCACGCCCCCCCATCAATTCGAGGAAGTTCATTGACGACTGTCTCAAGCCCTGAGGTGTTCTCAAGGGGTATCATACAGATTGTTGTCTATAATAAGCATGTTTCAAGGTCATCAAGCAATTCTTGGAAGTTTACTTTGTAAGGTCACGCCCCCCAGCAAAGTGCACTGACCTCAAATGGTTCCGTTCCCCAAATACAGATAGACGTTTCCCAAAGACAGGTAGCCGTTTCCCAAAACAGGGGAGCCGTTTCCCAGAACAGGGATCTGTTACCCAACACAAGTAACCGTTTCCCCCACAATTTCAAGATCACACCTATGTGAAAAGGACAAAGACGGTCCATTGTTCAAGTAATTCTTGGTTGAGTCAGGGTCATAATTTCAAGAAATCACCTGTAGGGCTATCAAATAGATTGTCAATAGTTATAATGTGTTGGTATCAATTTTGAAGGTCATAAGTCCTAGAAATCAACCCGTAGGGGTACCTCAATACATGGCCGATAAAGCTATAGTGGAGGATGCTCTTCAAAATCACATACACTATAGGATCCACTTTCTCGGTTTCAAGGCCATTGCGTACACACATTGTCTGTATATATTCTTCAAGGTCACGTATAGTGATCTACTTACTAATTTATTAAGGAAAACCCGCAAGTGAATTAGGTCACGTACACTTTACCTGCAAGGTCACATCTCTGAGAAACCAAATTTCAAGGACAAAGGCGATGTTCAAGCAATTCTGGTCGGATCATAAATAATAGAAATCAGCTGAATAGGGTATTCAAATAGACTTTTCAAGGTGCGGGGAATTCTACTTTTCAGGGTTAGGTCACCAAACTGGTTGAGACCATATGTCGGGAAGTCAGATTTAGCAGCATTACAAATCAATGACGCCACGGTTCTTTCGATCAAGCAATTATTGACTGGGTCAAGGTCATGTGTTAACCTGCAGGGGTGTCCCGATCTTATCCAACGTTCTCCGATTGAAAATTTTATTCTGACCGAGTCCGGGTCATAATTCCTAGGAATCTAAATGTAGATGTTTAACTAGGTCAACACTCAAAACGTATTGGTATCAATTTTCGCACATTGCATACGTATATTCCTCAACGCCCTGATTGTTCACGTCTAAGTACATGGCTTTTCAAGGTTGTGGTCATTGTACAAATTACCTATATCAAAGTATATGGTTTTCCAAGCTCCTCTCGTACACCGTGTAAAGTATATTCTTCAAGGTAACCAAGCAATTCCTGATCAAGTCGATGTGCTAATTCTTGGAATTCTCAAGGTCAGAGGTGTTAAATAGACTGTAAAGTTGTAGGTGTGAGAGATTCTATTTTCAAGGTACAGGGGGCAGCAAGGTCACATGGCTTTCAAGGAGGATATGCTTAGCTGAGTCGAGGTGTTAATTCAGTTATTACAATCCTCAAGGTGGTCTGAAAGGTATTCCTAGAAATCAATTCCTAATCACTAACCAATCAGTGACTTTTACATAAGTCTTAGAAGTTATTACAATTCCGAGAAATCTATTCTCAAGGTCAAAGGTGTTATTTCTCCCACCATTTCAAGCTCAATCCTGAGAAATCAATTTTCAAGGTCAGGGGGGTATTGCAGTTGATACATATTGTCGTCTATGCTAAAAGGTAAGTTAAATGGTTCTCGTATTGCCCAAATTGACTTATTCAAGGTTACAATTTATTGGTATCTTATTACAATCAGTTCGCGGGCAGATGTTGTTTATGCTAATAAGTGTAGGTCAAGGTTAAACAATTATTTTATTGGCTCTGTGTGTTTCTATGTTTTGACGTTCCCCTCACGTTTTTTGACGTTTGCTTGATGGTTTTTAACGTTTCCTTGGCGTTTGCATGACGTTTCCTAATGTTTTTTGATGTTGCTTTGGCGTGTGTGTGTGTGCACGCGAGAATTTGTCAAGGTCAAGGTCACATTCCATTCAAGGCGAGCGAGACATGTCAAGTCGAAATTTCGTGGTCGGCATTTTGGAATTCTACCCGCAGGCATATGAAGAAGGACATGTTGTTTATGCTAATAAGTAGGTCAAGGTTAAATGGTTGTGTGGTTGGAAATTTTCGAGGTCTCCAAGCAATTTGACAGTCAAGACCATATGTGTTAACTTACAGGCTATCCCGATCTTAACCGATATTATCCGACCTTATCCGATCGAAATTTTTCAAGGTCACCAAGCAATTTAGTCAAGTCAAGGTGTTAAATCAACTATTAAGTCAACCCACAGGACCAATTCTAAACGGTTCATGGAAACAGGTTGTTGTCGTTGAAGAATGATGTTGTCCATGCTAAAAGGTAGGTTAAGTAGTTCCTGTATTGGTTAAATTGTTTATAATAATAAAAGAGGATTCATAATACTAGTGTCCTAACCAGGAGCTGGCCCGTTTCCCACAAAAACTGGATCCGTTTCCCAAATACAGATAGACGTTTCCTGACGTTTTCGGTCTTCTGATTAGACGCTGGATCCTACATGTGGGTGATTAAGTTTAGGATATAGAACCGATCCTGATCCACAGTATACGAATTGAAGGTTAGTTAATCCGCCGTGCACGTACGCGCTTTTTATGTTTATGTTTGCCATGTGTTTTCCAGCCATGTCGTGCGTATGGGGTATTATTAGAAATCTAAAGCTAGAAGCAGTTTGTAGAAACATGAAGGTTGTTTTGGGAATAGTAAATAAGCGTTCCTATTGGTCAATTCTAACAAGAGAATCAGTTCGTGGAAACAAGAGGGTTGTCTATGCTAAACGTATATCGAGGTTCCTGTAATGGCTAAATAGTATGCTTACAGTATCTTACTATCCTAACCACCAGCAGGAGGTAGTTTCTCTAAGACAATATGTACCTGTTTTAGTTTAGTGTTGTAAAACTTTATATAAGATCTCACTCTCAAACAGGAGATACCTAATGAATGTTTCGGACAAAATCGTGTACTAGAGCCAGTTTTTTTAAAATACACTATTAAAAAAACCCAAAAAAGATAAGTATTTGATTAGGGCTAGTTAATTTACAAAAATTATTTATTACGTTTTATTATTATTGTGAGATCTTGTTAAAGTCTACGTATTGAATGACAACAGACTGCTGTTGTACCATAAAGAGCAAAAATTTAAGTCACCGTTATTTTTGTTGTTTAAATGACACACATCTCTTATTATTTCTGCAGACATGTACATAAATTAAGTGAAAATAATTACCATTAAGCATATGTGAACATAATTAAGGCATAAACAAATCATGGTCATAAAATTTCACTCAATATTATTTTATCTTACCCTAATTGTTTTCGAGTATGGTAACAAAGTGCATTTTTCATAGCGTTGTACCGAGGCTTTACGCAGCCAAAGGTAGATCTAGAAATACCGTTTCTAACCCAGAGTTCAAGATATGTATCTATGGTCTACTAATGCTTGATACCTTCATGCTTCGGCATTAACTCATGCCCGGGGGAGCCGTCCTCGGTGGTTCCATATTAGTACGCCACTGGTTTCTCCTACACATACATAATTTCGAAATGGTAATTTTTGCTAGTTAGATAGTGTTGTGTGATTCTCACGGTATTATCTTATGTAAAGTTTTTACAAATAAATACAAAAAGTACTACAGAGCTTCTTTAGATTATATGTGGTACTCCTAACAGCTCGTTTCAATTCAAATAGATATTATAAACCTTTTATTTTAAACAAGTGAAACATAATTGTATCTTAATGTAAAAATGACATCAATAATTATTTGCTTAATTTTAATTTTTTCAGCAATTTGTGTAACTTAATAAATTTGTCTATTCTTGTATCTAGCTATTTTGTTTTAGGCTGCAGCCGAATTGACACCGCATGGAAAGGGATGTGCTGAAAAATTAGGTATAGATACAGTAATCATGGCAGAAAAGGTATTTGGTAAACCTGCACGTGATATAAATGATCCCACGTATAGAAAAATAGCTTTATGCATTTTTGAAAACTTCATTGACGAAACTAATGAATTAATTGTTGATGATAGATTGACAGATTATCTTAACGAGGTTTTTGTGGTATTCCTAAGAGCAAAATCACCTCAACATTTGGAATTATCTGAAAGTGTTGCTGAAGAAAGTTTTGAATTTTGTAAAGACAAAATAAAAGGAAACTCAAAAGAAGAGGTTGCAGCAAAAGCAGGACAGTGTTTAATAAATAAGGGTTATGAAATAGTAGGTCACTAAAAAAATATTCTTGGTAAAGAAAAATTCTTCATTAGTAGACCGTTATTGTATTAGTATCTTTGTATTATTAAAACTGTATTTAAGTTAAATTAAACCAATTAAGATTAAGTACAAATGGAATAAACAAATTATAATAAAAAGGTTGTTTGGAATATTCTACTCTACCTAATTCTTATAATGGCAACAAAAGCAAATTCAATTTTACTCCGCAGCGTACCGAAGGTTCAGCACTTTCTGTGGGTTAAAAAATTTGTCTGTGCATCTATTCATTTTGTTTTAGAGTGCTGCCGAATTGGCACCGCGTGGACAAATGTTTGTAGAAAAAAATAGGGTAGGTGCAGTAATAATGGCAACAACCGTGATTTTTGCACTGATTTAACGACGTCGTCTTCGAAAAATATCTTGATGCTTCTTTGAAGACTTCATTGATGATAATAATGAAGTAATTGTTGACTCTCAATTAACCAATCATCAAAATGAATAGATGCAAACAGACAAATTTTTTAACCCACAGAAAGTGCTGAACCTTCGGTACGCTACTAAGAAAATAGAATTTGCTTTTGTTGCCATTGTAAGAATTAGGTAGAGTAGAATATTCCAAACAACCTTTCTATCATAATTTGTTTATTCCATCTGTACTTAATCTTAATTGCTTTAATTTAACTTAAATACAGTTTTAATAATACAAACATAGTAAAACAATAACGGTCTACTAATAAAGAGTTTTTTTTATCAAGAATATTTTTTTAGTGACCTACTATTTCATAACCCTTATTTATTAAACATTGTCCTGCTTTTGCTGCAACCTCTTCTTTTGAGTTTCCTTTTATTTTGTCTTTACAAAATTCAACACTCAGATAATTCCAAATGTTGAGGTGATTTTGCTCTTAGGAATACCATAAAAACCTCGTTAAGATAATCTGTCAATCTATCATCAACAATTAATTCATTCGTTTCGTCAATGAAGTTTTCAAAAATGCATAAAGCTATTTTTCTATACGTGGGATCATTTATATCACGTGCAGGTTTACCAAATACCTTTTCTGCCATGATTACTGTATCTATACCTAATTTTTCAGCACATCCCTTTCCATGCGGTGTCAGTTCGGCAGCAGCATAAAACAAAATAGCTAGATAAAAGAATAGACAAATTTATTATTAAGTTACACAAATTGCTGAAAAAATTAAAATTAAGCAAATAATTATTGACGTCATTTTTACATTAATATACAATTATGTTTCACTTAATACTTGTTTACAATAATAGGTTTACAGTATCTATTTATACGAGCTGTTAGGAGTGCCACATATAATCTAAAGATACTTTTTGTATTTATTTGTAAAAACTTTACATAAGATAATACCGTGAGAATCACACAACACTACCTAACTAGCAAAAATTACCATTTCGAAATTATGCATGTGTAGGAGAAATCAGTGGCGTACTGATATGGAAGCATCGAGGACGGCTTCCCCAGGCATGAGTTGATGCCGAAGCATGAAGGTATCAAGCATTAGTAGACCACAGATACATATGTTGAACTCTGGGTTAGAAAGGGTATGCCTAGATCTATCTTTGGCTGCGTAAAGCCTCGGTACAACGCTATGAGGAATGCACTTTGTTACCATACCGAAAGCAATTGGGGTAAGATATAATAATATTGAGTGAAATTTTCTGATCATGATTTGTTTATGCCTTAATTATGTTCACATATGCTTAGTGGTAATTATTTTCAATTAATTTATGTACATGTCTGCAGAAACAATAAGAGATGGGTGTCATTTAAACAACAAAAATAACGGTGACTTAAATTTTTGCTCTTTATGGTACAACAGCAGTCTGTTGTGATTCAATGCGCAGACTTTAACAAGATCTCACAATAATAATAAAACGTAATAAATTATTTTTGTAAATTAACTAGCCCTAATAAAATACTTACTTTTTGAGTTTTTTTAATAGTGTACTTTAAAAAAAACTAGCTCTTGTACACGATTTTGCCCGAAACATTCATTAAGTATCTTCTGTTTTAAGGGGTATAATAAAAACGCCAGCGTTTGCGGGTTCGCATGCGTTTGCGTGAGTGCTTGCGTGTGCGTATGCGTGTTCGTATGCGCGTGTGAGTGCGTGTGCTTGTGCGTGTGTCTGCATGTGCGTGTGCGTGTGCGTGTACGTGTGCGTATGCGTGAGCGTGTGCTTTTGCGTGTGCGTGTGCGTGTGCGTGTGCGTGTGCGTGTGCGTGTGCTTGTGCACGTGTGCGTGATGTGCTGTGTGCGTGTGTGTGCGTGTGCGTGTGATGTGTGTTAACGTGTCGATGTGCGTGTGCGTGTGTGTGCGTGTGTCGTGTCCGTGTGCGTGTGCGTGTGAGTGCTTGCGCGTGCGGTGGCGTGCGTGTACGTGAGCGTGTGCGTGCGCGTGCGTGTGCGTGGGTACGTGTGGTGTGTGTGCGTGTGCGTGTGCTGTGCGTGCTGTGTGTGTGTGCGTGTGGTGTGCGCGTGCGTGTGCCTGTATAGCGTGTGCTTGTGCGTGTGTGCGTGTGGGTTTGCGTGTGAGTTCATGTATGAGTGTGCTAGTGCGTGTGAGGTTGTATGTTTGTGTGCGTGTGAGTATGCGTATGCGTGTGCGTGTGCGCATATGTGTGGGTGTGCGTGTGTGTACGTGTGCGTGTGCGTGTGCGTGTGCGTGTGTGTGTGCATGTGCGTGTACCTGTGCGTGTGCGTATGCGAGTGCGTTTGCGGGTGTGTGTGCGTTTGCATGTGAGCTTGTATGTTTGTGTGCGTGTGCGTGCGTATGTGTATGCGTGTGCATGTGTGCGCGCTTGTGTACTGGCGTGCGTGTGCTAGTATGTGAGTTTGTGGTGTGTATGTGTGTGTGTATGTGTGTGTATGTGTGTGTTTGTGTGTGTGCGTGTGTGTGTCTGAGTGTGTGCGTGTGCGTGTGCATGTGCGAGTGCGTGTACGTGTGCGTGTGCGCATGCGTATGCGTGTGTGCGTGTGCGTGTGTGCGTGTGCGAGTGCGAGTGCGTGTGCGTGTGCGTGTGCGTTTTTGTTTCAATGAAATTGATACCATTATTCATAATTACACGTATAGTCAATTAAACAGGAACGCGTATATAAATTTTTGCCCCGACAGAAAGTTATATATATATATATATATATATATATATATATCAAATAGTTATTTTAAGTTAAAAATGGTTTATTCGAAGCATGAAAGAATGATATGATTTTAACTATTGGTGAATGTTATGGAAATTGTGTATTAGCCTCAAGAGTCTACGCAGCAAGGTACTCCAACCGTATCCATCCATATAAAAAAGTACTAGAAAGATTGTTGCAAACGTTTCGTGGGACAGGAAGTGTCGCTTACCCAAATAGGAAAAATCAAAAGTGGTTACCAATAACGAGAATAACGAATTTTTGATATTAGGTCCATGGTTGATAATTTAAATACCAGTACTAGAATAATTGCGAGAGAAACGGGAATTAGCCAATCAAGTGTCTCCAGAATTTTAAGGAAACACAAATACCACCCATATCATATTCAACTTCATCAAAAACAGATTTTGAAAGGCGAACTGATTTTTGTTTAACAGTCCTCGAAAAAATCGGCCAAGAAGATAATTTTGATCAATACGTGTTGTTCACCGATGAGGCAACGTTTCAGTATAATGGCCATGCTATAATAACTATGATTATTATGATACCGAAAATAAGCATACGACAGATCACCAGAATCGATGGAGCATTAATGTGTATGGTGGAACAATTGGCCATGAAGTTATTGGTCCATATTTCTTCGACGGCACTTTAAATGGCCACAAATTATTAAACTTTTTAAAAAACGACTTTTGGCTACTTTTAGAAAATATTCTATTACACATCAGATAAAGAAATATGGTTACAATTAGATGATGCCCTTGCACATTTTTCACGACATGTAAGAGAATATTTCGACCGAAAATTTCATAACAAATGGATTGGAAGAGGTGACCCAATTAACTGGCCTCATAGATCTCTAGACCTCACTCCGTGTATTTCTTTTTATGGGGATATATTGAAAATGTAGTGTATGCTACTCCTCCTACTACTGCAGAAGAGATGATAGACCGAATTAAAAGTGCATTTGGAACCGTCACTCCTGTTATGTTGCAAAATATAAGACGTTCACTTGAAAAAAAAACTGATTTCGAGCATTTCTTATAGTAGTTACATTAAATTGTTAAGAATAATAATATTATTTAATACATTCGTGATATTGTTAAATATTGTTGAATAACTTTCAAACGTGAAGGGTTCGGTATAGGATACCTTAGTACTTTTTGGAAGATCATTGAATTGGTCACATGACAGATCTAAAATATACAGGGTGTTTCATTTGAAATACGGAAGATATAGTTTGAATGTATTAATAATGCAACCAAAAAATCTGAACACCCAGTATAGTATTTTACGTAATTAAATTGCCATATAAATCAATGAAACAGTCTCCTTTCGAGATCCTGAAGCAGTT
Source organism: Vesta saturnalis (assembly GCA_036346205.1). Lineage (NCBI taxonomy): Eukaryota > Metazoa > Arthropoda > Insecta > Coleoptera > Lampyridae > Vesta > Vesta saturnalis. Next base: position 2,842,569 of record JARFJB010001941.1, read on the forward strand.
TTGACAAAATTAGTTTCGTTTGGTAACAATTAATTTTTTTTCAAAACCTTGCAATTTAAGAAAAATCAAAACGCTCTGTATTTAGGTATAGGGGACCCTAATGAAAGTTTATCTTAATTTTCATACTTAATTAAAAAATGTGATGAAATATAGGGAATTCCATTTAAAAAAACATAATTTTGATATGCCGCTCTTTTTTGAAGCATCCTGTATATTTGAAACTATTTTAAAAATGTAACCTTAATGGATCTACACAATGTTTCAGCCACAAAAATTAAAAATATATCAAGTTTTCTCTTAAAACTCCGTTGCGTCCATCGTGACACCCTGTATATATAATAATCTTTATTTACGGAAAACTCCTTATCAATATAATAAACAGAAACTACAGCTAATTTTGTACATACTGCGCCAAACATAAGATAAATGATAAAAATTTAACAATATGAATTAAAGAAAAGTGATGCAGCTCAATAAACAAATCTTATTGTAATAAAGCCGAAGAAAATTAAATGTTACTCATAATTAGAACGGTAGCGGTCGTGTGTTTGTATTAAGGTTTTGGTGATGAGAAGCAAAGATATACAGGTGGATAGATCAGGTGATTATGTTCAGTGTTGCTATAATTAAATATAAAATGTAATTAAAAATTATTATTAATTTTATTAAATACATAAATAAAAAGTTTACCTGGAGTATTGAATAAAATGAATAATAATTTTTAATTACACGTTTACCTTTGAACTTATTCGTTCCTAACAAAAACTTATCATAATTAAATATAAAATGTGGTTTGATCCCGGCCTTGTGGTTCTGAAATGTTGGTTTTTAACGTGTATCGTTTATTAGTGGGTTTATAATAAAGTATGCTTAGATGAGCTAATAGATCAATTCTAGGTGTTTTTATGATTATGAGCTGGTCTGGAGTGGTAACGGAGAAGATAAATGGTGTTAATGAAATCTCGGTGGTGATTGTGATGGTGGTTGAAAGGGGTGAATAATTCAGTATGGTGGGGGTGTGAGAGGGTGTGCTTAGGGTGAAGAAGTAGAGATAGGTGATATTGTAGGGGAACTAAGACAAGGGAACTCGTTTTCGGAGCCTCAGATGCAGGCCACTTTCCAGGAAGATAATTAGGTGTCCATGGGGTTAACTCTCGTGGAAGTAGTTATCTATTCGGGGCAGAACCTCCGTTGAAATAACTACGTCGAGGGTGATAATTCAGAAGCCCACTTCGGTGCGGTTGCAGCCAAAATGTTGGTCTGAATTATGACCTGAATTAAAATACGTCGCTCTTTTGTGGAGGATGGTGGTACTTAATTCGAGGTGACTTCAAGGGGCGCAGTACTTAATAATACGGGACGATGCCTCCGACAAACTAAGCACAACGTTCCTTAGACACATTTATATACCGGTGTCAGTGCTAAAAGCAGCCAAGAGCGTTTTATATAAACGTGTCTACGAGTAAGGTGGTTGTAGGTATAGGTCAAGAATGAAGGTAGATGGTGGATTCTGGTGTAAAAAAAGGTGGCTGGTTCTGGTAGGACAGATAGATCAGATTTTTTTGGGTATTAAACGGAGGTAGATGTAAAATGGTGGATAATGGTGTATATGTTTGGTATGAAAATAATGTTGTGTAATGTCCATTATTTCGGATGTTACATTATATAAGCATTTGTTCACTGCTGTTCCTATTATCTTCTTATTTAACGTTGTTCTCATTATGAAATTTTCCTAAAGTAAATCATTTAATATTCAAAATTGTTGATGGCCACTCTTATTTAACACACATTTTTAGAATTTGGAACCACTGGTTACAGTTGATAACATTGAATGTTATTTAGTGAGTTCTTAAAAAGAACGTTTTCTTCTTCCTGTTTCAAAGTGGTGCAAGCCATGTTTTAATACCTGGAAGAATCAAATAATTTCTGGATTTATTTCATCCATCGATGAAAGTCGGATTTATATTTGTTCTCCAGTATAAGAAATTAGTAAAAATTGCTTTACTTTTAGCTATGACCACAGCTATCTTGTAATTTAAAACTACCTACTTTAAAGAAAATACTTTAAATATCTCGATATTTAAACTTTGGTTACAGACATAAGTTTATCTCGGAATTTCTTATTTTAATAAATTACAGAGGTTCGACCCCCACTTCGACTTCGACTTCGACTTTCACTTCTACGTTTATTTCTATTATACTTTTACTCAGGGGATAATTCAGATAAGCATAAATGTATTTTTACTCGTTCAGTAACTACATACACAATTGGATAGATTGCTAACTGCTTCTCACTTTTGGTGAAATGTCACGTTGACTGGTAAGTGCCTTATTTAATAGTACTGAGCATCACGAAAATCTGTAATTAAATCCAACAACAGGAATAATTCCACAGCTAAGTTAAACTATAATTATATGCCTTTGTGTGTGAATGCAAATACAGATTTAAATTCTGTAAATGTACAGCTTGCCTTACCTGGTCATAGGTTCATTTAAAATAATATCACTATGTTCGTGTTCGTGTTCGTGTTCGTGTTCGTGGTTGTGTTCGTGTTCGTGTTCGCGTCCGTGTTCGTGTTCGTGTTCGTGTTCGTGTTCGTGTTCGTGTTCGTGTTCGAGATCGTGTTCGTGTTCGTGTTCGTGATCGTGTTCGTGTTTGTGTTCGCGATCGTGTTTGTGTTCGTGTTCGTGATCGTGTTCGTGTTCGTGTTCGTGTTCGTGGTCGTGTTCGTGTTCGAGTTCGTGTTCGTGTTCGTGTTCGTGTTCGTGTTCGAGTTCGTGGTCGTGGTCGTGGTCGTGTTTGTGTTCGTGTTCGTGTTCGTGTTCGTGTTCGTGTTCGTGTTCGTGTTCGTGTCCGTGTCCGTGTCCGTGTCCGTGTCTGTGTCTGTGTCTGTGTTTGTGTTTGTTTTTGTGTTTGTGTTTGTGTTTGTGTTTGTGTTTGTGTTTGTGTTTGTGTTTGTGTTTGTGTTTGTGTTTGTGTTTGTGTTTGTGCTTGTGTTTGTGTTTGTGTTTGTGTTTGTGTTTGTGTTTGTGTTTGTGTTAGGCGAGTGCGACAATCCCACGAGTGAAATTGAATTTTCCATACTAGTAATGTACACTATTTTTCCGATGACCACAAATAATGCACAATCTCCAAAAATAAAAGTAAATATGTTTTTTGATTACTTTAATTTGAGAATTTTATTGTTGATTCGATGCAAAGAAAAATAACAAAACCTTAAAGTAAGAACTACTTAGAATGGTAGAAATTGAAAATAATATTATTATTATTGCAATTCGTATATTGTAATGGAGTTTGCAATTCGAGATGTTTGTTGTCTCCGTTATTTGTGCATCTTGTACAGTATCAGCCTCGATATCAGTTTCTGGAGAAAGTGGAGTGAAGGATTTCGAAGTACTGCACACTTTAAAAATGTCAGTAATCAAAAAAGCGGACAACTATTATTAGAAAGTCAAAAATACATTGATATTTATAGGCATTAAAATTAATGAAATTGGAACATTTTATTTTAATTTTGATTAAGTTTAAAGTGTGATTTTATTTGTGTTTTATGACATTATGAAGCACAGTGGTTAGATAGTGCCAGGTAAAAAGTGGAATACTCTGAGATCAAGGTCAACATATTTAGTTGACGTACATATCACACTAGAGTGATATTTTACTTTTCAATTCTAGAGTGATACTTGTCACTTTCGCATTAGGTAGTCTGTGTGCTATGTCATTTTCTTATGCGGTAGTCGGAAAATAAATAATACTTTTTATATTTTTTCCGAAAAGTTTTACCTCATTTTGTAGAAAACCTTACGTGATAGAAAAAAACCAATATCATTTCTGAAATAAGCGTAAAAAACTACGGTTACTAAAACTAAAACTATTTTCAAAAATATTTTTTTGCAGCTCTGCGATAATTCAAAAATAAAGAATGGAATTAACGATGACAACGGATGTATCCGAATTCCATTTTTACCATTCAAACAACATATACATAAATATACGTATTGAAGGGTATGCAATTGACCTTTTTTTTAACTAACACTAAATCGACTTATTAGTTCATTTTACAACGTTTGACAAAGTTTCGCCAAGATCAACTGTAATGTCTGTGTATGTGAATGTATGTATGTGTACACATCTCCAGAACGAAAAAACCTAAATACCTAAAATTTCGTATTTAAGTTTGTTTTCATTTCTCCTGAAGCTGATTAGATTTTGGAGGAAATTCAGTATCAGGGAAGAGGGTGTTTATTAAGAGCTGCACTAGGTTTCTCTCAAACATTTCTGAAGTAGCTGCATATTTCAAAGATATAAAAATACCAATACATAAACCTTAAACATATAGATTAATTATGAATCATTTTAATCCTTAACACAATATATAACTTCTCAATAAACAACCGGTCATATCGTACAATGCATTTATGAACAAGTCTGTACTAATATTTAGAGACTTAAAACCTTATTCAGAAACACGAGAATTGGAAACAGCGCAATTTAGTCACAAAGGTGGAAGCACAACATAGGATGTATAGAAGAGCCCTTAATTATGTAAAATTCGGCAAGCGTACATACTTCAGCACAAAGCATATTCCTCAGGTCTCGACCAAAAAATTCTAATTTATGTAAATCTAAGGGTCCTAAGCCTAATAGAAGCCTAACTAATAGTCGGGTCGTGTGTATGGCCCGACAATTAGTGCGTATCCCGCAATCATATTCCATGCTTGCTGCAGACCCCATAATTATTTAGTTACAAACCCACCCACACACCGTCACACGAACACGCTCGCACACACTCAGGCACGCACACACGCATACCCGCACACACACCACACACACACACGCACACGCGCACTGTAACGTGCAAAAATCGATATCGGATCTTTTCGTATCGACTATAATTTTCTATGAATACTGCTTGAAAAACAAAACAAAATGGATACCTGTTGATTGAACATATAGGATTGTTATTTAATGGTTACTCGTTACTTATTTCGTATATCTACCATAATGATCTAAATTTTCGGTATTTATTGCTTTTACTATTTACGTTACAATTCACAATTGCTTAAATTATTTCTTTTATCGTATGTGCACTTCCTTTCAAAAGTTTTGCGTACACCTTCAAAATTAAGTAACAACGATTTTTCAAAATTTTAGCTGTGTGGATGGGTAATTTTGAGATTAGGTTAAAAATGATATTGAAAGAATTAACAAAAATTATGATCTGTGCCTCAGGACACATTATACTGTCTTACATAATAATTTAGATAAAAACCAATGACTCACAAATGATTTTGCAGAAATTAGTGATTGTTACAGAAGGTAAGGGAGATTTATTGTTATTACATTTTTACTTTTCAAAATTTTAAATGTCAGAGTTGATTAATTACAACCATAATTTAATACAACACAAATGGGTGTACGCGAAACTTTCGAATGCTATTCTACCTTATTTAAAGTTCTAAATAAACCTACTAGTGCCCTTTAGGGGATGTACACGGGTTCTGCTCCGTTTCAAATTCATACATTTTACAGATATCTGTAACTTTGCAGAATCACCACTAGATGGTGGTACCATTAAATAATTTATATATTAAAAATTCTTTGTTGAAATACATACGGGTAACAACTTTGATTACAACCAAATTTGATGAAAATATTTTGTTGAATACCTTTTTTCTAAGGCGTGCTCTTTCTAAAACGGCCATTTTGTGTGATGTGAATACATTTTAGAAAAATTTCTCTTGTTACTGTTTTGTTCGGTGGATAACACCATTTATATGAGAATTTTTCATAGAAAATATTTCCTTACTTTGTTAAGTAATATAATCGCTATTGATGCGGATGTAAATAAAATGTTACTTGCACAAAAAGTCGGTAAGTTTGTTCGGCTTCTTTCAACTTCGTTGTAATAAGAATCTCTCTTTCAGGCTTAATATACGATAATAATTAAATACTGTTTCTTAAAAGAATTATAATTTAACCAAATCGTGTTAAATCATCACATAGCGCTCGTCTTCGATCTGCAGAGGCAAAACAACGAATAAATTCCCTTACCTCCTAGTAGTACAGCTAGGGTGATATTAACGCACTTTTGTCACTTGAAAAGGAACTAGATTTAAAAAAAGGCCCCAGAAAAGTCACTAAATTTCAAGGTTGGCAACGCTCCCCGCATATTCTTCGCCATCTTCTCCGCTTCAAGGTCAAGGTTGATAATATTACCCACATATTGTTCAAGATCATCGTCTCTCTTCAAGGTCAATAGTTTTTCAACGTCAAGGTCGATGCATATTCTCCAAGATCATCCGTGCACATACGCGTCCTCCGCTTCAAGGTCACACATTCCATGCATCGAAGTGTATTCCTCAAGGTTATTGAAGTAACTAGAACTGAAAAAGTCGCTAGAAAAGTTACTAGATTGGATTTTCAAGATCATTGAAGCTCTCGTACAGATTGTCCATACCGAAGGTTGCAAAGTCATGCCTATATATTCTTCAAGGTCACTTCAAAGTTACCTGCGTTCAAGTACACGGTCACATTACTTATGTCAAGGTTTTCAAAGGGCCCACTGTACAAGCTGCCTGAGTATATTTTTAAGGTATGGGGACTCACATTCCCTACATCGAAGTCAACGGTTTTCAAGGTCAAGCACACGTTCCCTGCATCAAAACCTTCAAGACCACAGGAAATGTTCAAGGTCACCAAGCAAACCTTAGCCGAGTCAAGGTCACCAAGTCATGGGTTGATTTGGCGGGAAATTTCAAGGTCACGCAATTAGTTCATTGACCTTTGTAGTAGGTCCCTCAAATTGCATGACTTATGTGTCTGGAGTTAACAATGCAGTTAACAATTGGTGCATAGCAGGAGAAGGATGCTCTGCAAGGTCACGAGAGTATCGGATAAGATCGGAGCTATCTGTTCAGGGAAACAGCTATCTGTTCGGGGAAACAGCTACCTGTTTAATGTAAACAGATATCTGTTTAGGAAAACAGCTACCTGTTTCGGGCAATTCTTGGCTGAGTCAAGTTGTTAATTTAGTTACTACAATTCTTCTCAAGGTCACCTGCAGGGGTAACATATTACAGATTGTTGCCTAGGCTAGTAGGTCAAAATTCATTAACCTTTTCAAGGCCAACGGTTTCAAGGTTACGCTCCCAGCAAAGTTCATTGAGCTCTGTGCAGTCAAGTGGTTCAGGTCAAAACAAGCTCCTGGCTTTGCTTAGGACATCTCACAACCTCTATTTTCAAGGTCAAATGTGATTCAAAGTGCTTGTATTGGCTAAATTGTAATAAAAAGATTATGCTTACAGTATGTGGATTCATAATACTACTGTCCCAAACCACCAGGATGAGGTAGTTTTCCTAAGAACCGGTTCCGTTTCCCAAATACAAATAACCGTTTTCCAAATACAGATAGCAGTTTCGTAACACAGGTAGCCGTTTCCCCACCATTTCAAGGTCACACCTCTAAGAAATCGATTTTCAGCAATAAAGGCGATCCATTGTTGAAGTAATACTTGGCTGAGACAGGGTCATAATTCCTAAAAATCACCTGTAGGGCTATCAAATAGATTGTTATCTAGGTCAATAGCTAAAATGTATAGGTATCAATTTTCAAGGTCATAAGTTCTAGAAAATCAACCTGCAGGGGTATCCCAATACATGGCCGGTAAAAGTATATAGGAGTACGCTCCTCAAGGTCACGTATACTATAGGATCCACTTCCTCGTGTTCAAGGCCATTGCGTACACACATTGCCTGCATATATTCTTCAAGGTCACGTATACTGATCCACTTATTAATTTATTAAGCAAAATTCCCAAGTGCATTAGGTTAAGGTCACGTACACTTTCCCTGCATATTCTTCAAGGTTACACCTCTGATAAATTAATTTTCAAGGACAAAGGCGATCCATTGTTCAATCAATTCTGATCGGGTCAGGGTCATAATTCCTAGAAATTACCTGCAAATAGACTTTTCAAGGTGTGGGGATTCTACTTTTCAGGGTCAGGTCACCAAACAATTCCTGGTTGAGACCATATGTCGGAAAATGTTCAAGTCAGATTTAACAGCATTTCTAATCAATGTCGTTACGTGGCTTTCAAGCAAGCAATTCTTGGCTGAGTCAAGGTCATGTGTTAACCTGCAGGGGTATCCCGGTAGCTGTTTCGTAACACAGGTAACCGTCTCTGAGCTGATTTGACGCTGCATGTTAGTGATCAAGCTTAGGATTGGCTGAGTCATAATTATGTGCGTAGAAAGCGATTTTCAAGGACATTAGACCGATTCTGCACAACTCTGAAGTTAGTTAAGGTCAAAGGACAGCAGCATCGTGGTCAAAGAAGTCTGCAACACTCTGAAGTTAGTCTAGGTCAAAGGGCAGCAGCATCAAGCTCAAAGAAGCCTGGATCACCTTGAGGTTAGTCAAGATCAAATCTAAAAATAGAAATTATAAGGGCAGCAGCATCAACGCCAAAGAAGTAGCTCGATTCTGGACCACATTATACGAATTTATGTGTTGAAGTTAGGTTAGGCTGTTCAAGTCAAGGTGTTAGTCCTTAGAAATCAACCTGTAGGGGTGATCGTAGGTCGATTCTGAAAAAAATTTATTGCTAGCAAATGTTGTTATAAGTGTCTCAAAACACAATTATATGTATTAGATTTAAGGAACTGTATTGTATAATTAAAAAATAAAGGCTTTAAGTGTTGAATTTTAACCTTGAATGCAATTGGTGGATGTATATAAGGAGAGTGCAATCATAATGTATAATTTTATGATAAACCTAAAGTGCTGTGAAGAGCAATTAGATATTAGTTATATTTGTTAAAGTTATAAATAGATGTCTGACACTTGCATCAAAGGGAAACTTATACTTCAAATTGTGCGATTTAACTAAACTACACATGCGTTCTTGTGCATTTAAACTTCTGAAATTGTGTTCCAAGCGATTTTGAAAATTTTGCATATGTTTTGCGAGTACGCATAAGTGGTTAAAAGTTAGGTACGGGGTCATGCTACAGAGGCGATGATTGTAATAGTTGATGTACAAGGATTCAAAACGGCAAAACATGTATTTATACCTAAAAAGCTAGCAATACATAATGGAAATCAAGCTACCTATTTTGTGTTCAAACCACCATTTCTTTGGCACGTTTTAGATGTGGAATTTCAACGACAAGCCATCTGGTTAATCAATAATCATCACTGCATCAAATGGGGATCTGGATATACCTCTATACATCTCTTTCCACATACACTTCGAGAACTAATAACGGTAACAGATAATGTGTATGTTAAAGGGTGATAAAAAGCCGATTACATTCCAAAAATATTGAAATAGTCAGTTATAGAAATTGAAGAGCAACCAGCTTTACCCAAAATGAAAACAACTTGTTTCTTTCATACACAAACCACTTGTAATTGTGCTTTGACGAATGTACACTTTTTATACAATAACTATGTAAGACAATAGTAGTAAAAGGTTTACGAAATGTGTGTGCTGATAGGGGTTACAAGTAAAGGGGAAAAGTGTGTAACATTTACAATAAAATGCAATTATATACTATTTTAAGTGTATTATTTCATTTAAACCTACATCCTCTGATGCAAATTATTCCAATGGTTATACCCCACCCTATCCATCTAGGGAAACAATGTTAAGTAATCAAGTCAAATTTTAGCATTAATTGGAGGTGAAATTCTTGGAAATAGCAAATAAGCGTTCCTATTACTCAATTCTAACAATAAAATCAGTTCGTAGACACAAGAGGGTTGTTGTCTATGCTAAATGTATATCAGGGTTCCTGTATTGGCTAAATATTATGCTTATAGTATGTGGAATCATACTACTATTCTAACCACCAGCAGAAGGTAGTTTCTCGAAGACAGATAACCGTTTCCCAAATGCAGATAATCGTTTCCCAACACAGCTAAGCATTTCCCAGAAGCAGTAGTCGTTTCCCCCACAGAAAACAAGTTGAACCAGGCCGTGCAGGGGTAAAGTTTATTGATCTGAGGGGGTTAAAGTTTATTGGTTAGAAGGATGTCATATTCTTAAAGATCAACCCATGGGAAGGTTGTTGTTTATGCTAAAAAGGTTAAGTGATGGCTAAATTGAGTCAACTTTCGCAGGAATTCTTAAGAAATCTGAAAATAGGTCAAGGTACAGATAGCGGACAGTTTTTATATTATAGAAAATTTCGATAATCCGCTTAAATCACCTACTTTTAGAGGTAGCTTTTCCAATAGATGCTGAAATAAGTCGACAGGGTTACGTCCAGAGGGCGTCTTTGGCAAATTATAAATCATTTTCGATAGGAATGACTTTTTGTGTCTGAAAAAGCTGGAAAGAGAGCAGCAAGTGCGGAGGAGTGAGCGATTGGAGACGTTAATAAAGCAAGTAAAACTCGATTTGGAGTGTTATACAATGAAAATCAAAAATAATGAAGCTGTGTATTAGCGATGTGTAATGAGGAATATGTAAAAATAGTGAATGTAGTAAAGGTCAAGAAGTGCGAGGAATGAATAGTGTTTGAAACGAAACTGTATAATTAAAAAGATTTGTGTGCCGTTTTTGCATATAAGTTAAAGAGGCGTGTACAGTAAAATAACGTTAAAAAAGCTTCTGTTTCTTCGGGGTATCCTATCCAGTCCTTTATTGGTTTGCAACGTTTAGGTGTGGGGTGATATAAGTAAATGTCTAGTAATTAATCAGTTTTTCCGATGTTCAGGTGGGGTCAGTGTGCTCTCATTAAATTTATTATCATTCCAATTATCCTCAGAAGTATTTAACGTTTTTGGGGAATTAGTGCAGTTTAAGAGTTTTAGAAAGAATTAAACTTGTGATTAATTCTGTCTACTTTAATTTCTACAAAGCATTGAAAAATGCAAAGATCTAGCCAACGTTTTCCAGGCATAATATCCGTCGGTAAACAAAAAAAAAACTGATGTGTGTGTGTAGGGCTGTACCTAAAATTTCAGCCCTTTTTATTCCTAAATTGACGACCCTCGAATGCAGGAAATTAAAGATCATATTAAGACCGCAAACTGTAGGAAATTGGAACAGTCATCTGAGGGAACAGAATTAGCTATAGAAATAAATTTTGTTATATATATATATATATATATATATATATATATATATATATATATATATATATATATATATATATATATATATATATTGAGAGAGTTAACAATGTATAGATTTAAAATAGACATAAGAATTGTAATGTTGCTTAAATAACAGTTATGAAAATGTTGTAATGACACCTAAATTAACAAAAAATTCGATTTAGTTACAGATTTATTAGTTTTAATGCAGATCGCTAGACAAAGAAGTGTGTTGTTTTTATATCAATAAATGGTTTTTATTGTTAGTAGGCGTTAGAATGGGTTTTTATTGTTTTAAACAATACAACAGTCTCGAATTCATATAGATGATGTAATTTTAAGAAAAATGTACCTTAACAATTAAGATTTTTAAATTGACTTTCCCCATTCGCATTTTGATAACGTGCTAGTTATCATATACAATGTATAGATTTAATATAGACATAAGAATTGCAATGTTGCTTAAATAACATTTATAAAAAATACATACACATCAATTTAAAAGTATATATATATATAATATATATATATATATATATATATATATATATATATATATATATATATATATACGTTACACTTCTAGGTTTTCTAGTGTGGCCAGCAGTTGCAGAGTTTTTTGCTTGCTCAGTCTAATGTCTTCTAACCGCTGCTTAGCTTCAGCTAAAGCAGCAGTTAATCGTTCAACCTTGTCCACACGCAGCACCTCACTATTCACATTGTCCTCTAGAATAGTTGTTAACCACTGCACACTCTTAGTATTAAAATCGTTCAGTGAGGTAGGACCTTGTGTAATAGGCGGCTGTGGCGCATGAATTTTTCCCTCCCAGATGTTGCAATTGTGGTTGTGCGTTTGATGTGGTTGCAAGGGGTGTAATGCTAGAAAAGAGTAACAATGTGTGAGGTAAGAAATCAGTAAATACTCACATCTCAAAATATTGAGCAAAGTCGGTCCCACTACCTCCAGCGCTTACTAGCGGAGGTGGTTGTGCTTCCGATGTGGTGGCAACTGGTGTAATACTAGAAAAGATTTATAAAATACATTAATAATGTGAGGCAATTAATGTGAGGCAATAAAGCAGTAAATACTCAGCAAAGTCAACATCACAACCTTCCGGATCGCTATCTCTGATAGTAATCACTGGAGGTAGTGTGGATGGTGCTGGTGCTGTTGTGGAATGTTGCACCAAGATATTTTCCAGTATCGTAACTTTCTTGTTCCTCAGTGATAATCGAAATCGTTTACTAGGTGGCGCCATTATGAGCAACACGTAATGAATGAGTATTCGCATTAAACATAACATTATACATATAATTCTGGTAACGTTAACAGAAGATCACTACCAAGTACATCACTTGTATGAATTCGATCCTATTGTATCCCTTTTAAAACAAAGAAAACCTCTTATAATGCTTACTAATAGTGAAAAGCCATTTATTGATGTAAAAACAAGCACATTTCTTTATTTAGCGATCTGCACCAAAACTAATAAATCTGTAACCTACTTTATGGTGGTAATTTCCACTACTTTAGTGATCATTAAAACATTTTTTATAAATGTTATTTAAGCAACATTGCAATTCTTATGTCTATATTAAATCTATACATTGTATATGATAACTAGCACGTTATCAAAATAAGAATGGGGAAAGTCAATTTAAAAATCTTAATTGTTAAGGTACATTTTTCTTAAAATTACATCATCTATATGAATGCGAGACTGTTGTATTGTTTAAAACAATAAAAACCCATTCTAACGCCTACTAACAATAAAAACCATTTATTGATATAAAAACAACACACTTCTTTGTCTAGCGATCTGCATTAAAACTAATAAATCTGTAACTAAATCGAATTTTTTGTTAATTTAGGTGTCATTACAACATTTTCATAACTGTTATTTAAGCAACATTACAATTCTTATGTCTATTTTAAATCTATACATTGTTAATTCTCTTTTCTAACCAATAATTAGATCTGTGCAACTAGTCTATATTTTCTAATCGAATATATATATATATATATATATATATATATATATATATATATATATATATATATATATATATATATATATATATATATATATATATATATATATATATATATATATATGTATGTATTTTTACCTAACGACCACTGTAGAAAATAGACGAAAACACACGACGCACAACGCACGGTAAACAAATCGCACAGTTTGACTATATTAACAAATGAAAATATTACAATGTCATATGAATCGACAAATCGAGATACTTCTAATATACGTGATAATTGTACAGTAACCATAAATAATTATTATAATGTTTCTATTGTTAATTAAACCAACGTAGTAGTAAATAGAACGAATTATATCGTGTATGATCATCAAAGTTGTGAGACATAATTTTGTAAAATTGTTTGAAATAAAATTGATCAAAAATCTAAAGATGCAATAATATACAGAGTAGCCCATTTAAAGAAATGAAGATTACTAGTTTTTAGATCTCTATGTATACATGAAACGAACAACAAAAAACAACGACTAAAATAAAAAATGAAAATATTAAAAGTAGTCCAGACTTTTTTGGCACAGTGTCTATGGTCGTAGGTAAAGTATAGTACGTAATACGTGTTGTAAAGCAATTACGCACTCATGGAATTATGCACTCGCCGCTACGCGGCTGCGTGCATAATTTTTCCATTCGTGCGTAATATGCCTTTTATAACATTTATTACGTAATATACTATTACCTCCAAGCTTATTAAAAACATAATTAACCTCCACATATATAAATATATTTCTACTTATAAAGGTATTTTATTTCTGATCTAACTACATTCTCTACGAGAGTGAATATTTTCAAAGTGATTAGAATTATTAATTATCACATCTCATTTAATTTCCATTTTATAAGTTAGAAGGTCGTGAAATTACACATAAATTTTATTTGTGGTCTAGAGGTATGCATGTAGTTAGGAGGTATAATAAATAATACAGAATAAACATTTCCAAGACGATATTTTTTATTAGTATAAACATATTTTGTTATACACATAAATTACATTCCTTTACTAAAACACAAAATACAGCTCTTTATCTATCTTAACTCTAATTGATTGTAAACATACGTTTCTTTGACTTTATGGTGATATCACCTTATTAAATCAACAGCAGACATTTAGCGTGATCTGTGTGATGCTTGCTTAGGTAGAACTCGTTGATTTTTCCTGTTTTAGTTACATTAACTATTACTTAAAGACTGTAAATTAAGTCTTCAAACTCTTACTTTTAATTTTAAGTTAAGATCCCACCTAGTATATTTGCTCTTTACAAATTTTCAAATGTAGCAGATGTGATAAATAAGTTTCATATTTCGGGACTAGTTAAAGTAATTTTATTTCAATAACAAGTAAAATTCTATATGTTATCGGTATGTAACTAAGGCACCAAAGGCACACACGGACAGTAACTAAGGCATAAGTTGAATGTGTTCTACCTGTATGATTAGGTTAGTTGAATGATGTATCAGTAATAAGGTAGTTGATAAGAATGAAAATATTCTAAGCTTGAAAGCATGAAAAACTGAAACAATAGTTAAAAATAGATACACTTATAAACGTTGTAGTACATTTTGTGTATTTATTTTGACGCGCCCTGACCAAAGCATTCGTTAACCGCTGCACTTGTACCATCCAGGCTACCTCACTGATATCCATTTAAAATGTTCCACCTCACAACTGTTTTTGCCGCGCATAAGAACGTATACCGCCACTAGTTAACAAAATACCTAGGCTTAAACGTTATAGCACATTTTGATGCACCCTCGCCAACCGCTACCCCACTACACCTGACACGTTAGGGTCCTCGCTTGACCATCATCCAAATTTTTCATCTGGGGATGGTGCAAACGTAATGCTAAGAAACAAAAATTAAAATAATGGAGTATATTATTTAAAGTATATTTACTTGCACCTTGCAGTACTCGAGCTCTCAGCGCTGCAGTTGTAATTACACCTAACGAGCTACCCTTTTTGAGTTCAAACCACCATTTTCCGCGGTAGATTTCAACGACAACACCTGGTTAATCAAATGACACATCTCCTTCCGTATATAATACGTTTATATCGGTAACGGATGCTGCGAGCGAGCGGATCATCACGCACAACTTCTTGCTTAACTATATACACTGATAATAAAATTTAACAGAGTTGTTGTAGAATGAAAAAGCAGGCATATGAGGACATCGCATTGTTTTTCGGGAAATATATTCCTATAGATACAAGGTCAGCCACAGCAAAAAAAAAACGTTGATTAAACGAATGCACAGTAAAGATATTTCTACAGTACTCTTTTAATGTATATAGAAAACTTTCTGTAAGCTTTAATTAAAATTATCTGCATGAATAAAGTATACTAAAGTTAAGAACTAGATTTGATATTTACATATACGTAAAAATGTTATTTTACAAAACAATACAATTCTTTATGTCTATTTTAAATCTATACATTGTATATGATAACTAGCACGTTATCAATATGCGAATGGGGAATGTCAATCTAAAAAAGCTTAATTGTTGTATCACCTATATGAATGCGACTCTGTGTAAAACCATGAAAACCCATTCTAACGCCTACTGACAATAAAAACCATTTATTGATATAAAAACAAGCACATTTCTTTGTCAAGCGATCTGCATTAAAACTGATAAATCTGTAACTAAATCGAATTTTTTGTTAATTTAGGGGTCAGTAAAATATTTTTTATAAATGTTATTTAAGCAACATTACAATTCTTATGTCTATCTTAAATCTATACATTGTTAACTCTCTTTTCTAACCAATAATTAGATATGTGCAAGGAGTCTATATTTTCTAATTGCAACATGTATAACACAATTTATTTCTATAACAAATCTGTTTAATAGCTAATTCTGTTCCCTCATATAACTGTTTCAATTTATATAATACTCCAAATCGAATTTTACTTGCTTTATTAACGTCTCCCATCGCTCGCTCCTTCGTACTGTCCAGCTTTTTCAGACACAAACAGTCATTCTTATCGAAAACGGTTTATAATTTGCCAAAAACACCCTCTGAACGATAACCCTGTTGACTTATTTCAGCATCTATTGGAAAAGCTACCTCTAAAAGTAGGTGATTTAAGCGGATTATTCAGCTTTTCTATAATATAAAAACTGTCCTCTATCTGTACCTGGACCTATTTTCAGATTTCTAAGAATTCCAGCGAAAGTTGACTCAATTTAGCCATCACTTAACCTTTTTAGCATAAACAACAACCTTCCCATGAGTTGATCTTTAAGAATCTGACATCCTTCGAATCAATAAACTTTAACCCCCTCAGATCAATAAACTTTACCCCTGCACGGCCTGGTTCAATTTGTTTTCTGTGGGGGAAACGACTGCTGCTTATGGGAAACGGTTAGCTGTGTTGGGAAACGACTATCTGCATTTGGGAAAGGGTTATCTGTCTTCGAGAAGCTACCTTCTGCTGGTAGTTAGGATAGTTGTACGAATCCACATACTGTAGGCATAATATTTAGCCAATACAGGAACCTTGATATACGTTTAGCATTGACAACAGCCCTCTTGTGTCCACGAACTGATTCTATTGTTAAAATTGATTAATAGGAACACTTATTTGATATTTCCAAGAATTTTACCTCCAATTAATGCTAAAATTTGAATTGATTCCTTAACATTGTTTCTAGATGGATAGGGTGGGGTATAACCATAGGAATAGTTTGCATCAGGGGATGTAGCTTTACATGAAATAAAACACTTAAAATAATATATAATTGCATTTTATTGTAAATATTACTAACTTTTCCCATTTACTTGTAACTCTTATTAGCACACAATTTCATAAAACTTTTACTGCTATTGTCTTACATAGTTATTGTACAAAAAGTGCACATTCGTCAAAGTACAATTACAAGTGGTTTGTGTATGAAAGAAACGAATTGTTTTCATTTTGGGTAAAGTTGGTTGCTCTTCAATTTCTATAACTGACTGTCTCAATATTTATTGAATGTAATCAGCTTTTTATCGCCCTTTAACGTACACATCATCTGTTTCCGATATTAGTTCACGAAGTATATGTGGAAAGAGATGTGTAGAGGTATATCCAGATCCCCATTTGATGCAGTGATGATTATTGATTAACCAGGTGGCTTGTCGATGAAATTCCACATCTAAGATGTGCCACGAAAATGGTGGTTTGAACACAAAATGGGCAGCTTAATTTCCATTATATATTGCTGGCTCTTTAAGTGTAAATACATGTTTTGCCGTTTTGAATCCCTGTACATCAACTATTACAACCATCGTCTCTGTAGCGTCACCCCGTACGTAACTTTTAACTGCTTATGAGTACTCGCAAAACATATGTACAATTTTCAAAATCGCTTGGAAATAGGACACAATTTCAGAATTTTAAATGCACAAGAACGCAAGAGTAGTTTAATTAAACTGCACAATTCGAAGCATAAGCATCCCTTTGATGCAAGTGTCAGAAATCTATTTATAACTTTAACAAATATAACTAAAATCTAATTGCTCTTTACAGAACTTTAGGTTTACCGTAAAATTATTCATTACGATTGCACTCTCGTTATACAGAACCATCAATTGCATTCAAGGTTAAAATACGGATAAGATCGGATATGGTTGGACAGTATCGGGACCTTGAAAATTCTGTTTTTAGCTTCCTCAGAATTGTAATATGGTGTGACTTCGAAATTTAAAGCAAATGGTGGGGGTAGCTGGTAAAATCTATGTCTCTTTAACTTATATGCAAAACAATACCATATTCACAACACTTAAAGTCTTTATTTTTTAATTATACAATAATGTTCCTTAAATGTAATACATATAATTGTGTTTTGAGACACTTATAACAACATATGCCAGCAATTGCTTTTTTTCAAAATCGACCTACGACCTGATACCCCTGCAGGTTGATTTCTAAGAACTAACACCGTGATTCAGCCAAATTGCTTGAACAGCTGAACCTAACTTCAACACAGAAATTTGACCTTGACTAACCTCAAAGCGCTCCAGACTTCTTTGACCTGGATGCTGCTGCCCTTTGACCTTGACTAACTTCAGAGTGGTGCAGACTTCTTTGACCATGATGCTGCTGCACTTTGACCTAGACTAATTTCAGAGTGGTGCAGACTTCTTTGACCATGATGCTGCTGTATTTGTCTTTAACTAACCTCAGAGTTGTCTAGACTCGGTCTAATGACCTTGCTTTCTAGGCACATGACCATGACTCAGCCAATTCAAAGCTTGATTACCAACATGCAGCGTCCAATCAGCTGAGAGACGGTTGTGTTGCGAAACAGCTATCTGTTTTGGGAAACGGCTATCTGAATTTGGGAAACGGCTATCGGTATTTGGGAAACGGAACCAGTACTTGTGGAAACCGCCTCATCCTGAGACACGCCACAAACCATTGACCTTCTTTTAAACAGACGGCCTTGACTCGAGCAGATTGCTTGGTGGCTTTGAAAATTTTCAATCAGATAAGGTTGGGTAAGATCGGGATACCTCTGCAGGTTAACACATGACCTTGACTCAGCCAAGAATTGCTTGCTTGAAAGTCACGTGACGTCATGGATTAGGAATGCTGTTAAATCTGACTTGAACATTTGCCGACATATGGCCTCAACCATGAATTGCTTGGTGACCCTGAAAAGTAGAATCCCCACACCTTGAAAAGTCAATTTGAATACCCCATGCAAGTGATTTCTTGGAATTATGACCCCGACCCGACCAGAATTGCTTGAACAATGCTTTGTCCTTGAAAATTGATTTGTCAGAGGTGTCACCTTGAAGAAGATGCAGGGAAAGTATGTGACCTTGACCTAATGCACTTGCGGGTTTTACTTAATAAATTAATAAGTGGATAACTATACGTGACCTTCAAGAATATAGGCAGGTAATGTGTGCGCCCTGAAAGCGAGAAAGTGGATCCTATAGTATACGTGACCTTGAAGAGCATCCTCCTATATACCTTTACCCATGCGGGTTGATTTTTAGGACTTATGACCTTGAAAATTGATACCAATATATTTTAGCTATTGACCTAGATCACAATCTATTTTATAGCCCTACAGGTGATTTCTAGGAATTATGACCCTGACTCAGCCAAGAATTACTTGAACAATTAATCGCCTTTTTTGCTGAAAATTGATTTCTTAGGGGTGTGGAAATGGTGGGGAAACAGCTACCGGTGTTGCGAAACCGCTATCTGCATTTGAAAAACGGTTATCTGTATTTGGGAAACGGATCCGGTTCTTAGAAAAACTACCTCATCCTGGTGGTTTAGGACATTAGTATTATGAATCCACATACTGTACTGTACTGTAGCGTTACAATTTAGCCAGTACAAGAACTTTGAATCACATTTGACCTTGCAAATAGAGGTCGTGAATTGTCCTACGCAAACCTAGGAGCTTGTTTTTGACCTGATTCACTTGACTGCACAGAGACCAATGAACTTTGATGGGAGGCGTGACCTTGAAACCGTTGACTTTGAAAAGGTTAATAAACTTTGATCTATTAGCATAGACAACAATCTGTAATACGATACTCCTTCAGGTGACCTTGAGAAGAATTGTAATAACTAAATTAACAACTTGACTCAGCCAAGAATTGCCCAAAGCAGATAACTGTTTACATTAAACAGGTAGTTGTTTTCCCGAACAGATAGCTGTTTCTCTGAACAGATAGCTCCGATCTTATTCGATACTATCGTGACCTTGAAGAGAATCCTCCTTCTCCTATATACCAATTGTTAACTGCGAACGCTCGTGACCTTGAAGAGCATCCAAGAATACCACGCCCCTACACTAAGATTAAAAAGGTTTATTTAATACCCGTGACCTTGAGAATTTTAATAAATTAATTAACACCTCGACTCGATCAAGAATTGCTTGGTGACCTTGCGCACTGTGGAGTAGCTCACCTTTAGCCTACGTAAAGTCCAGACACATGAGCCATGCAATTTGAGGGACCTACTTCAGAGGTCAATGAGCTATTTCTTTATTGGTGTTGAGGTTGTACATGTACCTTTTCGTCTTGATTTTGGGTTTTGCTACGATGTTCTGTTAACTGGGACTGCTTGTAAATGATTGGTAGCTGTGCTTCAATTACTGTTGTCTCGTTACCGTTGATGCTAAATTCATTGTCACTGGAGATTACGATGATGGAATTTAAACCATACTAAGGTTTAAGTTTTCGTTCAACACCAGGTCACATTATTTCATTATCGCATGTACTATCAAACATTGTACTGCTGAGTTTACTTTCGAACCTATCACACGTTATACGAAGCCTTCAGCACGGATCACTACAACATCTACACAAAAGTGCATTTAAATTAATCATATTACAAACAATTTTAATAAATTGTTTACCTTTGTTATAATATCAGTGTCATACTGATATCCGAATCCATTAGACTTTCACTAAAGAAGAACTGTTATAATTTGATCAAACCATTAGTTAATATTTTAACCAAATTTAGAGTAGTTATGACTGAACTTCTACATAAAACACCCAGTGTTGAGTTATCATTTAGCATGTATCTTTGGTTTTATTTTAGTTACTATTTACGCTACCGTGCGCAGTAGCAGAAAATCAAAATATTGTGTTAATACCGGTTATATATGCATTCAGCATTTATGTTTGTTAGTTTTAAGTACAAATTTTCTTTTATTATGGATGAGAATGTTCAGATCATTAGAATCTAATTTTACTTGATACTTTTACCAGTACTTACATACATGCCAGGATTAATATAGCGAACTGCACAAGCTTCTCCGATTATTTAGATAATTGAAGGTATAATGATTAATGAGGGTTTGTGTTTGGCTATTGTAAAACGATAGGCAAGTTGGATTGTTTTATATATATATATATATATATATATATATATATATATATATATATATATATATATATACCATTATCCTTAATGTTAAGTCATTGTAGTTGGAATTACGTAAATGACAACAAGATAGACACTAATGCAAAATTTGACATGTTTTTTAATAACTTTTGCGATGTGACATATCAAGTAGTACAACGAAGAATTAGAGATAATGACCAATAATTACCAATTAATAAGTGAGTTATATAAAATCCACAGTGCAGAAAACATTTTGAATTTAAAACGATTTTGTTCTCTTCATATAAAAAGGCAATTGTCAAAGCTAAAATAGCGGCAAACAGCAAAGCAATAAAGGCATCATTCAATCCGATTGGAACTATGTGGAATATTATTAATTCGCATAGATACGCAAACAATTGTTACACATCAGCTGATGAATTTAATATTTATTTTGTAAATGTGTCTAAGAACATAATCAATGTACTACAAAGGGTTACTCTAAACGCAATTGATATTTGTGAAATTAATGCTCCTGAAAATTTAAAGTTAATTTTCCATTTAGTATCACACGCTTAGATAAGAGACGTAATAATTTCGTTAAAAAGTAGTACTTGCAAAGATATTTTTGGCATTAGTGTAAATATTATTAAAAGCAATCTTAGTCTGTACGTTGATCCTTTACAAAAGCTAGTTAACGATGCTCTTCGCAACGGGATATTCCCTGATGTACTGAAAAATGCTGTGGTTGTACCATTACACAAAAAAGGAGATGTCAATAACGTACAAAATTATCGACCTATGTCTATTTTGCCTGTTTTTTCCAAAATCTTCGAAAAGGTTTGTTTTAAGAGAATCTCGTATTTTTTTGAACGTAATAACTTATTTTAAAGAAATCAATTTGATTTTGGGTCAAGCAGATGTACAACTGATTCTCTAATATCTTTTGTTAATTCTACGTTGGACTGCTTTGAAAAAGGGGAGAACTCTGTTGCTACCTTCTTAGATCTTTCCCGTGGATTTGATTGTTTCCCATGATATATTGCTCGAAAAAATAGAGAATTTAAAATTTAGCTTGTTTAAAGTATACAAATAATAATTTATTTAAATTCACTGAGCAGTCTGAAATTCATTGTCACAACACGAGAAATAATAACGATCTGCGACTTCCGTTGTTAAGATTAAACAAAACTCAGCAAGGATATCAAGCTCTACAATTGCCTTGCTAATTGCATAACATCTTTAAATCACATACGATTTTAGAAAGCAATAAAAAATTTTCTCACGTGTCATGCGTTTTATTAAATTAATGAATTTTGAAAACAATTTTATTCTATAATTTATGTATATATATATATATATATATATATATATATATATATATATATATATATATATATATATATATATATATATATATATATATATATATATATATATATATATATATATATATATATATATATATATATATAGGTACCAAGCGTACTTGTCGAGCACGATATGTTATCAGGTGAATCCGAGGTATAGTTTAATGTTTTTATCCAACCCTTTTCTATCATTCATTTATAGCGGAACAATAAAAATTAATGAAATTTATGCATTAGTTGATTTATTTAACGATAATTTATAGCAAAATGGTAGATTTAGTGGATGTCAAGAAAGCTGATTTTAGGTTTGTTCCAGAGAAGTCTCAAATATAGTATAAAAATTAATTTCAAGGGTTTGAAAATTGGAACGTTCAAACCCAAGAAGACTAAACAACTCTGTTGTCAAGTGCAGCAATTTAACTTAATATTCTTGCTTTTAGTTATTTCTTTGGGGTTTCGTAGAGTGCGCTGATACTATAAAATACCGGTGCATGTCTTTACGATGAATTGACCTATTTCAACATTATGAATATTGTATACAAAGCCAATTATTTTATACATGTATTAGTACTCGATACCAAGCAGGAAGCTTCATAGTTTGACTACAACACGTGTCCGAAAGATAAAGATTTATGTACTGGCCATAGTATGATTTGTACCTCGGCAACACTTCTGGCGACGGCCGCGAATCATATTAACACATTTAAATACCACGGTGAGTGAAAATTGGCCATGGGATATGCGAAGAATTAAATCACTTTTAAATTCACACTGCGAAAAAATGCAGGAAAAACAATATAATGAGGCAAATGCGCATAAAAGGAACAGCTGCAGTCTGTCGTAGTACAGTGTTCTACAATAATTTCACATTCAACATAACGTAAATATCAATAAATAAGTTTGTAAGGTAGTCTTTAAAGAAAAGTTAAGTGAAAGGAATTAAACAAATGAAAAAACATTGAGGGTTCAAGTAAAACTATAAGTCACTAGTGACCCGAAGTAAAGTTTAGCTCATCGCTTTAGCCTATAAATGGTGTCCGGTTATTTCCCCGCCGACAAAATCCCGCCGGTCAATTGCCCGCTGGAAAATTGTTCGCCTGGAAAAAACCCCTCGCGGTGAAATGTTCGCTGGTAAAATGCCCGCTATAGGTAAAATGATTCCCCGATATTCCCCTATTTTCGTGATAAAGCTCGTTACGTATTTTATGTTTTAATTTCCTTATGCTTGTATATTTAAAAGATAGAGTTAATAGTTTCCAATTTCAATAGTTTTCGCTTGTTTTTGCAAGTAAGGCACATATATTATTTATAAGTATCTCGTGAATATGACTTTCTAATTCTCATAGTAATCATTAAAAAATCTTTGCATTAATGACAAAATGAAAATGTCATTAGTTAAATGCGCAATAATTACCCGGTTACTTATTGCTAATGTGGTTCCGTGCATACTATTAATGTGCAAAAAAACGCAAAAAATACAAATGTAAGAATAAAAAATTGTATTGCTAGGTACGATGCTAATGATAAAATAACGTTTTTAAGGGGAACATAATAAAATTTATTATTATTAAAAGCTCTTCCTTTCTATACGCGTATTATGTTCATTTATTCACGACAGGGGTCGGCGGGAAATTTACCGAAGGAATTTCGTAATGGCGGGTATTTTATCAGCGAACATTTCACCGCGCGGGGTTTTTACCAGGCGAACAATTCTCCGGCGGGAAATTGACCGGCGGGGAAATGACCGTGAACCTTATACATTTAATATTTTAAAAGTTGTTTAGATGGATTAATTATATTTTTAGAGCAGTAACCGAAAAATGAGTATTAGTCTTGTTTTTAACAATTTCGTAATATTATTATGAAAACTAAGGGTATCACGATTTTAACAATTTTTATACATGAATCACAAACTGGGTAACCAACCCATCAACCCACAGTCCAAACTAGTTAACTTAGAGAAATGAAATTTTTAGGTGTGAAAGCCTACATGGTGAAGGTTAAAACAAGAAACGATTTAAAAAGATGATCTCCTTAAGAGGGTGAAACATAAGAGTTCAAAGTCGATATTCTTTTTTCTGGTTAGTTCCATTAGGAGATTAAAATTTGGATGATAAGTTCCTTATTGAACAAAAGTGCATACCACTGGGCGGTTTTTGACATTTTTTGTAGGGGGTAAAATTAAGGGTTAAAGGGAAGTGGAGGATAATGGAACGTATCTGCCATTTTTAACCATACGAGTTCCAAATTTCTTTTAGAGATATGGAGCCCACATTTTTATAATTTCAGTATTTGTAGGGATAAAATACAAGGTCGGTTTGCTTAAGAATGATATCCAATATTTCATTTACTACGAGTGGAGATTTCATATCCGAGAAATAGACCCATGCTTATATACTCCAATACATTTCAATTTTTAGAAACTTTTTAAAAGCAAGACTGTACTTAAATGTTTTATAAATATATAAGAATGTTTTTAGAATATACCAAGAAATTGTTTCAAAATATGAATTTACAAGTACTCGTGTAGAACCGTACCAAGAATAGTTTAAATATTAACATACAAGGCCGACTTTAGACATTATGGGCGAGAAAAAAAATCTTTCACATTTAAATTTGTGAACATTAGTTTTTTTTTCTGTTTACTTCATTAATAACAAACAATAATTAAGTCCTTAAATTAATTAATTATACACCGCTGAATATTGATAAGGGTAAAATTGGAAGATAGCCGTTAATTGTAAGCGAGATTTTTCTTTATTTCAAAATTAAAACTTATCAAGTACTGTAAATAATTACACCGTTAATATAAATGCAATTTTCTTTTTGTTATTCCGAAATTAAAACTTGATAAGTAGTAATTCAGTTTATATTCAAACGTACATGTTAAATGGAAATTACATTCAAACCTTTTATATTAATATCAGAGAATGATAAGAAACCAAACATTCAAGTAGACTTTAAAATCCGATCAATCTAATTAAGAGAGTTTTAAATTAATATATACAAGTAATAATTAACACTGTCCTTATAAATTAGTTAATTTATTTAGTGAAAATTGCATTGTTAAATAACAGTTTCGATATAAATAATTAAAGTTAAATCTGAAATACTTTCTATTAATGTTCACCTCCAATGAAAAGAATGTACCTATCTAACCTTTTTACTATTGTATAAAATTGTGTATATTTAAATAACGCGAACACCAACAGATGTGTCGAACAGTAACTAGCTTCTGGAATTGCGTGTTTTTGAGTTGATATAAGTGTTATTAATTACTAATTAAACTATTAGATAGAATAAGTATTTTGTGTTAATGGAAACTGGCCGAATTTTGTATCAACCGTTCTGTTACTTCATGACGAATAAGTTTAACACGACGAAAGAAATATTAATTGAGTAGTTGATTTAATATTAATTAAAACAAATTATTACGCTCAAATTATGGAGTTTCCAGCCGTTTCCCACTTTTATATGTCGTACTCTATATAGGTAAGTTATTTCGCCAAAATGATTATCTTTTCGTTCTCACTGTAGCAAGTATGGACAATGCTAAGGCTTACTGATAAGTATGAGGTAAAGAGTAGTTTAACAATTGGATAATCTAATTAAACATAATAGAGACTCGCTCTGTAATTAAGTTCGAAACTTAGTTAATTTGGTTGACAACTAGCAAGGAAATTACTAGGTTAAGGACAGTATTTTTAGATCCGCTATTGGCTGCATCCCCTGCACACGATTGAGAAAGATAGGCCTTGTCACCGCGATAAGAGTTAATTAAGGCAAGATAAAACAATATTTGAAGGAGTTTTCTTATCAGGGTATGTTTAAGTCGAATTTTCCTTAAATATACGTTTAGATACGCTCAGTGATAATTAGTTTAATTAATTTAAATACAATTCTAATAATGCAAAAATAATAAGATATGTATATTGTTGAAACTACAAAAATAACAAAGTACCTTGGAATTATTGCTATTTATGTTAACTATCTATTATCGTTCAGTA
Organism: Vesta saturnalis; assembly: GCA_036346205.1. NCBI lineage: Eukaryota > Metazoa > Arthropoda > Insecta > Coleoptera > Lampyridae > Vesta > Vesta saturnalis. The sequence continues at coordinate 2,868,957 of JARFJB010001941.1, forward strand.
CCTAGAATTTGAAAAAGTCTCACGATAATAAGTAATATCCATTTTTTGTAAATTAACCTAGTACACAATCTTGTCCAAAATATTCATTATCAGTTAAAAAAAGTAAATACATAAATAACATGCTAGCATAGTAATGTACCGGGTGGCCAACTAAGAACAGCCGTCGGCCATATCTCAGGAATGGATTATAGCACAGGTTCGGGAAAAAATTTTTATAACAAAAGTGGCCTCGAGAAACGTCAGGAAATTATTTTCAGAATTGTAGGTCCACCGCTAGAGGGCGTATTTGACAGTTAAAATTTTAAAAAGCAAAATTCTTCAAAATTTACTCAATTAAGGGTCATATTAAATATTATAATCAGATTCCTCGACAAATTCTGAATATTTTTATTTGACAAGTTTTAGTCTATCTCTTAAAATAAGGGTGGGGGAGAGTGGGAACCTTGTTACGAAAAAACGCCTTTAATTCAGGTTCTGCTTGACCGATTTTAATAAACTTTAAGAAACAGGTAAATGGCGGGAATTGTTTTTCCAACGTCTTGTAGGCTAGTTCGCGTTAACGGAAATTATTAAATTTAGCCTGGATGAAAACATCTTACATTAGTCTGCAGTAATTTAAACTGTTATCATACTAATGTTATGGTTGCCGCTAAATTACCTAAATGTAATGCTGTCTCTACTAACAATGAGAACAAATTGTAAAATAATAATGTGATAAATCTAACATTTTTTTAATTATATAAGAATGTTATATTTGTTTTCAAGCGATGTGTTAGTAAATCAAAAGCATAAAATATCAATAAAAACCGATATTTGCCCAGCAACAACAAATACAGTTTAAAATATGAATTACGATTTACTGATGACAACAAAATTAGTAAAGAGAGCCATGTAAGATATAAAATAAATTCCCTGTTGAAAACAAGCAAGCTATGATTTTCACGCATATGTCAAAAATTATTCATCGTGTTGCATTTAATAGACTTTCTTTATCTTTTCGTACCAAAATGATTATTACAACCTCTAACCGCTCTTGATTTTTTCCTGTGGGAGCCTTAAAAGACAAGCTGTATGAAACTAAAACAAACAGTATTGATCATTTGAAACAAAAAATCACTGCTGCTTATACTGAAATACGTGGCAATGTGTTAAGAAAGGAAACGATACGAGAACGGCGAAAACGCTACGAATTATGTTAAAATAACAATGGCGCATGTATGGAACATATATTAAGTAATTTAGATTTGTAGTGACATAATAAAATATCAGGTGTGGAACAACACACGACCTTCCACCCTACGAAATGAAAATTAAAAGAAGTGGATAATTTTAATAATAATACTTTTAGGACAAATAAGCAGTTGCTTTTACAACAAGAAGTTCATTTTGCAAATAGGCAACACAGTGAAACAAAAGAACAATAATCCATGTTAAACAGACGTAAAAAACTTTATGCCAGAAAGATGTTAATAAATGATCACTTCAAAAACTCCAAATCCGCCCGCTTCTATAAAAATATCGACAATACGGCTTAAGTATTATCAATCAGATTTAATTTCACATTTGCATTTATTTCGCATTCGATTAAAAAACCTTACAAAGAAAAGTTAGGTAAAATTAAATATTCCTTAAAATATGGTTACACACTTTCTTATAAAATTAATCATTATACGGGATATTTTTTTGCCGCTAAAATAGGCGCCGTGTTTCAGAAATATTTGATAAAAATAAAAAATAGCTCCTGATAATAATCCTCTCTCCACCCATGAATTTCTTGAAAATTCTAGTCAGCTGCAGGAGAATTGAAAACGACCTTAAACACAAAATTTTAAGTACGTAGGAGTTTTCGTTCTAACGTTACCATGGAGACTAGCTTTCATCCACACACACACGAACGCCCACGCACTCACGCACGCACATCCGCAAGCACGCTGACACGCATACATACACACACACATACAAACACACACACACACACACACACACACACAAACACACAAACACACAACCACACAAGCATACGAACACACGGAAACACAACAAAACACAAAACACACAAACACAAAAACACAAAACACACAAACACAAACACACAAACACACAAACACACAAAACACAACACACAAACACACAAACACACAAACACACAAAACACACAAACACACAAAAACACAAACACACAAAACAACACAAACACACAAACACACAAACACACAAACACACAAACACACAAACACACAAACACACAAACACACAAACACAACAAACACACAAACACACAAAACAAACACAAACACACAAACACACAAACACACAAACACACAAACACACAAACACACAAACACACAAACAAACACAAACACACAAACACACAAACACACAAACACACAAACACACAAACACACAAACACACAAACATACACAAACACACAAACACACAAAACAACAAAAACACACAAACACACAAACAAAAACACAAACACAAATAACACACAAACACACAAACACACAAATACAAAACAACAACACACAAAAACACAAAACACAAACACAAACACACAATCACACAAACACAAACACACAAACACACAAACATACAAACACAACAAAACACACAAAACACACAAACACACAAACACACAAACACACAAACACACAACACACAAAACACAAACACAAACAACAATACACACAAAACACAAACACGCAATACACAAAACAACACAAACACACAAACACAAACACTACAAACACACAAACAACACAAACACGAAAAAACACAAAACACACAAACACACAAACACACAAACACACAAACACAAACACAAACACAAACACAACACAACACGAAACACAAACACCAAACACAAACACAAACACATAAACACAAAACACACAAACACATAAACACAAAACAACATTAAACACAAACACTAAAACACTAAATACCAAAACTAACACTAACACACAAACACACAAACACACAAACAACAGAACACACAACACAAACACAAACACACAAACACACAAACACACAACACACAAAACAACAAACACAAACACCAAACACCAAACACACAAACACAACACAACACCAAACACCAAACACGCAAACACACAAACACACAAACACACAAACACTCAAACACACAAACACAGAAACACACAAACACACAATCACACAAACACACAAAAACACAAACATACAAACACACTAATACAAAAACACACAAACCAGACTGTTGTACTATAAATAGCAAAAATTCAAGACAACACTATTTTTGTAGTTTAAATTACTGTTGCTGCATGATATGTACATAAATTTAGTGAAACTAATTAACACACAGCACATGTTAACGTGTAATTAAGGCAAAAACAAACCATTTACAGAAAAGTTCAACCAATATCATTTAATTTTAGCATGGTAACAAGGTCCAACTTTCTTAGTGTACCGAGGCTTTATACAACTGAAGGCTTTTTCTAGAAATACCGTCTCTAACTTTGAGCTAAAAATATGGTCTGCTAATGCTTGATACCTTCAAGCTTCCCGGGGGAGACGTCCTGGGTGCTACCATATTAGTACGCCACTGATTTCTATAATTAATTGCCTAATTTTAACTTTTTCGGCAATTTGAGTAACTTAATAAATTTGGCTGTTCTTTTATGTAACCAGTTTGTTTTAGATTACTGTCGAACTGATACCGCAGGCAAAGACATGTGTTGAAAAATTAGGTATAGATGCAGTAATCATGGCAGAAAAGGTATTCGATAAACCGGCACGTGATATAAATGATCCCACTTTTAGAAAAAGTGTTTTTGAAAACTTCGTTGATGCAAATAATGAAGTAACCGTTGATAATAATAAAAAATAATTCTTACATATTTGTTGTCGATGTTGATAATGAGTTAGATAGCTTGAGCTGTAGCTAAAAGTACGTGAGATTTTTTGTAGATAAAGCTGAGATATTATTTGAACTACAGGGTTGATCATTCGCTTGATCGAGAGCTAAATTCTGAGGTTCTGTTGTGATTATTATGAGATGGAATCCCAGAAGTAGAGCATTGATTATCGTAAGGTGAAGTGTGATTTTGCGTTTTCTGAGAGTGACTGGCATGTAAAGAATTTTGACTTTTATCTTAACGAGAATTTGCATTTACTGCAGAGGAGCAACCTGAGGACATATGTTGAGATTTATTAGATGCGACATTTTGATATAGGTTTTGAGAGTATAAATTGTTCTGGAAATTGTGAGGATAGTTTCTTTGAGGAATTTGATTTAAGTGTAACAAGGTGTGATGCTTTTTATTACACTGTGAGCAACTTGAACTTGAGGTGCAATTTTCAATCAGATATGTATCACCTAAACAATTTAAACAATAATGCTTAGATTTAGTGACCGACAATCTATGTGGTACAGAAGGTGATATAAATTTTTTGCAAGCCTATATTCTATGGGTGTTATCTTTACAGCATGGCCAAATTTGATTTGTTTTTGCACGTTACGATTAAAATTATTGGAATGTAATCATATTTTATTAAACCTTTTTTCTATTTTAATATCAAGACTAGACAGATTTTGGAGTACTGTGCATATCTTTTCTAGAAATTCGAAAAACTCATCTAACTATGGTAACGCCGTAATATCTCTTTCTTCCTCAAATATTTTCTTAAAACTATAATCTATCTTTTGTTGAAAACTGAGAATTAATAATGCTTCAAGAATTTCTTTATCTTCGAGTTATAAGTTTTTCAATGACTAAATTACTTTTACAAGTAGTGATAAAATCTCTCAAATTATGTGGATTACACTTTGTTATAATTGAAGAATTTAAAATATTACTAAAATAAAAATTCAAAATTTTATTTTTATTTTCAAATATTTTCCTTAACAGTGAAACTGCATTAACAATATTATCACTAGTTACTTTTAATGAATTTACAATACTTAAAGCTTCGCCTTTTAGCAATATCTTTTAATAATAACATTTTTCAACATTTGTAAATTGAATATCTTCATCAATAAGCGAAGTGTTTCCGATTCAGAAAAATTGCCAGAGAATTGAGGTATATTAATTTGCGACAATTTTATTTTGTGATAACAGAGATGCTATATTGACATTGTCATTTTGAGAAGTGTGTCAGAGAAAATGTTATTTTTAGGATATAATTCTTCGATAGAATTTCTAATTGCAGCAAGAGTATCAAAATATTTGATTTCTATCTCTATATCAATTAAATAATTTTCAATTTCATCTTGAGCAGTATTATATTTCACAAATGCATCTTGCAAAACGTCTTCTCTTGACTTAAATTTATTGGTATCGTTTTCAATACCTTTATTTTGAAAAACCCAATTATGAATTCTAGTAATTTGAGCCTTAGCACTTGTGCCAGTAGATTTTAACTTTAACATATCCATTGTGACAACTAAATTTTATGAAATACGTTCTAAGTAAATTAAAATATTGCGCAATAAAGATTAATATAAAAGTAACACACAAAATGTTCTTCATTGTGAGCTACTTGGGAAAATACCTGAATCCTCTTGGAAAGTTGAAAATTCACTTAGTTCACCTTCAAATCAAACTACATTCGGCTTCCTTAAAAGACTGCGACTCACCAAATCGTAACTGATCTATCCTGGCTTGATGTAGTATGTAGGAAACTGATTTATCCGGCTCGAAGGACCAAACATGTAGGATTTTTGTCCTTCACTTCTTACTTTATTTGAGAACACGAGGGACCATAGGATTTTAGAAAATACTTTATTAACACAATTGAACTTCAATACAAAACTACGCTAATATTACACAACGTCCGACTCCATCAGAATTCGTGAAATTCTTACAAACGCAAAGAGAGAGAAGCTTAGGATATGATAATATTTAGAGATTGAGCGTGTATTTTCTGAGAATTAAAATAAATTATTAAATATTTGTGAAAAACTAAAGTAACTCGTGTTACATTTTTTTCTGTAACTACAACGACAACGCAATTCATTTTTTTATATATATACCGGGTTGGGGAATATTTCTTCAACAATATCATATAATATAATTGTGTGGGTGCAATCCATTGATTTTAGAAGAATATTTATTTTACAAAAACGAGCAATTAGAACTATTTTTGACTTAAAATTTTAAGACAGCTGCCGTAATTACTTAAAAAAACACAAACTAATGACAGTAACTAGTATATATTTGTATAAGCTACTTATTTTTGTATTTAAAAACAAGACAGAGTTTTCTGTGCGTGCTGATACCATAAGTACAGCACTCGAAAGAGAAATGATCTTTATATACATTTTCTGTTTTTTGTTTGAAGGAAGCTATGCCTATAATAGATTACCGACGGAAATGAAGAAAATCACATATCTAAAGGACTTCCAAAATAAATTAAACCAATTTCTTATTGACAAATGTTACTATACTCTTCAAGAGTATTACAATGATAAGTCATAAATTATACTATGATAATCGATCATAATTTAGCTTTTATTATTCATATGTTTTCGGACATGAAGTAACGTTGATGTCTTTGTAAACTGTTGATATATATGGCTGTTTTTTTTTAATTTTTTTACTATTAGATGTAATTTTAAATCTACACAAGATGTTTGGTGGTAATGTTGGTATTTGTATAAACAGTGGATTATGTTTACTTTAATATTATCTGTAATTTTAAATACACATATATGTATACATGTTTGACACATTTCTGATCCAATGTAATATTGGCAAATGAAAAATAAAGATTATTATATTATTATATGAATAACTCCAGAATTATTCACTGTAGAATAAGTTTATGCGATTTTGCATATGCTTTGTTTATGACTAGAGAGCGGATTTTATGCACTATAAAATGCCGAAATATGTGCATATATATGCACTTAAAAACCTTAAAATATGCATAAAAAATGCATTATTAATTGAAAATATGCAAAATATCCATAAATATTGAATCTTCTATTTACCTGTGTTAATTCCAAATTATAACATTAATATATAAAAAAAGTATATATGCTTGTAATTTTTAATAGGAAAAGATAAATTGCATACAAACTTATTATTTTAACGTTCAAAATTATGTGTTATTTAAAAACTACATATTTACTTATACACTATACATCTATAAAAACTGCACCCTGTCATTACTACTTACAAAGCAATTATTATTTTAACATTATTTTAAAATTATGTGTTATTTAAAAATTACATATTTACTTATACGCTATAGATTTATAAAGATTACACCCTCTCATTACTATTTGCAAAACAATTTATAACTAAATATTTTTCCAAGTTTTCGGGAGAAAATTTTGGCGTCTGTCCGATAGTATGTTTTTGTACAAAGAAATACTTCTTTCTACATCCACAGAAGTTATGGTGCATATTTTAATGCTGCTAATATGGCCAAATCTAAATTTATAACAAGATCATCGGAATTTTCCCAAGTTTCAGAACTTTATTAACTTTTAGTAACAACTGATATCCACTGTTTTTTTGTAAAATTTCATTTAATTTATTAGAAATAGTTTTACCAATATTTCCTGAAACAGCAGAAATCAGCTGTTGAAATTTATTAATTATTTGCATAGATTCATTTAATGACAATGCTTCCGTTTCTAATTTAGCAATGGTTGAACTTACAAATAATAATTTGCTTTTATAAATGCCAGCTCATTGCGCAATTGTGTTTTCTTTAAAATGGATTGAGCTTTTTGAACGTAAGTACTTGAATTATCAGAAATTTCTGAAACTAACTCCTTTATTTTTCCAAATGATCTGCATAAAAAGAGCTGCATTTAACCAAGTACCCCAACGCGTAATCACAGGTTCTGGTGGTAGAGGAATATTAGGTAACTTTTCTTTGTACAATTGAATTCGTAACGGAGCTTTTAAAACACTTTCTTTATACTACTTATTAAACTTTTTACTAATGGAAATTGATTACGAATTGTTTCTGCTACTCTATTAATACCATGTGCGAGACATGTTACTGTTGAGATTGTTTAATATACCAGTGATTACTATATAATTTAGAATGATTTTGTTTTCAAGAGTTGTCAAATTTCAATTTTAATAAATAAGATTTAAACACATCTGAATTTTGATCAGTTCTTAAGATTAGGTAATTTAAGTTACATGTATTAAATTTTCATAAAATTTTAATTGCTGTCCAGCTTTTACCATATACGGTGCTGCATCAGACAGCATTAAAACTATTTTATCTGTTGCAACAATATCAGGAATAAAAAATTGCATGAAAGCTTCGTTTATAAAGCGAACTATTGTTGCATGATTGGTTTTCTCAAGAACTTTGGAAGCGATTAAATATGATATACTAGACTGCGCCTCACTTAAATAACGTATCGCCCGCAACAATCTGTAGTTTCATCTACTATAAAATAAAGATACTTATTTTTTGTAATTTTCTTTATATACCCCATAGTTTCAAGATATAAATCATTAATATACCTTTTTCAAAGCGTGCTTTCATCTGGCACTGGCTTTTTACTAATTTTTCTAAAATGACCTAAAACTAGGATTTTGCAATTTCTTTAATGGAATATTGGCTTTAACAAGTGCACTACACAATTCGAAATCAAATTCCTCTTGTGCATTTCTTTTGGCCGTTTCTTGAAACAACGACTGGCGCAAAGGTGTCTGACAAACTTTTGTTTTCTTAAATGTTTCTAATTTTCTTTATGAAGAGAGGTTTCAATGTGCTGTGTAACTTGAGAATTCCTTTCGCACATGATCTAAGGAAAATTAATTTTAAAAATAAGTATTTAATTGCGTTTAAAACTGATAAAACGGTGAATTCAATAACCTACATCAATTAATAAGGGTTTAATTTACGAAATCAATTAAAAATATGTAATGGTACTTACTATTTTTCCACAGGCTATGCAAAACACTTTTTCATCATCCAGACGTAGCTCGGATATATTTTTATCCATACTTGAACTAAACTATTTTTAGCTTTCGGCATCTTGAAGTTCACTTAACAAAGCCGTACCATTCAGTTACGTCTTCGCCCAAAGAATGTTTAAAATTTTACATTTTGTCCGTTACTCTCAAATTATTTTCAAGAAGGATTAACTAACTAAACACTTACCTTGAAAAAGTCCAAATAACTTTAACCCTTGATTGAGGGAATTCCCTCAATCAATGCTTTAACTATCTACTTAGGTACCATTGGAATATTCATATAAAAATACATTTCTTAGTTAGACACAATAACAAAATTTAAAATAAGTTAGAATAATGCATTTTAAAGCGAATTTGGAAGATATAGGAAAATGCGAAATATATGTTAATTATGAATAAAAAGGCAAAACATGCATAAAATTGCAATATATGCAGTATTTGGCGAAATATGCAAAATATGCAAAATTAATTAATGTCAAATGATTGCATTTAGTGCAATTCGTCTAAAAACAAAACGATATTCTTCAACTATAAAAAATAAGCGATATACATTTTGCATAAAATCCTCACTCTATTTATGACAATTTTTGTTGGAGTACTAAATACACATTAAAACGTTTTTTAGTAAATATATAAAAAAAATGTTAATTTTGGAGAATTCAGATTTTTTAGATGTTTGCTCATTTAAAAGCAGTAGCGCCAAATTAAAAAAAAGATTTTAGCAAAATTAATTCACAGTTTATACTTGAGCCGTACGTATTCAAACTATGCAATCCAAATATGGGAAAACACACGTTTCTATTCAAAATATGTAATCTAATGACAAATTAAGTGTACTACATATATTGCTAATTTAAAAGAAGTTTACACACGGTATATTAGTTTGTAAAACTTAAAATGGTCAAATTTATAATAAACATCGTTACACGAATGTTGCCGTTAATTAAAATTAGATAATGGTATTGTTAAATTGATCTGAGAAAACTGATGCTATAGTATATGTTGTGTTAAATTACGAAGACAGGTTTATTCAAACATAATTCAATTAATCAGTTTTTATTAATAATACACTCGTAACACATTTTCGATTTTGTTTGGTACAATATGACATGAAGTTTAATACTTTTTATTACAGCTCTCTGAAAATATCGTTATAGAAAAACGTGGTAGTCAATATCCTTTTTTCTCCTAAAGTTACCTGTCACAATTATTATATCGATGCAGCCACGTAATCTTTTTGCATACATTTATCAGGATGTCCATATCGTTGGTTTTGGTGTGCGCATTTCTACCTTTAGAAATAAACGTAGGTGCTTGATATTCGAGATTAAATTTACACTTGTGTTATATTCAGAGAGGTATAATGATGTACGTCATCCATCCATGTCCATAACAGCATTACCAGGACCTAATAATAGGGGGACACAAGGCTTCCACAGCACCTGTATCAGTAGTGATTAAGGGCCGGTTCTGGACCAGTTCAAGGTCACTCGCCCTCTGGTGGTGAGAAATGTAAGCTTTTGGATTTCTTCAAGGTCAAACTTTTGGCGGGACATTTAAATTTTAGGAGCTCGCTAAAATTGCAATCATCCTCATTTTGACGGGAAATTTGTCAAGGTCAGAAGCTAAAATAGAAATTGCAATGTCATCATATTACAATTCTTAGAAGTCTAAAAATAGTGTGGTCAAGGTTATTGACCTAGGTGGTGTCATATTTTAGAAATATAAAAGGTGAAAAGCTATAAAATAGAAAATCTAAGAATAGAATTTTCAGGGTCAAACTTTTGGAAATATACATTTTGGAGCTGGTCAAGGTCAAAGCTAAAAATAGAAATTGCAATGTCATCATCATATTACAATTCTTAGAAGTCGAAGCAGAAGCTAAAATAGAAATTCCAATGTAATATCATCATATTACAATTCTTAGAAGTCTAAAAATAGTGTGGTCAAGGTCAAGTATTGACCTGTAGGGTATCGTATGACATTTCTTAGAAGTATAAAAATAGAATCAATTCATGGAAACAAGAAGAATGCGTTGTCTATGCTAAAAAGTCAAATGGTGCTTATACTGACTAAATTAGGTCAAGGTGAAATAAATTACTAAACTAAAAGTAGGTGTGTTTTAACAAGTTTAAACATGTTGTCATAGGTACTTAAGTCAAGGACAAAAATTTTGATATAAACCACAGTGAGGTGAGAATAGAAATTGCAATGTCATCATATTACAATTCTTAGAAGTCTAAAAATAGAGTGGTCAAGGTCAAAGGTTAATGACCTGTATATCGTATGACACTTCTTAGTGTTTCTAAATTAAAAGTAGGACAAGGTGGGTATTTAACAAGTTTAAACATGTAAGAGGTACTCAAACCAAGGACACATTTAGATCAAAATTTAAAGCTAAAAATAGAAATTACTAGCCATAACTGCAATTCTTATAAATCTAAATATAGGGTTTTCAAGGTCAAAGAGTAATTAATGACCTGCATGTGATCATATTACATTGCTTAGGAATATAAAATAGAATCAGTTTATGGAAACAAAAGAATGAAAGGTTGTTGTCTATGCTAAAGTAGACCAAGGTCATACTACAACCACCATGTGTAAAGTACAGATGAGTCATTTCCTCAACAGTGTTTTGTCCTAGTACAATTGCGAGCAAGTAAAGTCGTTATAATGCAAACAGCAATATCATTCCTGGAGCGATATACAGGAATGGACAGCATCTCCTGATCGTAGCAGTTATTGATCATCAGATGCAGATTAGCTTACTGATGCAATTCTCAAAGCACACTCTCCCCTCTACCATAAAAAATCGTGATGCAGTAATGTATAGGACAGTTCCGGTGTCAACTCAAAATTCAAAAGCGTTCTCGAATCAGTAAAGATGGATCTAACTGCATTGAATAGTAGCACTTTCTGTAAATCCTTCACGAACATAAAAGACTTGGAGGAGGGTGCAAAATATAAAGTGATTGATGTGAATACTATCGACACAAAGTATGGTAAACATATTATCATTGAAACCCAGAACTTTAAGTGCATATCTCCCTTACGATTTTATGAAACTTCAAAAAGAAGATCGCATTGAAAAGTTTAAGCAATATCTGGTTGAGAATGACGTATACATTACAGCGCCGGAACTGTAGGAAAGACGACTAATTTAACATTTCTGTAAAAAATAATAATAATAACATATATCTATGTATAATTGTTTGAAATAAATTTTTGTTGCAAAAAGTCTTCTATTTTTGATTAAATGAAGAGTACATCATAATGAAGAGAACTGCTATTGATGAGACTAAAAATGTAGCGTATAATATGGTGTCTGCAGGTATATTGGCTAAGCTCTTCAAGGTTAAAATTTATTGGTATCATATTACAATTCATCCAAACCAATCTTCAAGATTAAATTTTATTGACAAGGTATCATATTACAGTTCTTATGTTAGACTCTCCAAGGTTCTTAGGAATAGCAAAATAAGCATTCTTAACCAATGACACATGTAACTGGCTTTGTGAGTATTGTCAGACTTTGTGCATGCTGGTATTGCTCGGGTATCCTCGTGGAGTCTACCCTTCTATATAAGTTTAAATTTTATAATCACATATCATTCGCTTCGACATCATGTTTTCTAAAAGTATATATGTTAAAGCACTGTATAATTGATGTGTAAGGATTTAAAACAGCAAGAAATATATTTACACCTAAGGAACTAGCGATATATAATGGAGAGCAAATTGCTCATTATGTATTCAAGCCTCCATTTCCATGGCACACCTTGGATCGTGATTTTCAAAAACAAGCTAATTGGTTAATTCACAACCACCACTTTATCAAGTGGGAATATGGATATACTTCTCCACGTCTATTCCTCGTATACTTAGTGATTTCATATCAACAACAAATGAGGTGTACGTTAAAGGATGAGAAAGCTGATTTTATTCAAAAATTTTAAATCAACGCATTACGGTGTTTGAAGAACAACCACTTTACCCACATTCATCCATGCTGTTTTTCATACACAAGACACTTGTCACTGCGCTTTGGCTTTTGAGAAAATTTGGAACTGCTATCTTTTGCGCTGTTATTTGTTTAGTCTATATACAAAATTCAGAATTTTGGGTAAAGGACTATCGAGTTATGATTTATTAAGCAATTATCAAAGTTTATATAAACGACAATTCATTATTAAGTATAATTTTTTTGAAATTTTTTTGGTTTTGAGAAAATTTGGAACAGCTACCTTTGCGCTGTTATTTGTTTAGTCTATATACAAAAATTCAGATTTTTGACTTAACGATTAAACTGCTATGATAAAAGAGTATAATTATTTTAAAAATACACACATATAATTTTGTTTACTACAGCATTTCGCACAGTAGCTAAAATAATGTTATTCACCTTTTCTTTGTAATACTTTTATGTGATAATTATAAGGTTACAATGTCATTTCTTCCTACATAATTTGTATAATTTAATAAATCATGATAAGAAACTCGTTTTATATGAAAATTCAATTTAACTTCTTTTAAGGATTTTTCGTTGCAATTCACTTTTTCTTCTTAGATGCCTACACACACTTTATTTTTTATTCAAATAAATACTGTTAAAGTGCCTTTTCTTTATGCAATATAACATGCACTTCTGTAATTAATTATTTACTTTTAAAGTGTCTTTCATTCAAATTACAACGCACCTTTATTTAATACTTTTCATGCACGGTATACATCCACATTCCTCAACGACCCCAATAATTTTTCATATAAATAATATACATGAGCCAAAGCGCAGTGACAAGTGTTTTGTGTATGAAAAAACAGCATGGATGAAGTTTGGGTAAAGTAGGTTGTTCTTCAAACACCGTAATGCGTTGTTTTAAAAATTTTGAATAGAATCAGCTTTCTCTCGTCCTTTAACGTACACCTCATCTGTTGTTGATATGAAATCACTAAGTATACGAGGGAATAGACGTGGAGAAGTACATCCATATTCCCACTTGATAAAGTGGTGGTTATGAATTAACAATTAGCTTGTTTTGAAATTCACTATCCAAGTGTGCCATGGAAATGGAGGCTTGAATACATAATGAGCAATTTGCTCTCCATTATATATCGCTAGTTCCTTAGGTGTAAATATATTTCTTGCTGTTTTGAATCTTACACATCAATTGTAACAATCATTACTTTCTATATTTGTCTGGTTGTCTTCGTTAGCGTTGTATATGCGCTAATGCAATCGTGCAGTATTTCAGTATTTCAGTATTTAAACAAATAGAACTGATTTTCTGGTTAGGTTTAAAATATTAAATAGTAAATACGTAAGCGATTTTTGAAAACAGTGCAACTTTTTTTAAAAAACATGATGTCGAAGGAATGATATGTGATTATAAAATTTAAACTTATATAGAAAGATGGGATAAAATAAAACTGAAAAGCTGACAATACTCACAAAGCCATTTGTGTCATTGGTTAAAATTTTATTTTGCTATTTTAGAACCCAAAAAATTTAACCTTGAAGATTGGTTTGTATGAATTTATATGAAAAAAATTTTAACCTTGAAGAGGTTTGCAGACACCATTTATACGCTACATTTTTTTAGTCTCATCAATAGCAGTTCTCTTCATTATGATTACTCTTCATTTAATCAAAAAATAGAAGACTTTTTTGCAACAAAATTTATTTAAACAATTATACATGATATATTTTTTTTTTTTTAAAAATGTTAAAAGTCGTCTTTCCTACAGTTCCGGCGCTAGTAATGTTTATTTAACCGTTTCAAATTTTAATCGATCTTTTTTGGTGTTCATAAAATCGTAAGGGTATGCACTTAAAGTTCTGGGTTTCAATGATAATTGTTTACCATACTTTTGTAATTCAATCAACCTTTATATTTTGCACCCACCTCCAAGTCTTTTTTCGTGAAGGATTTACAGAAAGTGTTGTTCAATGCAGATAGATCCATCTTTACTGATTCGAAACGCTTTTGAATTTTGAGTTGACACCGAACTGTCCTATATTTATATCACGATTCTTTAGGAGAGTTTTAAATTATCAGTTAATCCATCTGATGATCAATAACTGCTATCAGGAGATGCTTCCTTATATCGCTCCAGGAATGATATTGTGCTCCATTTCGACTTTACTTGCTCGCAATTGTACTAACAAAACACTGTTGAAAATGACTCATCTGTACAAATGGTTTTAGTAGATTTCTACATAGACAACAACCTTTCATTCTTTTTTTTCCATAAACTGATTCTATTTTTATTTAAAAATGCCTCATTAATTACTCTTTGACCAAAAAATTTAGATTTTAAATTCAGATTTAATTTTTTTTTGCAAATTTTGATCTAAATTGTCCTTGGTTTGAGTACCTCTTACATGTTTAAACTTGTTAAATACCCATTTCCTACAATTTAGAAACACTAAAAGTGTTGATTACAGGTCATTAACCTTTGACCTTGACCACTTTTTTAACTTTAAGAATTGTTTTACATTTTTCTATTCTCACCTCACTGTGGTTTATATCACAAAAATTTTTGTCCTTGACTTAAGTTATGACAACATGTTTAAACTTGTTAAATACACACCTACTTTTAGTTTGTAATTTTTTCACCTTGATAATTTAGTCAGTATAACAATTTGACTTTTTAGCATAACAACGCATTCTTCTTGTTTTAAATTGATTCTTTTTTACTTCTAAGTGTAGATAACAGGTCAATTTTGACCTTGACCCACTATTTTAGACTTCTAAGAATTTAAATTGATGATGATTACATTGAATTTCTATTTTGCTTTTTATTCTTTAATATGATGATGACACAATTTATTTTAGCTTTGACCTTGACCAGCTCCAAAATTTATATTTCCCCAAAAGTTTGACCCTGAAAATTCTATTCTTAGATTTTTATATTTTCACCTTTTATTTCTAAAAATATGACACCACCGTAGGTCAATAACCACACTATTTTAGACTTTAAGAATTGTAATATGATGACATTGCAATTTTTTTTTCTGACCTTGACAAATTTTCAAAAAAATGCAACATTGAAAAGCTCCTAAAATTTAAATTTAAAAGTTTGTTGAAGAAATAAACTTACATTTAACCAGAGGGCGAGTGACCTTGAACTGTTCAAAGGGAACCTTTCGTGTTGAAAATTTTTGAAAAGGCGAGGTTTTATCCAACTGCTCTAAAATAACTCACTACACAAAATACCCACGCCTGAAGCGGGTTCGAACCAGAGACTTTTTTGGGTTGGATGGTTGTAAGATATTACAATTTGTAAAATAAGTAAAAAGAAAATAAATTCATCAATCTGTTTGTCTGATTATTAAAGTGGCTGAAATACCTGATTGTAAAACTCAGAAATTCTAAACCATCCAGTATTCATTGCTTTGTATCTTCCCACAGATAAATGAATCTCTTCTGCATTTTGAACAGTTTAAATAACTGTCATTGATTTTAATTAAACGTATATGAATAGATACTGAATCAAAACTTAACTTTCTTATAAAATCAATACTAAACTCACTAACAGAACTATCGGGGGAAGGTCTAATAAATGTATATAAATTAGGAAAAAAAAACAAACACAAAACACAAAACACAACACACAAAAACAAAACAAAACACAAAAAAAAAAAAACAAAAAAAACAAAACAAAAAAAAAAAAAACAAAACAAACAAACAAAAAAAAACAACAAAAAAAAACACAAAAAAAAAAAACACAAACACAAACAAACAAAAACACAAAAAACAAAAACAACAACAAAACAAAACACAAAAAACAAAACAAAACACAAAAAAAAACACACAACACAAAATACACAAACACACAAACAACAAACCACTAATACAAAAATACACAAACCAGAACTTGTACATTAAATACATAAAATAAATAAATTGTAATTTAATATATTGTTGCTGATAGATGTGACATAACTAGTAAACTAATTAACACAAACATATGTTAACGTAATTAAGCATAACAAACCATTATCAGAAAAGTTCAAACCAATACATTTAACTACATGGTAACAAGGTCCAACTTTCTATACAGCTCTATACAGCTGAAGATTTATCAAACATACCGTCAGGTTTGAGCTAAAACTACACAAAGCTTATACCTTCAAAGCTTCCAAACGTCCTGGTACTACCATATTAGCACGCACACGATTTCAATAATTAATTGCCTAATTTTAACTTTTCGGCAATTTGAGTAATTTAATAAATTGGCTGTTCTTTTATAACCATTGTTTTAGATTGCTGTCAACACACGCAGACAAAGACATGTGTTAAAAATTAGGTATAGATGGCAAAATATTCGATAAACCGACACGTGATATAAATGATCCCACTTAGAAAAATCAAAACTTCGTTGATCAAATAATGAAGTAACCTTATAATAATAAAAATAATCTACATATATGTTGTCGATGTTGATAATGAGTTAGATACACTGTAGCTAAAAGTACAGATTTGTAGATAAAGCTGAGATATTATTTGAACTACAGTTGATCATTCACTTGATGGAGAGCTAAACTCTGAGGTTCATTATTACAGATGGAACCCCAGAAGTAGAGCATTGATTATTTAAAGTGATTATGGTTTTCTGAAGTGACGCATTAAAGAATTTTGACTGTTATCTTAACGAGAATTTGCATTTACAGCTGAGAGCAACCTGAGGACATATGTTGAGATTTATTAGATGCACATTTGTATAACAACACAAACACACAAACACAGAAACACAGAAACACACAAACACAAGACACAAACACACACAACAACAAACACACAACACACAAATACACAAAACACAAAAACAAACACAAAACACAAAACACACAAACACACAAACACAAACACACAAACACACAAACACATCATACAAAACTATCACACAAACACACAACACACAAACACACAATACACTAAACACAAACACGTAAACACTCAAACACACAAACACACAATCACACAACACACAAACACACAAACACACAAACACACAAACACACAAACACACAAACACACAAACACACAAAACACAACACACAAACACACAAACACACAAACACAAAACACAAACACAAAACACATAAACACACAATCACACAAACACACTAACAACAAACACAAGACACACTAAACACACAAACACACAAACACACAAACACACAAACACACAAACACACAAACACACAAACACAAACACACACATAACAACACAAACACACAAAACAACACAAACACAAACAACAAACACAATACAATAACAACAAACACACAACACACACAAACACACAACACACAAAACAACACAAACACACAAACACACAAACACACAAACACACAAACACACAAACACACAACACACAAACACACAAACAAACACACAAACACACAAACACACAAACACACCAACAACACAAAACAACACAAACACACAAACACACAAACACACAACACACATACACACAAACACACAAACACAAACACACAAACACACAAACACACAACACACAAACACACAAACACACAAACACACAAACACACAAACACACAAACACACAAACACACAAACACACAAACACACAAACACACAATCACACAAACACACAAACACAAACACACACACACACACACACACACACACACACACACACACACACACGAACACACGAACACACGAACACACGAACACACAAACACACAAACACACAAACACACAAACACACAAACACACAAACACAAAACACACAAACACACAAACACACAAACACACAAACACACAACACACAAACACACAAACACACAACACACAAACACACAAACACACAAACACACAAACACATAAACACACAAACACACAAACACACAAACACACAAACACAAACACACAAACACACAAACACACAAACACACAAACACACAAACACACAAACACAAACAAAACACACAAACACACAAACACACAAACACCAAACACACAAACACACAAACACACAAACACACAAACACACAAACACACAAACACACGAACACACAAACACACAAACACACAAACACAAACACACAAACACACAAACACACAAACACACACACACACACACACACACACACACACACAAACACAAACAACACAAACACACAAACACACAAACACACAAACACACAAACACACAATCACACAACACACAAACACACAAACACACAAACACACAAACACACAAACACACAAACACACAAACACAAATACACTAACACACAAACACACAAACACACAAACATACAAACGCACTAATACAAAATACACAAACCAGACTGTTGTACTATAAATAGCAAAATTCAAGACAATACTATGTTTGTAGTTTGAATTATTGTTGCTGCATGATGTACATAACTTTAGTGAAACTAATTAACACAAAGCATATGTTAACGTGTAATTAAGGCATAAACAAACCATTATCAGAAAAGTTCAACCAATATCATTTAATCTTAGCATGGTAACAAGGTCCAACTTTCTTAGTGGTGTACCGAGGCTCTATACAGCTGAAGGATTTATCTAGAAATACCGTCTCTAGGTTTGAGCTAAAATATGGTCTACAAATGCTTGATACCTTCAAGCTTCCCGGGGAGACGTCCTGGGTACTACCATATTAGCACGCCACTGATTTCAATAATTAATTGCCTAATTTTAACTTTTTCGGCAATTTGAGTAATTTAATAAATTTGGCTGTTCTTTATGTAACCAGTTTGTTTTAGATTGCTGTCGAACTGACACCGCAGACAAAGACATGTGTTGAAAAATTAGGTATAGATGGCGAAAAGGTATTCGATAAACCGACACGTGATATAAATGATCCCACTTTTAGAAAAATATCTTTGTGTGTTTTGAAAACTTCGTTGATGCAAATAATGAAGTAACCGTTGATAATAATAAAAAAATTCTTACATATATGTTGTCGATGTTGATAATGAGTTAGATAGCTTGAGCTGTAACTAAAAGTACGTGAGATTTTTGTAGATAAAGCTGAGATATTATTTGAACTACAGGGTTGATCATTCACTTGATGGAGAGCTAAATTCTCTGAGGTTCTGTTGTGATTATTACAGATGGAACCCCAGAAGTAGAGCATTGATTATTGTAAGGTGAAGTGTGATTTTGCGTTTTCTGAGAGTGACTGGCATGTAAAGAATTTTGACTGTTATCTTAACGAGAATTTGCATTTACAGCTGAGGAGCAACCTGAGGACATATGTTGAGATTTATTAGATGCGACATTTTGTTATAGGTTTTGAGAGTATAAATTGTGAGGATAGTTTCTTTGTGGAATTTGATTTAAGTGTAACAAGGTGTGATGCTTTTATTACACTGTGAGCAACTTGAGCTTGAGGTGCAATTTTCAATCAGATGTTTATTACCTAAACAATTTAAACAATAATGCTTAGATTTAGAGACCGACAATCTATGTGGTACAGAAAGTGATATAAATTTGTTTGCAAGCCCATATTCTATGGGTGTTATCTTTACAGCATGACCAAATTTGATTTGTTTTTGCACGTTACGATTAAAATTATTGAAATATAATCATATTTTGTTAAACCTTTTTCTATTTTAATATCAAGACTAGACAGATTTTCGAGTATTGTGCATCTCTTTTCTAGAAACTCGAAAACTCATCTAACTATGGCAACGCCGTAATATCTCTTTTTCCTCAAATATTTTCTTAAAACTATAATCTATCTTTTGCTGAAAACTGAGAATTAATAATGCTTCAAGAATTTCTTTATCTTCGAGTTGTAAGTTTTTCAATGACTAAATTACTTTTACAAGTAGTGATAAAATCTCTCAAATTCTGTGGATTACACTTTGTTATAATTGAAGAATTTAAAATATTACTAAAATAAAAATTCAAAATTTTATTTTTATTTTCAAATATTTTCCTTAACAGTGAAACTGCATTAACAATATTATCACTAGTTACTTTTAATGAATTTACAATACTTAAAGCTTCGCCTTTTAGCAATATCTTTTAATAATAAAATTTTTCAACATTTGTAAATTGAATATTTTCATCAATAAGCGAAGTGAACAAAACAAGAAGTGTTTCCGATTCAGAAAAATTGCCAGAGAATTGAGGTATATTAATTTACGACAATTTTATTTTGGGATAACAGTGAGATGCTATATTGACATTGTCATTTTGAGAAGTGTCTGTCAGAGAAAATGTTATTTTTAGGATATAATTCTTCGATAGAATTTCTAATTGCAGCAAGAGTATCAAAATATTTGATTTCGATCTCGTACTTATCCTCAAAATATGTTTGATCCTCTACATCAATTAAATAAGTTTCAATTTCATCTTGAGCAGTATTATATTTCATAAATGCATCTTGCAAAACGTCTTCTCTTGACTTAAATTTATTGGTATCGTTTTCAATACCTTTATTTTGAAAAACGCAATTATGAATTCTAGTAATTTGAGCCTTAGCACTTGTGCCAGTAGATTTTAACTTTAACATATCCATTGTGACAATTAAACCTTATGAAATACGTTCTAAGTAAATTAAAATATAGCGCAATAAAGATTAATATAAAAGTAAAACACAAAATGTTCTTCATTGTGAGCTACTTGGGAAAATACCTGAATCCTCTTGGAAAGTTGAAAATTCACTTAGTTCACCTTCAAATCAAACTGCATTCGGCTTCATGAAAAGACTGCGGCTCACCAAATCGTAACTGATTTATCCTGGCTTGATGTAGGATGTAGGAAACTGATTTATCAGGCTCGAAGGACCAAATATGTAGGATTTTGTCCTACACTTCTTACTTTATTTGAGAACACGAGGGACCATAGGATTTTAGAAAATACTTTATTAACACAATTGAACTTCAATACAAAACTACGCTAACATTACACAACGTTCGACTCCACCAGAATTCGTGAAATTCTTACAAACGCAAAGAGAGAGAAGCTTAGGATATCATTATATTTAGAGATTGAGCGTGTATTTTCGGAGAATTAAAATAAATTATTAAATATTTGTGAAAAACTAAAGTAACTCGTGTTACATTTTTTCTGTAACTACAACGACAACGCAATTCATTTTTTATATATACACCGGGTTGGGGAATATTTCTTCAACAATATCATGTAATATAATTGTGTGGGGCAATCCATTGATTTTAGAAGAATATTTATTTTACAAAACGAGCAATTAGAACTATTTTTGACTTAAAATTTTAAGACAGCTGCCGTAATTACTTAAAAAAACACAAACTAATGACAGTAACTAGTATATATTTGTATAAGCTACTTATTTTTGTATTTAAAAACAAGACAGAGTTTTCTGTGCGTGCTGATACCATAAGTACAGCACTCGAAAGAGAAATGATCTTTATATACATTTTCTGTTTTTTGTTTGAAGGAAGCTATGCCTATAATAGATTACCGACGGAAATGAAGAAAATCACATATCTAAAGGACTTCCAAAATAAATTAAACCAATTTCTTATTGACAAATGTTACTATACTCTTCAAGAGTATTACAATGATAAGTCATAAATTATACTATGATAATCGATCATAATTTAGCTTTTATTATTCATATGTTTTCGGACATGAAGTAACGTTGATGTCTTTGTAAACTGTTGATATATGTGGCTGTTTTTTTAATTTTTGACTATTAGATGTAATTTTAAATCTACACAAGATGTTTGGTGGTAATGTTGGTATTTGTATAAACAGTGGATTATGTTTACTTTAATATTATCTGTAATTTTAAATACACATATAAGTATACATGTTTGACACATTTCTGATCCAATGTAATATTGGCAAATGAAAAATAAAGATTATTATATTATTATATGAATAACTCCAGAATTATTCACTGTAGAATAAGTTTATGCGATTTTGCATATGCTTTGTTTATGACTAGAGAGCGGATTTTATGCACTATAAAATGCCGAAATATGTGCATATATATGCACTTAAAAACCTTAAAATATGCATCAAAATGCATTATTAATTCAAAATATGCAAAATATCCATAAATATTGAATCTTCTATTTACCTGTGTTAATTCCAAATTATAACATTAATATATAAAAAAAGTATATATGCTTGTAATTTTTTAATAGGAAAAAGATAAATTGCATACAAACTTATTATTTTAACGTTCAAAATTATGTGTTATTTAAAACTACATATTTACTTATACACTATACATCTATAAAAACTGCACCCTGTCATTACTACTTACAAAGCAATTATTATTTTAAAATTATGTGTTATTTAAAATTAAATATTTACTTATACGCTATAGATTTATAAAGATTACACCCTATCATTACTATTTGCAAAACAATTTATAACTAAATATTTTTCCAAGTTTTCGGGCAGAAAATTTTGGCTTCTGTCCGATAGTATGTTTTTGTACAAAGAAATACTTCTTTCTACATCCACAGAAGTTATGGGTGCATATTTTAATGCGGCTAATATGGCCAAATCTAAATTTATAACAAGATCATCGGAATTTTCCCCAAGTTTCAGAACTTTATTAACTTTTAGTAACAACTGATATCCACTGTTTTTTGTAAAATTTCATTTAATTTATTAGAAATAGTTTTACCAATATTTCCTGAAACAGCAGAAATCAGCTGTTGAAATTTATTAATTATTTGCATAGATTCATTTAATGACAATGCGTCCGTTTCTAATTTAGCAATGGTTGAACTTACAAAATACTAATTTGCTTTTATAAATGCCAGCTCATTGCGCAATTGTGTTTTCTTTAAAATGGATTGAGCTTTTGAACGTAAGTACTTGAATTATCAGAAATTTCTGAAACTAACTCCTTTATTTTTCCAAATGATCTGCATAAAAAGAGCTGCATTTAACCAAGTACCCCAACGCGTAATCACAGGTTCTGGTGGTAGAGGAATATTAGGTACCTTTTCTTTGTACAATTGAATTCGTAACGGAGCTTTTAAAACACTTTCTTTATACTACTTATTAAACTTTTACTAATGGAAATTGATTACGAATTGTTTCTGCTACTCTATTAATACCATGTGCGAGACATGTTACATGTATTAAATTTTCGTGAAATAATTTTAATTGCTGTCCAGCTTTTACCATATACGGTGCTCCATCAGACAGAATTAAAACAATTTTATCTGTTGCAACAATATCAGGAATAAAAAATTGCATGAAAGCTTCGTTTATAAAGCGAACTATTGTTGCATGATTGGTTTCTCAAGAACTTTGGAAGCGATTAAATATGATATACTAGACTGCGCCTCATTTAAATAACCAATCATTAAATTTGCAACATATCGCCCGCAACAATCTATAGTTTCATCTACTATAAAATAAAGATATATATTTTTGTAATTTTCTTTACATGCCCCAAATCATTAATATACCTTTTTCGAAGCGTGCTTTCATCTGGCACTTGCTTTTTACTAATTTTTCTAAAATGACCTAAAACTAGGATTTTGCAATTTCTTTAATGGAATATTGGCTTTAAAGTGCACTACACAATTCGAAATCAAATTCCTCTTGTGCATTTCTTTTGGCCGTTTCTTGAAACGACTGGCGCAAAGGTGTCTGACAAACTTTTGTTTTCTTAAATGTTTCTAATTTTCTTTTATGAAGAGAGGTTTCAATGTGCTGTGTAACTTGAGAATTCCTTTCGCACATGATCTAAGGAAAATTAATTTTAAAAATAAGTATCTAATTGCGTTTAAAACTGATAAAACGGTGAATTCAATAACCTACATCAATTAATAAGGGTTTAATTTCCGAAATCAATTAAAAATATGTAATGGTACTTACTATTTTTCCACAGGCTATGCAAAACACTTTTTAATCATCCAGACGTAGCTCGGATATATTTTTTATCCATACTTGAACTAAACTATTTTTAACTTTCGGCATCTTGAAGTTCACTTAACAAAGCCGTACCATTCAGTTACGTCATCGCCCAAAGAATGTTTAAAATTTTGCATTTTGTCCGTTACTCTCAAATTATTTTCAAGAAGGATTAACTAACCAAACACTTACCTTGAAAAAGTCCAAATAACTTTAACCCTTGATTGAGGGAATTCCCTCAATCAATGCTTTAACTATCTACTTAGGTACCATTGGAATATTCATATAAAAATACATTTCTTAGTTAGACACAATAACAAAATTTAAAATAAGTTAGAATAATGCATTTTAAAGCGAATTTGGAAGATATAGAAAATGCGAAATATATGTTAATTATGAATAAAAGGCAAAATATGCATAAATTGCAATATATGCAGTATTTGGCGAAATATGCAAAATATGCAAAAATTAATTAATGTCAAATGATTTTAGGAGCTCGCTAAAAATTGCAATGTCACCATCCTCATTTTGGGAAATTTGTCAAGGTCAGAAGCTAAAAATAGAAATTGCAATGTCATCATATTACAATTCTTAGAAGTCTAAAAATAGTGTGGTCAAAGGTTATTGACCTACGGTGGTGTCATATTTCTTAGAAATATAAAAGGTGAAAAGTATAAAATAGAAAATCTAAGAATAGAATTTTCAGGGTCAAACTTTTTGGCGAAAAATATAAATTTTGGAGCTCGTCAAGGTCAAAGCTAAAAATAGAAATTGCAATGTCATCTCATATTACAATTCTTAGAAGTCGAAGCAGAAGCTAAAAATAGAAATTCCAATGTAATCATCATCATATTACAATTCTTAGAAGTCTAAAATTGTGGTCAAGGTCAAAGGTTATTGACCTGTAGAGGTATCGTATGACATTTCTTAGAAGTATAAAAATAGAATCAATTCATGGAAACAAGAAGAATGCGTTGTCTATGCTAAAAGTCAAATGGTGCCTATACTGACTAAATTGGGTCAAGGTGAAATAAATTACTAAACTAAAAGTAGGTGTGTATTTAACAAGTTTAACCATGTTGTCATAGGTACTTAAGTCAAGGACAAAATTTTGTGATATAAACCACAGTGAGGTGTGAATAGAAACTGCAATGTCATCATATTACAATTCTTACAAGTTTAAAATAGAGTGGTCAAGGTCAAAGGTTATTGACCTGTAGGTATCGTATGACACTTCTTAGTGTTTCTAAATTAAAATAGAACAAGGTGGGTATTTAACAAGTTTAAACATGTAAGAGGTACTCAAATCAAGGACACATTTAGATCAAAATTTAAAGTTAAAATAGAAATTGCTAGGCCATCATACTACAATTCTTAGAAATCTAAATATTGGGTTTTCAAGATCAAAGAGTAATTAATGACCTGCAAGTGTATCATATTACATTTCTTAGGAATATAAAAATAGAATCAGTTTATGGTAACAAAAGGAATGAAAGGTTGTTGTCTATGCTAAAAGTAGACCAAGGTTATACTACAACCCCACCATGTGTAAAGTACAGATGAGTCATTTCCTCAACAGTGTTTTGTCCTAGTACAATTGCGAGCAAGTAAAGTCGTTATAATGCAAGCAGCAATATCATTCCTGGAGCGATGTACAGAATGGACAGCATCTCCTGATCGTAGCAGTTATTGATCATCAGATGCAGATTAGCTTACTGATGTAATTCTCAAAGCTCACTCGCCCCTCTACCATAAAGAATCGTGATGCAGTAATATATAGGACAGTTCCGGTGTCAACTCAAAATTCAAAAGCGTTCTCGAATCAGTAAAGATGGATGTATCTGCATTGAACAGTAGCACTTTCTGTAAATCCTTCACGAACCTAAAAGACTTGGAGGTGGGTGCAAAATATAAAGTGATTGATATGAATACTATCGACACAAAGTATGGTAAACATATTATCATTGAAACCCAGAACTTTAAGTGCATACTTCCCTTACGATTTTATGAATACTTCAAAAAAGAAGATCGCATTGAAAAGTTTAAGCAATATCTGGTTGAGAATGACGTATACATTACCAGCGCCGGAACTGTAGGAAAGACGACTAATTTAACATTTCTGTAAAAAAATAATAATAACATATATCTATGTATAATTGTTTGGAAATAAATTATATATTTTTGTTGCAAAAAGTCTTCTATTTTTGATTAAATGAAGTAGGTACATCATAACGAAGAGAGCTGCTGTTGATGAGACTAAAAAATGTAGCGTATAATATGGTGCCTGCAGGTATATTGGCTAAGCTCTTCAAGGTTAAAATTTATTGGTATCATATTACAATTCATACAAACCAATCTTCAAGGTTAAATTTTATTGACAAGGTATTGAGAAGGTATCATATTACAGTTCTTATGTTAGGCTCTTCAAAGTTCTTAGGAATCGCAAAATAAGCATTCTTAACCAATGACACATGTAACTGGCTTTGTGAGTATTGTCAGACTTTGTGCATGCTCGGTATTGCTCGGGTATCCTCGTGGAGTCTACCCTTCTATATAAGTTTAAATTTTATAATCACATATCATTCGCTTCGACATCATGTTTTTCTAAAAGTTATATGTTAAAGCACTGCTTTTGCACATTAAAATCGCTTACGTATTTACTATTGTAATAGTGTGTAAACCTAACCAGAAATCAGTTCTATTTGTTTAAATGTAGCATGTAGAAATACTGCACGATTGCATTAGCGCATATACAACGCGCTAACGAGGACAACCAGACAAATATAGAAAAGTAATGATTGTTACAATTGATGTGTAAGGATTCAAAACAGCAAGACATATATTTACACCTAAGGAACTAGCGATATATAATGGAGAGCAAATTGCTCATTATGTATTCAAGCCTCCATTTCCATGGCACACCTTGGATAGTGAATTTCGAAAACAAGCAAATTGGTTAATTCACAACCACCACTTTATCAAGTGGGAATATGGATATAGTTCTCCACGTCTATCCCTCGTATACTTAGTGATTTCATATCAACAACAGATGAGGTGTACGTTAAAGGACGAGAAAGCTGATTTTATTCAAAATTTTAAAACAACGCATTACGGTGTTTGAAGAACAACCTACTTTACCCAAACATCATCCATACTTTTTTTCATACACAAACACTTGTAACTGCGCTTTGGCTCATGTATATCATTTATATGAAAAAATTGTAATGAAATTCTAATAAAGATTTATTAACTGACATCTATATATATGTATATATATATATAAATATATATATATATATATATATATATATATATATATATATATATATATATATATATATATATATATCATATCATTCATGTATTACTTAACGCTTTTATGTGTATTTCAAAGAAGAACAGGATAATTTTTCCCAAATACAGATAGCTGTAATTCTTAGAAATAAGAAAAAATATTGTCGTTGAGGGAGAGTGTGAATGCTTACACCGTGCATGAAAAGTATTAAATAAAGGTGCGTTGTAATTTGAATAAAAGATACTTTAAAAAGTAAATAATTAATTACAGTAGTGCATGTTATATTGCACAAAGAAAAGGCACTTCAACAGTATTCATTTGAATAAAAAAATAAGGTGTGTGTAGGAATCTAAGAAGAAAAAATGAATTACAAACGAAAAATCGTTAAAAAGGAGTTAAATTGAATTTTCATATAAAACGAGTTTCTTATCATGATTTATTAAATTATACAAATTATGTAGGAAGAAATGACATTGTAACCTTATAATTATCACATAAAAGTATTACAAAGGAAAGGTGAATAACATTATCTTAGCTACTGCGCGAAATGCTGTAGTAAACAAAATTATATGTGTGTATGTTTTAAAATAATTATACTCTTTTTATCATAGCAGTTTAATCGTCAAGTCAAAAATGCTGAATTTTTGTATATAGACTAAACAAATAACAGCGCAAAAGATAGCAGTTTCAAATTTTCTCAAAACTAAAAAAAAATGTGAAAAAAATGTACCTTGTCAATGACAATTATATGTAAGTAAACGTTGTTAATTGCTTACATTAATAAATCATAACTCGATAGTCCTTTACCCAAAAATTCTGAATTTTGTATATAGACTAAACAAATAACAGCGCAAAAGATAGCAGTTCAAATTTTCTCAAAACTAAAAAAATGTGAAAAAGATAGCAGTTCCAAAACTAAAAAAAAATGTGGAAAAACTTTAAGGTCTTCTTTTACTATTAGGATATAAAACGTACATTTTTAATATTTCCCAAATAAAGTGAGCATCAATATGAAATTTGATATAGTAAAACAATAGTTTAACATATTTGTAAACTATTTGTTTTTTTAAAATAGTTTCTAACGATTTTCATAAAATAAAGTAATAGTAACTCTCACAATGCATCTTTAGACATCTTACATATATATATATATATATACAATTACTACTCATGTTAAATGGATTGTACTCGTAATGAGTAAAAAGCATGCAATTGCAAAATGCACCCATATAGTATTATCAGTATGATTTGTAATATTATACTCAAATTGAAATACTGTACTAGAATGGAATGCATAATTCAATTATTGTTGTGTAAACTAGCACTTAAAACACACCTTTTGTACTTACGTAAGCTCAGAAGAAACATATGCATGCAATTTATTCATTTAATGGATCGAAATGCTCTTTAAATTTCCCAATTAAATTTTTAAACAACAAACAGCACTTAAAACATGACTTGTTTTTAATTTTCGATGGAGCGTGGTATTACTGCATTAATAATAATTGTAGAATAATGTACGCAGTTATTTTGCTTTGAAATCATTTTATGCAGGTGTAAATGTGAACATTCTATTTTTATCTGTCATGAATTTACATTACAAATTTGAAACGGATTTGTAAAAGTATGAATGCAATTGTGTCATTTGTAGATTTTAAAATTCCGAATTTATTTAACTGCTATCCTTTGCGCTGTTATTTGTTTAGTTTATCAACAAAATTCAGAATTTTTGACTTAACGATTAAACTGCTATGTTAAAAGAGTGCGCCATTGACAAGATACAATTTGTTTCACATTTTTTTAGTTTTGAGAAAATTTGGAACTGCTATCTTTTGCGCTGTTATTTGTTTAGTCGATATACAAAATCCGAATTTTTGACCTAACGATTAAACTGCTATGATAAAAAGAGTATATTTATTTTTAAACATATAATTGTTGTTTACTACATTTCATACACTAGATAATGTTATTCACCTTTTCCTTGTAATAGTTTTATGTGATAATTATAAGGTTACATAGCAGTTTAATGGTTAAGTCAAAAATTGTAAATTTTTGTATACAGAAGATTCTAACGATTTTTTTATGAAGTAAAGTAATAGTAACTCTCAGACTTGAAACGTAAAATTGACAGTTGGTTATGTTTAGTTATATCGTTTTTTCTGAAATAGATTCTAACGATTTTTTTATGAAGTAAAGTAATAGTAACTCTCAGACTTGAAACGTAAAATTGACAGTTGGTTATGTTTAGTGATATCACCAGTTATTGAATTTACAAGAAAATAATTTGATATGGTTTTATTTCATACTATTAAACGGAACATTGTTAAGGACACTTAATTTTTTGTGACATAATTACAAGTGTTTTTTTTTCTGTTTTATGTACAGTACCTATACTAATAAAAAGTTTCGATTTATGTGGTTTAATAGAAATATCCTTATTTTATTAATTAAGTAAGATAAATTCAATTTTAGTATAGCGAAAATTTGCAACGTTTATGCAGTGAGTTGGCTGAAGCCAACAACAATTTGTAAATTGTTCGGCAGAATATTGTAAACAGTGAAAATGTAAATAGAATAAACTTTGATGCAGTCAGCTCAAAAACATACCTGTTTTTCCAGCAACAGGCAGAAACAGCTCAAAACAGCTTCCCGGTTTCCGAAAACAGCTCAAAAACAGACCTAAAACCGATACCCGTTTCTCAAAAACAAGTAGCTGTTTCTCATCTATCTGTTTCCGGCAGACTGAAAGTAGTTTAGGTTCTCATTATCCAAAAAAAATTTACACAAATGCTTACCCTTAGATAACATTTATTTGATTGTACACTCATCATACATAAATACATACATATATATTTTAGTTTAGTTTAGTCTATATACAAAATTCAGAATTTTGGGTAAAGGACTACGAGTTATGATTTATTAAGCAATTATCAAAGTTTACATAAACGACAATTCTATTAAGTATAATTTTTTTTTTCAAATTTTTTTTGTTTTGAAAAAATTTGGGACTGCTATCTTTTGCGCTGTTATTTGTTTAGTCTATATGCAGAAATTCAGAATTTTTGGGTAAAGGACTATCGGGTTATGATTTATTAAGCAATTAACAACGCTTACATACATATAATTGTGTCTTTGACAAGGTACATTTTTTAGTTTTGAGAAAATTTGGAACTGCTATCTTTTGCGATGTTATTTGTTTAGTCCATATACAAAAATTCAGAATTTTTGGGTAAATGACTATCGAGTTATGATTTACTAAGCAATTAACAAAATTTACTTACATATAATTGTCATTGACAAAATATAATTTTTGTTTCACATTTTTTTTAGTTTTAAGAAAATTTGGAACTGCTATCTTTTGTGCTGTTATTTGTTTAGTCTATATACAGAAATTCAGAATTTTTGACAACGATTAAACTGCTATGATAAAAGAGTATAATTATTTTAAAACGTACACACAATATAATTTTGTTTACTACAGAATTTCACACAGTAGCTAAGATAATGTTATTCACCTTTTCTTTGTAATAGTTTTATGTGATAAGGTTACAATGTTATTTCTTAGTACATAATTTGAAACCTATCCTCAATGCTTTTACTTTCTTGATTAATACCTTGAGTCTTTTCTTTCTCTCATCAATACTTAATAATTGTTTATTTCTTTCTCTTCTTATCATTCTTATTACTTTCACCATTTCTAGCAATAAAAAGTTTACTGAATCATGCATTCCCTTCAATTTAACTTCTTTTTAAGAATTTTTCGTTTGTAATTCACTTTTCTTCTTAGATGCCTACACACTTTATTTTTATTCAAATGAATACTGTTAAAGTGCCTTTTCTTTATGCAATATAGCATGCACTACTGTAATTAATTATTTACTTTTAAAGTATCTTTCATTCAAATTACAACGCACCTTTATTTAATACTTTTCATGCACGGTATAAGCATCCACACTCTCCTCAACGTCCCCAATAATTTTTCTTGTTTCTAAGAATTACAGCTATCTGTATTTGGAAAAATTATCCAGTTCTTCTTTGAAATACTCAAAAAAGAGTTGAGGTAATACATGCGAATAAGATATGTATATATGTAGATGTCAGTTAATAAATCTTTATTAGAATTTCATTACAATTTTTTCATGTAAATGATATACATGAGCCAAAGCGCAGTGACAAGTGTTTTGTGTATGAAAAAACAGCATGGATGAAGTTTGGGTAAAGTAGGTTGTTCTTCAAACACCGTAATGCGTTGTTTTAAAATTTTTGAATAAAATCAGCTTTCTCGTCGTTTAACGTACACCTCATCTGTTGTTGATATGAAATCACTAAGTATACGAGGAATAGACGTGGAGAAGTATATCCATATTCCCACTTGATAAAGTGGTGGTTGTGAATTAAACAATTAGCTTGTTTTTGAAATTCACTATCCAAGGTGTGCCATGGAATGGAGGCTTGAATACGTAATGAGCAATTTGCTCTCCATTATATATCGCTAGTTCCTTAGGTGTAAATATATTTCTTGCTGTTTTGAATCCTTGCACATCAATTATAACAGCCATTACTTTTCTATATTTGTCTGGTTGTCTTCGTTAGCGCGTTGTATATGCGCTAATGCAATCGTGCAGTATTTCTACATGCTACATTTAATCAAATAGAACTGATTTTCTGGTTAGGTTTACACACACTATTACAATAGTAAATACGTAAGCGAATTTAATGTGCAAAACAGTGCTTTAACATATATACTTTTTAGAAAACATGAAGTCGAAGCGAATGATATGTGATTATAAAATTTAAACTTATATAGAAGGGTAGACTCCACGAAGATACCCGAGCAATACCGAGTATGCAAAAAGTCCGACAATACTCACAAAGTCTGTTACATGTGTCATTGGTTAAGAATGCTTATTTTGCTATTCCTAAGAACCTTGAAGAGTCTAACATAAGAACTGTAATATGATACCTTCTCAATATCTTGTCAATAAAATTTAACCTTGAAGATTGGTTTGTATGAATTGTAATATGGTACCAATAAATTTTAACCTTGAAGAGCTTAGTCAATGTACCTGCAGACACCATATTATACGCTACATTTTTAGTCTCATCAATAGCAGCTCTCTTCATTATGATGTACCTACTCTTCATTTAATAAAAAATTGAAGACTTTTTTGCAACAAAAAATATATAATTTATTTCCAAACAATTATACATAGATATATATGTTATTATTATTTTTTTTTACAGAAATGTTAAATTAGTCGTCTTTCCTACAGTTCCGGTGCTGGTAATGTATACGTCATTCTCAACCAGATATTTCTTAAACTTTTCAATGCGATCTTCTTTTTTGAAGTATTCATAAAATCGTAAGGGAAGTATGCACTTAAAGTTCTGGGTTTCAATGATAATATGTTTACCATACTTTGTGTCGATAGTATTCATATCAATCACTTTATATTTTGCACCCACCTCCAAGTCTTTTAGGTTCGTGAAGAATTTACAGAAAGTGTTACAGTTACAATGCAGATAGATCCATCTTTAGTGATTCGAGAACGCTTTAGAATTTTGAGTTGACACCGGAACTGTCCTTCTATATATTACTGCATCACGATTCTTTATGGTAGAGGGAGAGTGTTTTGAGAATTGCATCAGTTAGCTAATCTGCATCTGATGATCAATAACTGCTACGATCAGGAGATGCTGTCCATTCCTGTATATCGCTCCAGGAATGATATTGCTTGCATTATAACGAATTCACTTGCTCGCAATTGTACTATTACAAAACACTGTTGAGGAAATGACTCATCTGTAATTTACACATGGTGGGGTTGTAGTATGACCGTGGTCTACTTTTAGCATAGACAACAACCTTTCATTCCTTTTGTTTCCATAAACTGATTCTATTTTTATATTCCTAAGAAATGTAATATGATACACCTGTAGATCATTAATTACTCTTTGACCTTGAAAACCCTATATTTAGATTTCTAAGAATTGTAGTATGATGGCCTAGCAATTTCTATTTTTAGCTTTAAATTTTGATCTAAATGTGTCCTTGATTTGAGTACCTCTTACATGTTTAAACTTGTTAAATACCCACCTTGTTCTATTTTAATTTAGAAACACTAAGAAGTGTCATACGATACCCTACAGGTCAATAACCTTTGACCTTGACCACTCTATTTTTAGACTTCTAAGAATTGTAATATGACATTGCAATTTCTATTTACACCTCGCTGTGTTTACCTGTGACAACATGTTTAAACTTGTTAAATACACACCTGCTTTTAGTGTAGTAAATTATTTCATCTTGACCCAATTTAGTCAGTATAAGCACCATTTGACTTTTTAGCATAGACAACGCATTCTTCTTGTTTCCATGAATTGATTCTATTTTATACTTCTAAGAAATTTCATACGATACCTACAGGTCAATAACCTTTGACCTTGACCACACTATTTTAGACTTCTAAGAATTGTAATATGATGATGATTACATTGTAATTTCTATTTTTAGCTTCTGCTTCGACTTCTAAGAATTGTAATATGATCATGACATTGCAATTTCTGTTTTAGCTTTGACCTTGACGAGCTCCAAAATTTATATTTTCGCCAAAAGTTTGACCCTGAAAATTCTATTCTTAGATTTTCTATTTTATAGCTTTTCACCTTTTATATTTCTAAGAAATATGACACCACCGTAGGTCAATAACCTTGACCACACTATTTTTAGACTTCTAAGAATTGTAATATGATGACATTGCAATTTCTATTTTTAGCTTCTGACCTTGACAAATTTCCGCCAAAAATGAGGATGGTGACATTGCAATTTTAGCGAGCTCCTACAATTTAAATTTCCGCCAATAGTTTGACCTTGAAGAAATCCAAAAGCTTACATTTCTCACCACGAGAGGGCGAGTGACCTTGAACTGGTCCAGAACCGGCCCTTAATCACTACTTGTATCATTCCTTTTCGTGTTGAAATTTTTATTTTGAAAAGGCGAGGTTTTAGCCAAGGCTGCTCTACAAACCTAACCCACTACCCTTACAAAATACCCACGCCTGAAGCGGGTTCGAACCAGAGACTTTCATTGGGTTGATAGTTGTAAAAATATTACAATTTGTAAAATAAGTAAAAAGTGGAGAAAATAAATTCATCAAACTGTTTGTCTGATTATTAAAGTGGCTGAAATACGCTGATGGTACCAAACTCAGAAATTCTAACACGCATCCAGTATTAATTGCTTTCCAGTATCTTACCTACACTTGATAAATGAATCTCTTCTGCATTTTGAGCAGTTTAAATAACTGTCATTGATTTTAATTAAACGTATATGAATAGATACTGCACGAATCAAAACTTAACTTCATACTTACTTATAACAATCAATACGAAACTCACTAACAGAACTATCGGAGGCGGAAGGTCTAATAAATGTATATAGAATGGTAGGCTACTTACTAAATTACACATATAATTTATGTAAAAATTTGTTGCAAAACAACTTACGAAGAGCAATGCATCATATTGATTGTTGATAATTGTTAACAAAAGCGCAACGCTTTTTATATAGAATTTGCCAGACTTATATGCTAGACTAATCTCTGACTTATCTTTAGTTCAAATGTAATCACCACAATTATTAATAACGCAATGAATCATTTACATGGAGATGATATACAAACTCTACGGAGACCATTCATCTTTTGGTTTTATGAAAATGTTGGACAAATTTAATAAAGTATCCTTCAAAGTTGATATCGTGCAGGACAGATATCAACTTTGAACAACTGCACCTGTGCCTATTTTATTTTATAAATTATAAGACGGTTGAATTGAAACCATTTAATAAATATGGGCGGCTGTTGTATATTTTGATAGTAGAAATAAGGTGATGTTTTACTTAGACTGCAGTTAGCTAACTGTATAACTTGATGATCACCATTTCTGAAATGCAAACCTGTATTAAATTATTACTACATTGATTTGTTAAGGTTAGGGTAGGATGTTAGCAATTTAATCTTGCAATAACAGTAGAGTCTTAATACGTATTGATTTAGATATTTACAAATAATACTGATACCTTACTTGTGTTATCCCTGTTGTAGTAAAAGGCGATGGGGCCTCTCTTTGTAGCCCTTCTCCTTAATTCGTAATAAAGACAGCAGTACTTCATTGCTTATAAATTTATGCATTGTGTTTTATTGAGTTGCCATTATTTTATCCTTCTTAGATACCACAACACGAATGTCCTGTAACAACTCTTTGACAGGGTCCTACCTGCTTTTTCATGACAATCATTTGGCTTAAATAAGTTCGCGCATTAACTTTGTTCTTGCATTCGAGTTGTGCAGTGACTAGACTGGCCTGGATACATTACAATATATAAAACAGCAAGTACAAACAGAAACCAGCAATAAAAATAACGAGGAGCAGAAGCACACAATTATCAACATAAAGATGAGTAATGTGACTAACGAAACGTCGTGAAGAGAAAGAGAATTTCGAGAGACTAGAAATGGAACGCGGATCAACACCTGAAAACCAAGGAAATATGTATCAGCCTCGAAATCTGATGACAACCATATATATATATATATATATATATATATATATATATATATATATATATATATATATATATATATATATATGTATGTATGCCAATTTTAACTTGTCACCATTGGTAACTTCTTTACTTTTGCAGTTACAAATCAGTTAAATAACAAATAACTCAATTCGAGATTTGTATACCCATAAAAGTGCCAGGACTTTTAAATCTCGAATTGAGTTATTTGTAGCATTTCGGTTTAACAGACTTTTGATTTTTAAATGGAACACCCTGTATTTTTTGAATTTTGGGTTGCAAATAATTTTGTTTAAAATAATATCACACTTATGTGTGTCTAAAATTTAAAATAACGAGATATTTCACTTTTATTCTTATTTATGATTTCAGAATCAGGTTGCCATGAAACAATAAACAAGTAAGTAACCCAAATAAGCTAATTAACACAATTGCCTAAAAGTATAGATAACATTACCATTATACAATTAATAGACTGCTTAATATTATAAATAGTGTTCGAAATTTCTTCCTTGGTATCGTATGCGCACTTCTGCTTGACGTTGAATGTTTCGTGAAAGACGGCTCAATTTTCTTCTGTCGATGTCACCTAAAACTTGCTCAATTTTGTTTTGGACCATTTGGACGTTATTGTATTTTTATTTGTAAATAGTGTTCTTCAAATATTCTCACAGAAAAAGTCGAGCGGAGTCATACCTGATGATCTTGGTGGCATAGTATAGGGCCGTGGGTTCCTATCCACTTATAACCAAACATGTCGTTCAAATGTTGCCTCACCAAATCAGCATTGTGGCAGGTGCACCGTCTTGTTTGTAATAACATTTTGGTCTTAAATCCAATGGAAGATTGTCCAACCAAGCGTCTATATGATTTCTTAGAAAATCTAAATATTTTGTGTTGTAAGGGTACCGTTATAAAAAATGGGCCGACTTTGTTATTATTAAAATACCACACCAAACATTAATAGAAAATTAGAAAATTATTTTGATAATTTCTGTGTTGTGGCTGGAAAGGATTTTCGGTTGACCAGTAGTGGTTATCTTTTCTGTTAAATATTCCATTGTTCGAAAAATTGCACTCGTCTGTCCATAAAACCATATTTAGAACATTTCTATCTTCCGTAAAATTTTCCAGTAACCAGTTACAAAATTCTTATCTTCCTTGTGTGCCTCCAGGACTTGCAGGAATTGCACCAGATGAATTTTGTATGGTTTGTATTTGTACTTCTTTACAATTAGACGTACCGTTTCCGCAGAAAGACCACACATGGTTGCAGCTCGTCTTGTAGACATATCAGGATGTGCCTCAAATAATGCAAGCACATTTTCTTCTATTTCTTCTACATTTTTTAGAACTGCCGTTATTCCGTCACACTTTTTCAAGCCGCGAAAATGTTTTAACGCCAGGTAGATTTCTATCTGGGTAACGCTGTGCATACAGTCTTCCTGCTTCTCTGAGCTTTGTCTAACAAAAGTAAACTTCCAACATGTCAACTGTTTCATTATTTGAAAATGTATTTCAAAATATGCTGTTGACACTAGGAATGTGACATGAATGGATTTTAGTTCTTGTTTATATATATATATATATATATATATATATATATATATATATATATATATATATATATATATATATATATATATTAACGCCTGTCGAGAGTAATAGTGCTATTTTGCTTACTTAGGTAACGCATATAATCGCCAAGTCTCATATTGAATTAATAATAATTGGTTGAGAAAATGCCAAAAGTTATTGCAAAGAGTACAAAGTTGCAAATTTTAAGGTACTATCAGCGCTTTCAAAATAGTGCAACGTAGAAAAGTAATGATGAACTTATCGTAATGGTGTCAGATATATTTCAAGTACGTAAGAACTTAAATCACTTTTTAGTGTGCACTTTAAGTATATGCACAGCCCATGCTTCACAGCAAACTGTGCAAGACATCATAACGTAGTACCTCAAAATGTAGAGTTGACATATCGTGGTAAATGTCGAAAATCTGAGTTTTGCAATTTCACGTTTTTGAAAGATCCACAACGACTAATTTAGCAATTTAATTCGAAAATGAATATTTCACTTTGAACGAATTGTATCATCACGTTAAGACATATTTCGATTTTGATGATGGAACGACATTATTTAGAAATTTGCAAACAATGGGTTACAAACATAAACGTGTCAATAGACAGAAAATTTGAGGTGAAATAAAACACGTCGTTGTAGCCAAAATTAAGTTTTGAAAAAATTATGCAGTTACAAAGTTCAGGTGAAGAAAGTATACCACATTACACTCGGATATAGTGTAGGGTTTTGAAAACGCGACTATTTACCCGATTCGGCGAATGAGAATCAGGATTATCGTAAAACTGAATTGACACCGGTTTCAAAATTGGGTCATTAAACGCTGATTCCTGCGCTGCTTAAACTACGAAAGTTGTGTGTTGGTTATGGTTAACGCACTAAATCATTTGGTGTAGTTTGACAAACCATTTTCTGGCAAGAAAGATCAGCTGCAGGAGTGGTTGATTACAAAGAGGGTAGAAATTGAGCGCAAAATAACTGGAATAAAATTCAACTTTTAGGTCCAGAGAGAAAAATATGTAGTTGATAATGTTTTGATTAAGCATGAATATGAAGTTTTATGATTATCTCGTTACCATTATCTACAGAACCTGCCAAAATGACATTATTCAAAGCAGCAAATAAGTTCTGAACGTCCATCGAAAGATAGGGATCAGAAATTATGGATTGAAGCTTTATTCAAGTGTTCTCCTGCAATGCAGCAAAATTTTGTTCGCACACGGAAAAAAAACGGTTGGGATAACAACCACCTCACTGTTTGGCACTAAAATTTTGTTAAGAAATACATTAAAGTATTTTGTTTTCGTTATGTCCGTGGATACGAAAGCATCAATCTTGTGGTCAATTCCATTTAGCTACGACTTAAATGGATACATCCTTGGTTATTTGCTATATGTGTACTTAACAGCCAAGAAAATGAAGATGCAGCATATTTCATCACAAAAGCAAACCTTCACATGGGGTTACTTATGCAAAAGCCTGTGGATTTCTGAATAGGTCAAATTAAATATATATATATATATATATATATATATATATATATATACAGGTGTACCAACCAAGATGCAAAGTTCGATAACTCCTTTGGTTTCATAGATATCAAAAAGTTCTCAAGCAAAAGGGTAGAGGAAGTAACAGTGCATTATTTAAAATGATATTGAACTATACAGAATGTTCCAAAATTCAGATATGAATCTAACTTATGTTTTTTAAATGGGAATCCTGTATTATTTCAAATTCAGAAAGCCCACATTTTTCGATTTTTTAATGTCGGGATTGAATACATTATACAGGGTATTTGGAAAGATATGGATTGTTTTGTGTTGAAATTGTACTCATTTCAATGCCCTGTAGAACAATGCACTCTGTAGAAATGAATTATCTGTTGGCCAGTTGCCTTTCAGAATATTGTCTAGTATCGTTACCCACCATTATTCATTTAGCTACTTGGGTTTGTATACAGGGTGGCTCAAAACTTGATGTGTCATTTTCTTCCTTAACTAAAATGGAACACCCTGTATTTTTATCACTATCAAAGTCCTCTGGTATCCTCAATTTATGCAATCATTACATAGACGTTCAATAGGCTGACGAAAATTACTTTTTATAATAAGTTCAAACGAAATCTTAAATAGCGTGAAAACTATGTTGCAAGCTGTCATTTGAGTACTCTCCTTAACAATATAACTGTACATTTCCAACAGTCAAGCATTCGGTAGTACATTTGTTCTTTACATAACTCCTCACTCTTCCTATGACTTTCATGGTCAGTGTTATAATATTTATATAGATGTGCTAATGCAGTATCAATCTTTGTACATCTGTTGCTATTTTCGTTTCGGCAATATGTAGTTAATTTCAATCCATGTTTTATTTATTAAAGTCAGGAATGGACTATCCTATGCTTCATTCCTGTAAACTATAATTTGGATTATGAGATGTGCTAGAAAGTCTAATTTCATTCAGAGCCTATCACAAAGGTGCTGCTACATGCTGATCTTATGGTTGTAGAGTTTATCATTGCTGATATGTAAATTCTTCCTTCACAACAGTTTCACATTTGGGAGTATCAGTGTGATCACAGCGCGACTTTCTTGTATACTGTTCATTGTTTCCAAGTATTACAATTCAGTCACATGTTTAACCAATTAGCATTTGTACAACGCACGATCATGCACTTCACGCATGTTAGACACTTCAGTGTATGCAGGCAAACGTTGGTAACACGAGACACACTGGCAACTTCTAGCAGTTTGTGTACTATAGCTTGCACTCGTCAAAATGGTCCGACGTACTTTACGAAAAACTGCTTTTGTACATGTTGACAGCTACTCTAGATTATCAGGCAATCATCAGCTCACACTGATACAGGGAACACATTTCTATGTATTTTCGTAAACCGTCACTACGGCACATATTGATACATTTCCACGAGTACACACTTTGTATGTCCACTTTAAGAGATTACATTCCAAATTTTCATCTCGAGTTTCATTCTATATGTAGTAGAGATCAGTACATCGCTGGTATCGCATTGTTGACATTTCTACAGCACTTGACAACGCACACGACATTCACGCAGTGTTGTTCTATCCGTATGCAGCACTTCTACACACAACATCATGTTTATCTTTGGTATGCGCGATCACAGCGAGCATAAGTTACACACACACTGCACATACAGTCACGCATACATTACACACACACGTCTGCTTAAGAACACGTATTTGCACCTAATGCTTACTAACAGCACAAGCACACACATGAACAATCGCACATACTTCATCACAAGCAACACCACATCATATACATCATACATCATACACCACATACACAATAAAACTACACACTCACTATCATCCATCCACAAACACTATCATCACTACACACAAATCATCACACTATACTACTATCACATACACACACACACACTACACATACCACATCACAGCATACATCACACACACAGTATGCTACTGGTTATCTATGCTTTACATTGACTCATCGCACACATACACTCACACACTCACATCGCATAATAATACAACACACACACACACACAATCGTATACGTAATTTTATGCAACACAGCACATCTATCATATTGACATTACATTATACACATGCGCACTTGATCCTACATATTTCCATTTTATTTACGCACACTCACGTTTTACTAGATCATACAACACATGTCATAATAGAACACACACACGATGTCATTATGACACACATGTACACGAAGCACACACATCACTATGCATACACTAGACATCACACAGGCTGACACAGACACACCATTACTTATTACACAAGGTCAACGCACACACTTTACACATCACGACACACACAGCACACGCTGCATTAGCATCCACTTACGCACACAGACACACTACATTACCAACAGTCACACGCATGGCACACACGTTCACTTTAACGCAACGCACCAAACCACAAACACTAGCATTTCACACTTGCTACTACATGGCAACAATAAGCATACGCACAGCACGCACAATCTGCATCGCTGCAAT
The DNA here is from genome assembly GCA_036346205.1 of Vesta saturnalis. Taxonomy (NCBI): domain Eukaryota; kingdom Metazoa; phylum Arthropoda; class Insecta; order Coleoptera; family Lampyridae; genus Vesta; species Vesta saturnalis. Next base: position 2,911,281 of record JARFJB010001941.1, read on the forward strand.
CTCTTTGCACAATGAACACACGTTTACACGTCACAACGAGATGCACTATATGCTCAACACAAGCACACTAGCACACACTATCTAAGAATTAACGCATCCAAAGGCTGCTGAACGCACGCGATCTCACACAGTGAGCACGCTCTTCCAGGTAACAATCATTGTTTCCGCTCATTTTTTGAGCAGTACACACGAAAGCACATCTGAAAGTGAAGCACTTAACTCATTTCCCACATACCACATAGACCAACACACACACAATCTCACACACGCACACATGCACCGACGCAAGAAAGTCACGCACCAGGACTATATATGCAGACAACGCGGACACACGAGCACGCGACACTCCATTCCGCACAAGCACACACGCACACACGCACATGCACATACGCATCACGAACACACGCACACGCAACACGCACACAAACAGCACACGCACACACACACACACGCACACACACACACACACACGCACACACACACGCACACGCACACGCACACGCACACGCACACGCACACGCACACGCACACGCACACGCACACGCACACGCACACGCACACGCACACGCACACGCACACGCACACGCACACGTACACGCACACGCACACGCTCACGCACACGACTCACACGCACACGCACACGCGCACACGCACACGCCACGCACACGTCACGCGCACCACGCACACGCACACGCACATGCACACATACACGCACACGCACATGCACACATACACGCACACGCATACGCACACGCACACGCACTCGCACACGCAAACGCACACGTAGTCACCCACGCACACACAGATGCACACGCACAAGTACACACACCGTTTAAAAATAATTGTCTTCCTTGTTTTAAGTTATTTATATTTAATTTATTTAAGTTATTAACTAAGAAGGTTATTTAACGATGTTTCTGATTCAGAACAACTTCTGTTAATGGGTTTTTTAAGGAAAATCCAAGAAACTTTATTACATGATGCTAATGTTGAACAAAATAAGAAACGATGAAACAGTGAATTAGGTAGATATGTTGTGGGAAGATAAGTGAAACGCACTGTGTATGCTTATTTCATTATTTTAAGTTCTAAAAGGTGAGACTAAACATAGTCAGCTCACCTTTTTTCTTAAGCACTCTATTGGACGGAGCAGAATATATGTTTCGCTGCTATCTTTGTGGACTTACCTGCTGCTTCCACCAACCGAATGTTTCGAGCTTAGGAAATTACTTTAAGCACAACTAAAAATAAATTTACTAAATTTCATTACAATGGAATTATGTGTACCAATGAAGTGTTAAGAGAAGTAATTAATCTATTTTAACGTACGCAACACATATGTCTTATGCAGAAATGCAGTATATTTTTTGACCTTGTACATTTATCATCAAATCTGTATTATTACAAAATATAAAATATATTCAGTAAACTTAATTGGTTATATATATCGTTATTGTTCTCATTGTAAAAACCTTTAATTCAAGGGTTCAATAAATAAAGTATATCATTAAAGCTTCCGTTTGTATGTAATTTGATGATTATCAATTCCATTGTTTAAAATCAGATAAGTGTTTTTAATCACATATAATTTTCAATCATTTTGATGACGCAAAGGTATATAAATGAAGCATCTTAACATTACAACTCATTTTCAAAATGAAAACAATTTTCATTTTTTGTTCATTGTTGATTTCTTCAGCACTTTGTGTAAGTTTATATTTTATGTTACCATTTGCAAATCAGTAACCATTGTTTTAGGGTCCTCTGGAACTGTCTCCGCGTGGAAAAGCATGCGCAAAACAATTAGGTATTGGAGAAATAGTTCTGATTGATAAAATATTCGGTAACGCAGGCCTTGATTTAAACGATGAACTTTACAGAAAGATATCTTTTTGCCTTCTGGGTGAGAGTGTTGGTGACAATAATGAAATAATAGTTGATGAAAACCTAATAAACTACGTTAAAGTTGTTACTGGAGGATTTTTGAAAGGAAGGATTGAATCACCCGATAGTGTTGCCGAGGAATGCATTGAACTTTGTAAAAATGTAAAAGGAGACTCGAAAGAAGATACTGCAGCAAAAGCAGTACAGTGTTTAGTAACTAAAAGTTTAGAGAAAGTTGGCAAAGATTAGTTAAATCAGACTTTGACTTGAAATTATTAGACTTTACGAAATGCAATAAACTTCTTGTTAATACTCTAGTATATTTAATTCAACTCATGTCACAATTGGCTGTAGAACCCATCAACTACTTTTTTAGTTTAGGATTACATTTCCTTATACTTTACAATTTAGAAAATATAGTATATACTTAAATCAAGCAATAGGAAGTTACACAATCAATAATTGAATGGAAAAATTAATGTATCAAGGAAGTTTCGCTTCCGGAATATTTTTTTTTAATTTACCTAACAGTAATTCAAAAATCCTTTATCCGATACAATTCAAAGTTGGTGGGTAATTATTTTTTAAAATGCGTGTTGCAATAGTACGTCAAGTTAACCAAATAGCCATTGATAACAGCCTAGGTTTCGTTAAATTTGTTGAACGTTCATGTTACCGCTAAAAAATTAATATCACTCAAAAATTTTTCTAAATTTTTTTCTGAAGGTTTGTTTGGCCACTTTCCCCAAATTTAGGCTGTAAGACTTCAGGTCAGAATTACTCTACAGGTTCTGCGAATTTCAAGTTAAACTCTGACGTTCACTGTCCTTGTGAAAAGTTGATTTATGATTTACGACTTGTTCAACACATCGCTCAGTAACTGCCTAAGAAATCTAACATCAGAAATTGTTCGATGTAATTGTTCTATTTTCAGCTAAAATGGTTGTAGAGCTCCTTCTGATTTTTTTAGTCGAATCAATAATGGCGTTTGAGGTACCTCGGGCTAAAGAGACACAGGGACACAGGCCCCGAAAATATCAATTCTTCTGCTGTAGTGTACAGTCAGTCCAAAGATAAAAGTATTCTTCTTTATATACGTATACGTCTAAATTAAATATTCACTTGCGTGTCTTTGGGTGGAAATGTAAATTTGTTCTGGATTTTTATTCAAAGAAGAAGGTAAGATTATACTAATAATAACGTTACTTAGTTAATCTAATTTGTGGTGTCTTCATTTGGTTACCTCGTTGATATTTGCATCTTTTGGACTACGCGCAATGCTCACTGTTCATTTTAATCTATAAAACCTTTCTTATGTCAAGAGCGCAATCTCGTAAATGCTTCAATTGTTAGACACACATCTCTACAATTCTACATACCATTGCCCTTTACTGTGTTCAACTAGCATTATCTAGAAGTATTGGCAAGATTGTTAGTCAACTTATCTTCTTTGGTTGTTGGAATTCTGAATAAGTTCGCACTTTTTTGTGTGTAGTGTAGGATGTCCGCTACGTGTCATTCAGTTCAAGATAATCATCTACTACAAATCCTGCTGGTCATAGTGCAGAAACATTTGCTATTTCATGTGATCTCACACAAATGATTTCTGAACCCACAAGAATCCCTGACAACCCTAACCATACCCCACATCTTCTAGACCTCTTTCTTACATCAAACCCTATTGTTTATAAAACTACCGTTCTTTCGCCTTTAGGTCTTTCCGACCATTGTCTAATAGAAATCATTTCATACTGTACCTAATTCCACTGTTGTTCGCAAAACCGATAGAACCTTGTGGTGTTTTAAGTCAGCTCGATGGAGTGATTTACGGGATTTCTTTGCAACTTTTCCATGGCGTGAATATTGTTTTAAGTCGTCCTCTTCTTCGGACATCGCTCTTTCAGTATCTGAAGTCATGGGAATGGAGTTATACATTCCCAAAAAATAGTACCGTATAGGTGATTCACGTTCCCAACCCTGGTTCAATAAGGCTTGTGCTGATGTAATATCTTTAAAAAATAAATATTACATTAAATGAAAATCTAATAAATCGGTCTACAGTTATGTAGAATACGTTGGTGCTAGAAATATCTGCAAAAGTGACATCACTAAAACTAAAAAGTTGTTCGAACAACGAAAATGCAATGAACTAGCTACATCTCCTTTAGGCAGTCGTAAACTTTGGTCTTTAGCTAAAGCCATTAGTAAACAATTTGGAACATCTTCATCCCCCCCCCTGACATCTATTGACGGATCGGTAGTTGCTGATTCTGTAGATTCGTGTCTCAATGATTCTGGAAAAGATGTGCCCCTAGTTAACTCTTCTTCATACGCTATGAAACCAATTCATTTTCGGTACAAGCTCTTGGAATCGATCATCAGTAGGCTTGATCTCAATAAGGCGACTGGCCCAGACGGTATCCCAGCTATTGTCTTAAAGAAATTGTTCCCCCGAACTAGTATCAGTTCTATCTAAGCTCGACACGATCTCTATGTCTTCTGGGGAATTCCCTTCATCACGGAAGTTAGCAAACGTTCAACTTATTCCCAAAAAAGGCGATAAGACCGATCCCTCAAACTACCGACCAATTGCCATCACTTCCATTTTGTCTAAAATCATGGAAAAGGCCGTAAATCAGCAACTGCTCACGTTCCTTGAAACTAACAAACTCCTTAGTGGCCACCAATATGGGTTTAGGCAAAGTCGTTCAACAGGCGATCTTCTTTCATATGTGACCCAACTTTGGAACAATACAGTCCGGTGAAACAGTTGTAGTCGCTTTAGATATCTCAAAGGCATTTGACCAAGTTTGGCATAAGTGTTTACTTGCCAAACTCACCTCGTTTGGGTTAAATAATACGCTCATCAACTGGGTTTCTAGTTTCCTTGATAAAAGACGAATACGTGTCGTAGTTGATGGCTTTTTTTTTCAAAAGAAGTTAGCATTAACGCGGGTGTACCACAGGGATCCGTTATAGCGCCTACACTTTTTCTGCTGTACATAAATGACCTTATTTCTTCAACAACTAACTCCATCCATTGCTTTGATGACGATAGCACTCTTCACTGTAGTCTACTCATAGTCATAATCCACCTTCCATGTTAAATCAAGAAATCAAAGCTGAAATGGCAAATTCAATAAACAAAGACATACAACGTATTTTAGAATGGGGAAGCAATAATCTAGTTAAATTTTATACTAACAAAACTCAGTGTTGCCTTGTGTCCGCCAAAAAAATCGATCAATTCCTTTTGTAAGTATGAATGGCTCAGTTCTTAAGTTTTCAGACTCTATTACTCTGTTGGGTATGACTGTATCTTCAAATCTCTCATGGGTTGACCATCTTCTGTCAGCTACCGAAACAGCTGCTCGTAAAATAGGCTTTTTGTACAGATCTAAGCAGTACTTTACTTCTCGACAACTCCTCTATTCAAAAGAGAGCGATTAGGCTTATAAATGACCTGTCTTTAACTTCTCACATACAGTCCGTTGAGCATAGAAGGATGGTTTCAGTTCTTTCTTTGTATTATCGTTATTACAACGGCTATTGTGCTGCTGAATTATATTCTTTGATACCATCTCGGCTATCTTTGCGAGAAACGCTCGGTTCGCTCATTCACATCATCAGTATGCAGTACAAATCTCCACTTGTCGTACCAAACGGGCGCAATCCACTTTTTTCTCCACGGGTTCTAAACTCTGGAATGATCTCCCTAGTTCCTGTTTTCTCTCACTTATGATATGAGAAAATTTAAGGTAGTTGTTCATAGGCATCTATTGGCAATTCATTATCCCTCTATCCATCCTCCTAAGTGTTCCTGAGTGCTTTAGCACGATAGGCCTGATTTAGCCTGTTCAAGTCCACAATCATAAGAAAAAAAAAAGAAACTTGCAGTAGTTTTTATTTAATAGATAAGTGAAACTCGCCGGTGGCTCAGTAGCTAGAGGGATTGTAAAATTTAATTTCGAGATTTCGAAGTAATGAAGATCATAAAATAACAGTAATTCTACGAAATAAAGGGCACCACTTTCTTTAGCGTCGAGATAATGACATAAAACGGAATCAATACCGCTACTCGGTGCACCACTCAAAAAGTTGCAAACGCATTGCTTACTTTCCATAGGGAGTAATTTCCAGGTTGGAATTAGTCTGTGAAATTTCTTCAAAATAGTCAAACGCAAAAGCATCCCTATTCTATAGTATGCAAGTGTTCGAGCTCATCAAATTCTTATTTTTATTAGACGAAACTTACTCTACGTAATACTATCAAACGTTGCAGTAGAAAATACAGCCTGTTAGTAAAGTATCGGATTAATTCAATTCAAATTCAAATGGGAGTTTAGGAAGAATACGCTCTCGCCCGTCAATTTTTATTTTCAATTTAGAACTCACGTAAAAGTGAAATATACAGGGTGTGTCAAGAAAATGATGAGGTCATTGACATTTTTGAAATGTCAACCCCCATATTTTAATGCAGAATTAGAAAGGTTACATCTTTTTACGTACGACAAGGTACATATAGATGATGTTAATACAGGGCGACCCAAACTTGGGTCCGCGGGCGATACCTCCCTTATTTGATGGTATACGAGAACAAAATTTTGAAGAGTGGCAGAAAGAACTGAGGCGCATATTTTAAAATTAATTAAGGTTACACAGAGCGTTTTATTTATACAGGGTGAACCAAACATAGATTTTTTAAATGGGGCACCCTCTATGTTATTTCAAATTTGGATTCATCTCACTTCGGCCATTCTTTGAATATAAGGTTTGGTTATGTTATACAGGGTAGTTTAGAAGAAGTGGTCATTTTGAGGAAAAAATCGTACCTCAATGGATACTATGTATCATTTCTAATAAGAAATATTCAAATGATTTCTTTAATAAAATATATTTTGAAACACAGGCAATTTTTTGTGGTTAGGCTTAAATGATTCCACTAATATAAATTAAATGTTCGAATTAAGCACCGTTAATAACCAGACAATAGCCAAGGCGATTAACAAATGATTTTTGAACGTTTTCGATGACATCTGCGGTAACGTTTCTAATGTCTTGCCGAATTAGTACTTTTAAATTTTCTAAATTGGCGGTCGCGTCGTGCATGCTTTGCTCTTTAATTATCCCCACAAGAAGTAATCTAGAGGATTTAAATTTGGCAATGTGGCTCGCTACTCAATTGTACCTTTTCTACATATCCAACGATTTAGAAAAACTTTATCCAAATAAGCGCGAACTGGTAAAGCGTAGTGTAGCGATGTTCCATCTTGCTGAAAAAAGAGGTCACGATGGTGCGTATCGGGCTCGTCTAAATTCGGATACAACGTTGTTAGAGCGGGGGTGAGGTCATTTTGAAGAAGGTCTAAATAACTCACACCATCCTAGTATCCTACAAGACGTGAGGAACTATATATAACTCTTCCGTCAACTATCCCGCACAACACGTTCAATTTTTGAGGGTTTTGGGTGTGATATTCCGTGAACCACTGAGGATTTTTGGTTGCACAATTTTGTCTGTTCACATGGCCGTTTAAAGCAAATGTTGCTTCGGTGGAAAAATGATTTTTTTCATAAAACTGGCGTTACCATAACATAATTGTTGCATTTTTCACAAAATTCATTTCGTCGATCAAAATCATTTTCCGACAGCTTGTGAAGTAAGTATATTTTGTAAGGATGGAATTTCCTCATATTTCACAAAATAACGGTAAAGTAGTTACTAGATAAACTCACGATACGATGCAGTCGCCTATCAAAAAACTAAACACAAGTTGGTAACGTGCAAATAATTAAAAAAGTTTAACAAAATGTACAATGTAACGTTTTCTTACACTCATGTTTAATGTTTACGATAATTTTTATTTCATATTTCATTATGTAACCATCGTCCATATCTACATTGTCATACATAAAAAGATGACGCCTTTCTAATTCTGCAATTACAAATGGGGGTTATAAAAAAAAATTTCCATGATGTCATATCTTTTTCTTGTCACTCGCTTTTAGGTAAAAGCATTCTAAATTGAAAATAAAAATCGACGGGTTCGAGCGTTTCCTTCCTAAACTCCCATTCGAATTTCTATTGAATTTATCCGCTACTTTACGAACGCACTGTATAACTAATTAAATAAGCTACAGTATTCGAAAAATTTAGAACTTGCCCAAATTGACAATAATAGAAAATCAAAAATATCATTCGTCGCGCTGCCACTACCCTACAATAGCTATCAACTAAGTTTGTGGCGAGCCAGTAGTTCAAATCGCTACGTATATTAAGAATTAGGTAAAACGTGCACTATAGGAATAGCAAAACCAATCGGTACCGTTTGCCATCCTGGGACCGAAAGGTTATTTTGTTTAACATTTCAGTGCATATATCATGCAAAGTTGATCTAAATACGAACGTTTTACACATTACTGTTTTATCAGACGCCTCCGCAACAGATTTGTAGTCTAACTCCGTCATCACTTTGTGAATAACGATTTTCTGAACAGCTTTCGCTTTCGTAACCACTTCATCATCAACAAGCTTTAGACAATAAGATTTTGATCCTGCTCCATAAAAATATTGAAGAGCTCATACTCATCTTTCATTCTTCCGACGACGGATGTATTCGTTGTAATACCATGCAGACCGTTTTGATAGTTGGATGTGTCATATTCATCAACATTATTCCGCATATGAGCATACATATCAAAAGTTGTTATTTCGATAATTGAAGAATCTGTGTATGTATAGAGCAACGTTACATTATTAACGTAATGACTACGCAAGATATCGTAAAAAATCGATACATTATAATTTTGGAAAGGTCTACAATACTAAAATCCAACATATACGGGTTTGTCATAAGTAACGACCTGTTTGGACAATTCCACTGCAAATAATTTATCAGTAAATTGAATAAAATTCTTAAATTGCGGTTTTGCGACTTACCGTGCTAGACCCAAGCGACGTCCGTTACTTTCCCAATGTGTTAATAACTTTATTATTCTTCTTTTGTCGACATTCTCCTTTGTTTTACCAAATACACCATGGTTCATGCATTTGAAGAAATCATTTTCGAATTTGTTCTTGGCTTGATTTCGAAGAGCTGTATTAAGGTCTATGTATGGTACTAGCCAAGGTTAAAGTCATTATCATCAAAAAAATATTTCCTTACCTCTTTATATTGCTCATCTAATAAATTATGAGATAGAGTATCTAAGGGTGCCGCCATGAACATGCAACTATCGACGAATCGCAAATTTTTGTACTTCTTTTCCCAATAGCCGCAACCATTAACGAATTAGTCTACATACACATGCTTACCGAACGTTATATATTTCTCACTATTAACAGGGAGTACGGCAATTTCTTCAGTTTCACTCGCTAACTGTTTGATGAACAGGTGGACATCATAGCCACTGAGATTATCGAAAAAAACTGGGATAAATATAGCTAATTGATAGTTTAAATTGCAATTTGAATGAGTAGATACATATCTGATTTGTGACTTTTCCTAAGGTGTCTTTGATAAGCATATCAAGGAACATCAATAGAACAATCAGTGCAGTGCACAATTTGAACACTTTCGCTACTTTTATTATCTACTGGTTTGCTGCTTTGGTCTGACTTACGATTCCGCGAGTTGTTCAAACCCGATGGTCCTGGTTCTGCAAAGGAATCGTCAGCATGTCTGTGTTGCACATTATTCTTTAACCTGTTCAACCCTGATGGTCTAGGTTGTGCAAAACGTTCAGCAATATGGCCATGTTCCGTTCTGTTCGCATCGGAAGTACTTGGTTGCACCACATTTCTAAGTGCGGTACGATTTTGCGGTACAGCCTACCGGCATCTCTGAAGGTGGGGTAGTTGGAATACTTATCAAACACGCAGTTTTTTGATATCGCAGTAGAGAGCCTTTTCTTGAAAATTTCTTCAGACATTCACATTGAAACGTTTTATTGCGATCTGTAACAGAGATAATGTGTAAGCACTGTATAAGTGAACGAGTAGAGTTACGTGTTTTGTTATAATTCCTTTTTTTAGCAGTTTATTGCTCTTTATTAGTTTGCAGCATTACTATCATATATTACAACTGCTAAGAAAGGAAGTTATATCCAGCGATGCGAGGACGTAACGTAACATATCGCCAGGAATAGGATAATATGTTTCATGGATATATCAGATTGAGGGGTAGAGTAGTGTACGGGTAAGGAAACAATAATAATGATAGTCTGGATAGAGTGTTGCTGAGCACACATATTCTACCCAGCATTGTATCTCACCCCGCCATGTGTTTTGGGATGGAATCAAGGTATTACCCCCACATGTTTTCAAGAAACTCCGCAGCACATGTAGGACTCAATACACTCTGGGGAGAAGATACTGCATTTTTCACTATATTCCTCACCGGTGATTGCGCAGGTAAGTATTGTATGGGTGTTGAAGGACTCCTAGATACTGATAAGTCATTTAGCGACCATTCATTACTTATAAAATCTGCAGCACACACTGGACTGAGGGTACTCTCTGATGACTCATTCATATGCTCCACTTGTATCGAAGAGTTCATAGGACTCCACTTTTTAACGAACTCTTCAATACAAGTAGGGCTCAGGATACTATCAGAAATGGGCCCCCTGACCTCTCCTGCTACCATAGAACTACTGTACGACCACTCCTCCATAAATTCTACGGTTGAAGCAGGGCTCAGAAAACCTTCAAATAAATTCACTACTATTCATCGAACATACAATGACTTCAAGAGTAAGTTCCCCATCATCTTCCCAGGAAAAACCACCAAATTTTATGTTTTGAAATTTTTTTCATGGTTTTTAACGTGTTATTTATTTTTTACAGGTTTCTGTTACCCCCCGTTCTCCATCGCCTTAGGAACTCCTACAAGATTACAATCCTGATGCAGATACAGTACTACTTGACATGACCAATGTCGAAATTATTACTATCAGTGACGAGGACACACCACTACCTATTGACATAGACGAACATAACGATGATAGCAATGACTTTGTCAGCATATCATCCAGAGTTGAGGGAGTATGTTCTTTCTGTGCTGAGAACGATTACCTCAACACTGGTGACTACGACTCCAACATAGGTATGGACCCTGTCTACAGCTATGATTCTGACGACTATGACAATGACGCATTACGACAACAGCAACTATTTCGCGAAACACATACTGACTTTTGTAACGAAATCATCGTTGAAGAGAGTAGCGATGAGGAGAACTTTATGAACATTCTCACTAACAACACGCAACAACTGGAACGTACCGCTCACGAACTGTCAGACGTAGTACAACAACTAAGTGCATAGAAACAGTC
>JARFJB010001941.1:2930000-3007500 GCA_036346205.1 Vesta saturnalis
TTTATGATGAAACCAAACTTAGCAAATGATATTCAGATCAATTTATACCAAATAAATTTATTTTAAACACATCGTGAACCATATTTATGTAAAATTGTGTCTCGCACTTGTCTCGAGCCAGAAATTACCCTTTTATGACCCAAATGTCATGTAAGCTGTCCGATACTTCCATTACCTCTTTCTAAACATCTCAAATTCAATTTAAGAATGAAGATATTTTTGTACAAGAAAATATTAAGTTCTTTAATTGACCTACCTATTAAAATTAAATTTTGAAATAAGAATAACTTATAGAAGTATGAAAATTTTAGATTCATCTAGGCACTTCAATTTTATGTACATATTTACTTGCTACGCTAGGTTCTTCATTTATCAACACCAAATTTTCTTGTATAATGTTTATAACTTCTTGCTTGTAACCAATGTGATTGATATCGAATTGCTCATCCTTTATAATTCTTTCCACCTTCAAATACTGGATATGCGGTTTATATAAATTTAATCTTTTATTGTAGGGCTGTACCCAGTTTAATTCATCTTTACCAATTCTTATCTTCATATGTTGCGCATCGATAATCAATTTTAATTGCTTAATCAAATCCATTCCGATTATTAACTCCATTTTTAAATTGTTAGTTATAAACCATTGTGTTTTAAAAATCTGTTCCCCTACCTTAGCTTCAGTATGTAGCATCCTATTTATAGTGCTAAGCTTCTTATCCGTAGCCGCCATAACTTCTATTTTGTTTATTCTGATGATCTCATCTTTAAATAAATCGTTATTCTCTACGATGATTTTTTCCTGTATTAATGAAATTTCTGATCCGGTATCAACTAATCCTAATAAATTTAAATTCTTAATTCTAATGTTAACGAAAGGTAATAAAATGTTTGCAGTTTCTGGTTCTGAATTTTGTTCAATTTCTAAAAATTCCGTAGGATGTTGGTAGTTTGTCTTTACATTGTTGACAAGGAAGCTCGTATTTAAAAATTTTGAACGGTGATCTTGTCAAAGTCCTTTGTGTGTTCTTTTCTTCATCTTGGGATGCATGTACGATAGCATTGACCCAACTAATCCTTCCACAACTCGGTTCCTCCTTCTCTTCTCGTACCTGGATGTTATTCACCCTCCTATTCTGATCATCCACGATCTCTTGGTATGGCCTTCTATTTTCTTTTGCATATCATTTCTACGATGATCCTTTCCTTCATTCTCTCTATTATTTTGGTGCTCCGTTCATTATCCTTGGCTTGATTGTTGGAATTAAATCTGTTCCTATCGTAGCCATTATTATATCCACCTCGTCTTTGTTGGAAGTTGTTCCTCTCTTCCCGATCTATAATTGCCTTCCCTATTGTTGCCATTTTGGAAATACTCTCTACGATTATCAGCACGATGATATTGATTTTGATAATCCTCCTGTCATTTCCATAATTCCTATTATAATTGTCTCTCCTATTTTCCTCTCTTTCGTGCCTGTAATTATATTCCCTTCTGTCATTTCCATAATTCCTAGGGTTAAATTCTCTCTTTTCGTAACTGTTCTGATGCTGTTCGTACGCATCGTATCTTCTTAAAAATTGCAGTAGTGATGTTATATTATCTATATTTTGCAGAATAATGTTTTCTGCCACATTATTCTCCAGTTGCCTTGCTAAATATTGGACTATTTCTTGTTCATTCATCGGTGGTGTGAAGTATCTTGCTATTTGGTATTTCTTCATTACATAAATCTCCTCGAAGTGCCATAGTTTTTGTCATACTTCGCCCTTGAAAATTCTTCCTTATTACATTTTGTTGGACGTCACTCCAATATTGTTTGGTAAATAATTCCTTGAAGTGCTTATAATCGGTACATTGCTCTTGTACTAAATTGTACCATAGTTCGGCATTCCCTTTAAGCATCTTTCTCACCAAACGCATTCTTTGTTTATTGTCCTTAATGTCATTAAAATATTCTTCTATATTTTTCAAAAATAGCATTGGCGATTCTTGCTTCTTGCCTTCAAATTTATATGGCATCTCTTGATTCCACATGCAATTTTCCCAGCCGATTTGAAAATTTCGAGGTGTTTCACGTTCTTTCAACTCTTCTAGGTCATGATCGTGTATTCTTAGTTTATTGCAAATTTCCCCTATCTGTTTCTTGTTCTCATCCTTATTCTTATCCACCTGAAAACATATTTGCTCGTGGATGTCATGTATCCTTCCTACTCTATCATTTATTTCGTTAGAAGCCTCTTCTCTTAGACGGGTTTCAGTTCTAATATTCTTGTCCAACTTTCCTATCTTGTCATCTACCTCTTCCTTATTGTCGATAATCGTTCCCCATAACTTATCATTTTCTCGGTGCATGCTATTGCTTAATTCTTCCTTCGTTTTCTCCATTTTATGCACTAACTTCTCTTTATCGTTCTCCCACTTACTTAGTTGTCTATCGATACTTTCTTGTAACCGTCTCATATCCTCCTTCCTTTCTTCCTCTGCTTCTTTCCTATTTTCTTCAAGCTTGTTGAATTTTCTATCAATATTTTCCTCAGCTTTTATCCTATTTTCTTCAAGCTTGTTAAATTTACTATCAATATTTTCCTCAGCTTTTATCATGTCTTGCTTCCTATTTTCTTCCGCTTTCATCATGTCTTCCTTTCTACTTTCCTCCGCTTTCATTAGCATGGCGATTATCATGTCCACGTCTAAGGTTTTGCTCCTTTTTCTGGACTTCCTTCTTCTTGTTGTTGTGCTTCAACATTCTTTTCCACTTCCATCTTTGTAACTAGCTCCTGTCTTCGCTCTTTTACCTCAATATCTTTAGGTCCGTAAACTTTTCCTGATCTAGTTACCCTACGATCTTGCATTCACTAGTCGTACTAACTAAATTTGCCCCTTTTTATAAAAATCCTAACACTAATAACACAATAAACAATAAACAATAACAAATAACAAATAACAATGAACAATGAACGAAAAGATGAAAAACTAAATATCTATAAAATTTTTTTGTGCTTTTATATACAAAATCTTCAAACTAAATCGTGCCCACACGTTGCGGTGCCAATAAATTGTAATGTTAATTAAATGTTTGTTAACTTTACTATATTCAAATGGGGATAGGGTTCAAGGATTTAGTTGAAGATAATATATTTTTGTATAAGAAATATCCTATACTTAATTGAATTTGACGTATAAAATTTGCTCTGAATAAGTTTTGCTTTCTAACGCATGCGTTACTGACTTTAAGTGAAAATAATTAAAACTGTCAAAAAATGTCAAATAATTAAGAAATTTTAATGTTTGGATCAAAATGTGAAAATTTAGAAAAAGAAAAGGAAATGATTTGCTTCACAGGTGTTTACACAGGTAAATAATTGAAATTCTTAATTAATAACATATAACAAATATTAATTGCAGGGAAATACCAATAACAGGGTTATAAAAAATTTTAAAACTCACAGATACAATCCTTCCTGTCGATTGAAAGATGTCTTCAAACTTCAGCTGGAGGCAGGCAATGTTCACTCGGATGTTGTTGTTACGAATATCCAACTGCTATCTCGGTTCTCGAAGACACTAACCTCCAAACTTCAAGATGTTTTCTTTTCCAAAACGGCAACCTCCAAACACTTATTTACTATGGTAACTTTTATTAAAATGGTTTTAAATCTTTATGACTGATATCGGTTAAAATGTATTATTAGTATCCAAGATTTTGTTAACACAATTTTATTTTAGTTACCGAAAATATAATATTTATTTAAGAGGAATTGTCCGGATAAATAAAACAACTTTTCACCAAATAAAAATGAAATTTAATTTGGTATATCAGAATTATTTTAAATCGGAAAACATGAAAACAAATTTTACACAAAATCGTGACATCAATTAATCGTACAGCAATAATTTATTAACAACGACAGGTATCGGTGACCGAACTTTTATAATTTTAACCGAAGTTATAAAAACAAGTGCTCTCGAAATTATTTGTACCGTAAACTTTCTTGACGAAAATAAATTAGGTTAAGTAAACACTAAATTAGCAACACTGTTTTAATCTTTTCACTTTTTGAACAAAAACTGGAGAGAGAATGACTTCCTGAGCTCTTGCTTTTATAGGTTTCTGGTTGCTACAGAAATTTCAATTTTTTTACAGCCATATTGCAAAATTTACAATGAATGTGATTGGCTAATCAAAATTAAGAATTGTACAAAAATGGAATTTTGGCCGTAACTTTCTTATACATGGTCGGAAATGAAATTTAAAAACAGAAATGAAAACTATGTGAAATTTCGAATAAAAGGACACCGAATAAGCAATAAATCCTACCACTAATAAACGAAACAACTTAATCTAATCAAAATAAGCTACTAACTATACACACTTACAAGCTACACTAAAATTACTTGCGAAAATGGAATTCTGAGGACAATTTACATAAGAAAACATATCTTTTTAAATTCGAAACATTTAATTTAATGAAAATTTTAAGTTTTTGTAACTCTATCTAGAAATCAACTTAGATTTAGCAAATTTTTGCGGATAAAACGCTGTATCCTTATAAAAACTTATTTATATTGTGAAAGAACATCTATTATTTGCTTTAAGAGCAAAAACTAAATCTAATAATATGGAAAAAGTATAAAATTATGTGAAAAATCTAAAATTTACAACGTAACCATACTTAAATTTTAAATATGAAATAAATTCATATTAAAAATGTTTTAGCACATAAAATGTTATGTTTAAGGTTTGTACAACTTGTCTTTATTGTTCACACTACTTATTTGCAATGCATAAAGTTATTTAGTCTTGCATTGAAAATGCCTCATCGTCTAACACTGTTTTGGGATTTTACACTATAAATTGTACGGCACTATAAATGTTTGTATGCCAAAATGTTCTAAATGTCTTTCTTGTTGTGAATCATTTATTATAAGTTTTGTCACTAATTCACTAACAAAATGTGTGCGAAAATTGTCTATACTATCCATATTATAACCCTTTTAACTAAATTTTTGTATTTCCTGCTCTTAAAAACTAAACATACCTTATCCCTAACATAATCCTAACTACATAGTCCATGTTTAAACACCTGTGAAATGTCTACTTGCCAAATTAACTTTGAAAATTGAATTTTATTGTAAAATTGCACTACTAAAATGACTCTACGAAAATGGTGATATTTAACATCTTTGACAATTTTGGTAGCAACAAATTGCTTTTATGATGAAACCAAACTTAGCAAATGATATTCAGATCAATTTATACCAAATAAATTTATTTTAAACACATCGTGAACCATATTTATGTAAAATTGTGTCTCGCACTTGTCTCGAGCCAGAAATTACCCCTTTTATGACCCAAATGTCATGTAAGCTGTCCGATACTTCCATTACCTCTTTCTAAACATCTCAATATATATATATATATATATACAGTGTGAGTCGTTAAGAATGGCAAATCTGGAAACTGGGAATAGTAGGGCCTAAAATATGAGGATTGAGCGCAACATGCCTTATACAAATGTTGCTCGTTTAAGAGATACAGGGTGTTCAAGTTAATAATTTTATTTCTAAATTTTCCAATAACTCAGTAAGTTTTATAGAATCAACTTGAAAATTGGTATTATTATTTATTATTAATACTTAATTTTAATTTAAACAACAGTATGATTGGCTACTTATATAGTTGAATACTAATCGAAGAAAGCACGCTCTGTCCGTTCCTAACTAAACATACACATACATAAGACCTCATTTTTCCGTAACTATTCGGCTAATTTAGGCTTACTCCGTTACGGAAAAAGTTTACATAGCTATTTATCACATATCCACTACAAAAGTATACCATCAAGGTTTTGTTAACGGTCAAATGGGTGAGATCGTACTTTTTAATTCTAAATCTTAAGATTTGTTTGGCACGTGCTCCAAACCACCCCTATATTTTATAAACTCCTTAGGGTGACAGTGTTAATTTTATTTAGAAAGTTTCCTCTGTGGTAGCTATGTCCAATATCTAAAAAGTGAAGATTCGTTTATTAAATTTTTATGTTATACTTCACCTTCCTACAACGAACTATAATCATATAGATTTTTGCAGAATCTCCTCTCGGCTTACTGCTTTTTTTTGTGTGAATGGTACAGCAGCATAAAAAAGGAATAAGCTCCTTTAGCAACCTGTAAAATACCTAGATACATTTGAATTCAAAAAGTAAAGTAGAGAATAGAAGTGCATCTAAAAAAAGGACGCAGAGGCTACAACAAAGGGTTTAATGTAATAAAATAATGGTGTATTGGTGTAAAAATAAAACAAAAGCTGTGTATGGTAATTGCCAAAACGAGTGGTACAATAAATATAGAAACAAACAAAAGAGAAAAAAATTGTACCATGTAATCGAGGAGAAAGATCGACTAGTTCGGTATGAACGCAAAAGAGTAGCATGGAATAGTGCGCTAGCACCAATAGTGTTGTATGAGAGAGTAACAGAACTGCATCAGGACAGCGGAAGGTAAGAAATGGGCAAGAAGGAAATAAGCTAGACAAATAATTAAAAACAGAAACTTACCACAATAAATGTGCTCATTGTCATTGACGAAAAACTTCCAATCATAAACTTAACGGGTTCTTGACATCTTTGCATGATAAGTTTCAACGATTTTTGAAAACGTACATCCGTGTCAATAAAATCAATCTCATAACAAGCATCGCCAATACCCAAATATTCAGCCATAAATTGCTCTGACCAATACGAGCTAAAATATGTCCCACAGAGGCACGAAAGTGCTATTATGAGCATCTGCGCTGAACGAAAATTAACTGAATCCATCTAAAAATTAATGTCGTATAAGATTAGTTTAAAAAAGTCAAAGCTTACCAGAAATCCATAAAACAAGCAGTTGCTTATAACTAATGACAATCCAATAAAGTCAACAAGGTACGTAAAGGCAAACAGATCAGAAAACTCATTTGCAAGATCCGTGATGGCGTTGTGATAAATCACTATAGTTTTGAGATCATTTTTAAGATAGTCCCATTCCAAAATTCTTTCATCATCACCGTTACTTCTCATTTTGGTCTTCCACTTTGTTACGGTTTCTTTAATGTAGTGCTGTAAAATTTTACATTGGCAAGCTAGATGAGCAATTACACTAATAAGTGTAACGAAACTTCCAACAAACATTATGTAAATTGTGAAATTAGTTAATGTTTGGTACAGCACAACAATTTCAAAATTAGGGCTTTTGGTAACATCAAATAGTGAAAAACCACCAAATGGTAAAATCCAATTTGCAGAATTATTGGAATAATTTAATCTATGTTGAATTACAGGCATATTCGCGAATAACATGCTCATAACTGGGTAAAAATGAAAAATAACAAAGTAAATCGTTAGAAGGTATTTACACTTTTCTTTTAATTCATCTTCTTTTTTACCACCTCGCTCTTCATTTGGCGCAAAAATGCCACTGTCAAGAGCTTTTAATTTCACTTTGAGGTCATCACGTATATACCACATACTAGCGTATTTTACACTAGATACCAATAGCGCTACAGCAAGTGCTAAATTTTCTACGATCACAAGCAGGTTATCCAAATTTTGAAATAAAGTCATTATGGCATTAACAGGAGCCGTTATGCAAATGAATTTAACCACTGCAGCGTAAGCCTTGTATGGTATGCTATCATGGTCCCTTAGTGATAATCCAGCTAACCCTAACGACTTCTTGTTTAATTCAAATGTACTTTTTGTTAACTGCGTAATTTTCCTTTTGAACATCTAGAACAAACGGAAAACTATAAACAAGGAATTTTTTTTCGATACCCACATTGTCAAAATAAACGAACGATAAGATGTGAAATCGATGCGGACTTGAGCGTGAGAAATGTCGCTGTTTCTGAATCATTGCACGCAACTTTGGATTGTTCCCTTCTGATAAATAGGTTAACTTGATCTATAATAGACAGAGTAGTCCAATAAGTGTGCGTCGCGCGGTTGATAGTTACTAAACCGTTGTACTTCTGAAAAAATTTTCTTAACGATACATAATGTGTCATCTTTTGTTAAAACCTGTCAAAAACACAAGGTGTACCAAAAATTATGTTTTTCTGGAACACCCTAGTTTTTTATGTAACAAATGAAGCCTTTGTATCTCTTATATTCAACTACAAAGTTGTACGACTGTCAAATGGAGTGTTGCCGAGTTTTCTTTAAAAATTGAGTCAAAAACACACTCTTAAAACTGTTATTATCCTCGCCAGGAGTATTTGCCGCTACATCATTAATTTATGAATTTAGCCACCCAATTTGCTTATACTGTCCTATCATATAAAACATTCGTAGTGCATTTGACGAAATCGACATACGGTATTGAATAAGCAAATGTAGTAGAAAGAGTAAACCTATAAACGCGAAATCAATTTGTTTTACATGCATATGAATTAAATTCTCATTTGACTAATACTACATAACCTCCATTAGTCCATTTGTTTGTTTATCCTTTGAGTGTTTCCTCTTTTCCAACATTTAATTCTTTTAATCATCATTTATTACACACTTTAAAGAAAATCGGAATCCCCTGATATCAGTATCTGCAGTACAAGAAGTATGATTAAGTGTTTATATCTTAATTCGATACAATCATGAAATAACAGCGTGTGGCAAGCGCCTTGGGTATATCTGAGAAGATGGTGAGAAATATCAAGTCTTGAGCTACATCTAACCCTGTTTTGACAAGTCCGGGTCGAAAACGACCACGCAAGAAAACAAAATCTGACGGTCTACCTGAAACATCCAAAATGGATAGAGGGATTACGTTATACAAGTATGTATGCACAAAGTGAGTAATATTACGTCACAATCTTTCGCACATGTTTGACATACTAATATATTTACAGAAAAACATGTCACAGTTGCAAGTGTAAATGTAGAAAATTCCGTAACGCTCACATATTAATAAGTGACAGTAGTCTTCATCGTGCAATCCAGTCGCTAGGATTCAAATTCAAAAAAGACCCCAACCGTAGAGCTTTATTGGAAAAAAGTTATATAGCAGAAATGTGAATTAAATTTCTTAAACAATACATTATAGAGATCAATTCACCTTATCGTCGGCAAGTAAACTCTTTTAATTAAAATCATTATCAGCTAATTGTGTGCGACATACTGAAGAAACGATAAAGCAATGGTATAAATGGGAAGAAGTGTACAACCTACATTTAGTAATGCAAGTGTGTTACTTCATATTTTATACAATTTCTATTAGTAATGTATTTTAATTATGTAAATACAATATATTTTGTGGGAAATGCTTTATTGCTTTTCCAGATGTTGATTCACACAGTTCTCATAGAATTTATGTCCCACATTAAATGCCACCTTCGCACGAATAATAGTTCCATTTTATTTAGGCACGTAACTTAACATATATTTTGTGTAATAATGTTACCACAATATTATGGGCCATCATCGCTACTGAATTGGTAACAAGAATAAGAAATTATGATTATAAAACGTAATAGCCTTCCGAGTTGTAAACAGTGCAGCTCGATAGTTGTTCCATGCAAATTGTTTGACCTATAAAATGAATTTTCAAATTACCAATCGAAGACATAAGTGGACAAAGGTGTCATGTCATATTCTTATAGTTCTGAGTATATTAACAGAAGGCGTTTTGATCTGGAGCTTTTTTATTATGTTTTCGATTGAAATAGGTAAAACATTGTAAATTGATATACTTTAATTACAGAGAAAAATATACATGTCTTAAAAGACTTGTGTACGTAACACATTTATCCACTAACTGTAAACTAGAAATTGGATATGGTTTTTTGTGGATAGAGCGGTCTCATACATACATTTGTAATATAAATTGTAACATTATAACAGCGCCAACTTACACCATTAAAAAAAACTATTAGCAATTGATCAAATAATTTTAATTAAAAAATATTACCAAATAACAATCGCCACTGCCGTTGGCTCAATCGATAGATTAAGAAAAGAGCGGGTTCTAATACACTGATTTGTTAACCTACCTGAAATGCTGCTTGCTTCCCATCTGCTTAATTATTTTCACTGCATGTAATTAATAAAAAAATGCAATATAAAAAATTATGAAAATATAATGAAATGAAATCTCGTGCGCTATGTTGTCTTTTATTATAGGAACAACAAAACCTAGTTAATGAATAATAATAAACAATTTATCAAAATGTAAATAAAATAACAAGATATATTTAATAAAATACTTATCTTTTTTGGCATTTTTTAATGGTGTACTTAAAATTATACAATCTAAACGTTTCGATAACACTTACAGTTATCTTCGTCAGTAGTAATGTTTGTTAAAAATTGTTAAAGATGTAGTAAACAATTTTGTCAAATTTCAAAAATTCAAACATAAACATGTTTAATTTAAAGTACACCATTAAAAAATCCCAAAAAAGATAAGTATTTTATTATGAGTGTTAATGGTGAAAGTTTACATTTCCATAAGATATACTTAAGTTTATTCAATATCTAATTGAAAAGATTAAAAAATCAGAAGTCTTATTACTATTTTAAAAGTATATAAAAAAATCATTACCTTTGAACGGTTCGGTACATAAACTGTATTACTGCTGGTAACACATGAAACAGAATGGTGAACTTGGTGAGGTCATTGTCTTACTAATTTATCCTTAATATATTGTGTCCATAAATTTATTGAATTTCTTTGAAGTTAAGTATGTAGAACTTGCGTTGTAAAATGTAATCCAAGTAAAACTTCCATTAAAATTAGAAAAATAATAGAATAGTAATATAGGAAAATATAAGTGCCATTAAAAATAAGTATTATAAAAATGCCATATAAAAGTATGCATTATGAAAGTGTAAAAGTGTGCAAAAAGTAAGTGAAAAATAAGTGCCTAAAAAAAGCAAAGGTTTTAATTTTAAATATAATGAATTAAAAAATAACTTACCATCAAAATCTGATGGTACTAAATATAAAAAAATTAGGTAATAACCATTATAACGATGCCTTCCGCTGTAACATTCAGCAGCAAGTGAAAAATATAGCGGCTTTCAGAATAGCTTCTCTAAGTGTTTCCCCCAAGAAGTTAACACGCGTTGCGCGGATACAATGATCAGAATCCAATTTTTTTTAAGAAAGGGAACTATACTCTTTATGAAATATTACACCTAAAAAGATATGTTCTAGGAAATGCAATTCTCAATTCTGCATTTTAATAATTAAAAACTTTTCTAATATTACGCCAAATAAATGAACGATCTTAAATTAATGTATTATTTAATACAACCAAAAAAAAGGTTGTTACAAAATATCATTAAAATACTGCAGAAAACACTAAATAAGGGAAGTTTTACAAAACAATAAAAATTCTTTATTAAAAACACTAAACATAAACTTCGTTTGCATTTTGACCTAAAACTTCTTGATAGTAGCATCTATAGTCGGGATCAATAAATTTGAGTTGGTTTTTTTTTTGTTTTTTGTTTTCAGTTGTTAGACCTCCGCATTTGGGCAACTGTCTTAATGTAACCACTACAACTTCAACTTCTCTTGTGCCTTTCTTATGTAAATCCACTTGCAAATATGGAGTGTTAGGATCTTAACTGCTCTTATAAAAATAGTACCCAAATCTTCCAACACGTATCCACTTACCGTTGTCCCGTAAATTGATTTTGTCGGAAATTGTATTAGACACATTCTTACATAAATGAAGCATGGCTGGAAATGCTTCAAAGTCAAAAAAGAAATACTTCATGTTAACACATATGCTATCTTTAGTACAGGCAGAAAGGATGATTCCTCGATAGTGATCTGGTGTATACATTTTTTGATGCTTTCGAAGCAATTTTTTAATCCAACAAGAGTCTCGATCGGAATCGAGATAATTGTGCAACCTCGGGAAACTTATGCTCGACTATTCTGAACCAGTTATTTATTGGTCCAAGCGTATAATAAAAAAGTTTTTATTTTGACCTGCACACGCATCTGACCATATTATCAAATGGTCAATTTTAGGATTCTCTTCTTTTAATAATTTGCAAAATCGAAGCATACTAGTACTCCCTTCATTATCTCTATTCGCAATGTTCTCGGTCGACGTAAAAAAAAACAGGATTTGTGACCAGAATTTGTAATCCAATGGATACCGAAGTTGAACAGCTATATCTGTATTAAATAAAAAGTCTTTAATGTAAATTCACGTGAAAAAAAAAGATAAACATAATAATTAATAAACTGTAATAATTATTTTGTAATATTAAAATATTGCATTGTATGATACGGAATGAAATAGTCAATATGGAGAGCTACATTGCATTTAGAGCATTTTGTTGAAACTTTCTTGTGGCAATGTCTACATCTGGTTTGTTTCCCTTGAGAAGCCATATAGTGGTCGATGCGATCATAGCGACATCCGCGGTTCTCTAATTGCGACGGACGTGTTCTTCGCTCATGTTTTTATAAGATAGTCGTTGCAATATTTCGTTTGAATGTTAGTTGATCTAGTTTTCCTCCTTCTCCACGGTGCAGTTGCAAGCTGTTTTAAATACACATATCAACAGTTTGACATACGAGACACCAACAACACTTTTTTCCTCTTATTCCTATACGATAAAGACTAATATTCTGATCACTTCTATCTACGCCTCCCATATATGTAGAAAATAAGGCTGGTTGAGGAATGTAAACCTTACGTTTTTCTTTTTGGGAGTAACGTGCTACTTTCTTTATAGGTAAGACATTTGCCGCGTTTGAAGGAACGCTCGGAATGTTATTGTCGTTCCAGTTTGCAACAACAATTTGTGAATTGTCTCACTACCTCTAACATCAAGTTTAGTCAGTTCATCCAACAATGACAGAGTCGTGAACAAATTGTCCAAAACCAAATGGTAACAAAATATTCCACGTGAAAGAACGTTTGCATATTCTAAAACTGCCGACGGACCTAATCCCAGTTCCTTATATTCGTCTCTTATTTTACTACTCGATCCCTGGCAGGTTTCAAACCACACTGAGTATCCTTTGTCAGTAGCACCAACCCAAAACTTGAAACCGTATCTAATCGGTTTGCTCTTTATAAATTCTTTACAACGGAATAGGGCACCATAGCTTCACCGACGCTGTTATATTCTGAATGAGATGGATTTTCTAAAAACTTTTCGTTTATCATAGTGAGCAGCGGTCTCATTTTGGCAAATTTAATCCGACTGGTAGAGTACTTCATTATTACAGCAATGAAAATTTGCCATTAGGTACTCAAAACGGTTTCGAGAAATATCAGTAGATACTAATGCGTTGTGGGTATCTGGACTATTTTCCCAGTACATCCGCCTGCGAGGTAGACAATTGTACCCACTTAGTAACAAGATACCTAGGAAAATCTCAATTTCCTCGGGAGCGATGTCACCCTGTTTGTTATGCTGCGTTGCATACAAGTTACTATAAAATGCAAGCATGTTTATTACATCTTCATTCACGAACATTTTGGATAAATCGAAAGGTGAACGCTGCTGGAAAACACCTTGCATATTAGGCCATTCGGTTTTATCTATCTTCTTATCTCAATTCTTCCAACTATACTTCTTTTTATATAGTTTTTTTCGTTTTTGCAACATAGTCAGTGGGACGTTGAATTCGGGATCACTATCTTCGCTTACACTTTCAACATTTTCTGTGCCTTTATTTGTTATTTTATCGCTTTGCAGGTTTTCGGTTTCATCACACCGTGTATTTTTAGAAATTTCAGCTGTTGACAAAAGCTGAGAATCAGGAAAGTTATTCACACAAAAGGTATCCTCTTTCCCGGAATCTTCATCAGTTACGTCGGCACATGAGTTAGTTGGAAGAGAAAGAGTGACTACATCTTCACTATCGCTTTGTACATCATCAACACTTTCTTCGATACACTGTAAAATTTCCTTTGTGAGACCTCTGTAAGAATGAAAATTATATACAAATGCCTATCATCCTTCTAAAAGGACATAAAAAAAAGTGCATGCTACACGTAAATATTAAAAAAAAAACTTTTTGCCAGGTTACTATTTTATAATTGAATATGTAAAAGACCGATTTTCACCATATTCTATTTTTTCAAAAGAAAAATAACTTACCCTACAAGTTTCAAATCAATAGGATATGACATACTTGTCGAATCACTTCACTTTAAAAATAAAAAACTAAAATTTTTTCACAATGTGCGTGACACTAACGAAATCAGCTGAACAAATGACATCATTAGCACAATAATTAACTTAAGTGACATCTTTTGGGCGTTAATCTAACTAGTAGTACAGCTTCAAAAAAGTAAACTGTAAACGTCCTTTTAAAAGGATGATGGTCATATCCGTAATCACTGCATATAACGTTCACACATCATAAACATAACCTCAATAATTTGTCATAACACTACCTCTGAACATCCAACTTCCTTTTTGTTACAGGATAAAAGTGTCAAGTCCTACAAATGTGTGACCTAACACATTTATTCACTACACGGATTAGTAGTAAGTGTGACATGGCACCTTTACACGTAAATATCTCTTTAACTATCATGAAATTTAAAGACAGGGTTGAATTAGAGTTTACATATATATCAGGGATGTCCCAAATATCAATAAATCAATTTTAATCAAATGTGACATGACACCTTCATCCACTTATGTCTTCAATTGTATGATTGTTTATCAGCAACTTACCACACAACCATTCCCCTGTTTTTATAATTCATTAAATGTTTACATTTTGTTGAAAATTGCATTGTTTATAATAGGGCAGCAATGTGTTACAACCTACATAACCTGCAGCCTGAAAAAATAACGTACCAAAAGACATTGTTTTTCAACCGTTACATTACGATTACGATAATCAACGTTCTTTAATTTTTACAAATAAATCACAATAAATAAGTAATTGTTTTTGGTAAATCTCGGGAAATATTTTCTAATCAAAATTTATTACAACGAGAATAACTTTCACTCATGTATTTCATATCACACTATATGCTTGTGATGACGTAGCTGTAAACACTCCTGGCGAGGGTAGTATATCTCTGCCACTGTTCGTTAATTTTTGTGAAAAATCTACGTTTAATCTAATATTGGCCTAGTTCATCATTTACCTTTAGTTTTGGATTCTATTATACAAGGTGTCTAAAATTTGTCTTCGAACAGCGCTACATTTACTTCTATTTTAATTGACTTTCTTACAATACAACACGCTGTATACTATTTTGCCATTAGAACGCTTAAAGTGTGCTCATTCAGGAAATATCATGTTTGCCGTATCTATCTTAACCTACTTTTTTCCGAAAATTTTCACAGAAAATGAGAAATATCACGGACGGCATGGCACAAGGAGTCGAAGCAATTGCTACTCGTTAACGGTAACACAATAACTACTTCATAAGATGTTCAAACACTTTAAAATGTTATTGTAGACACTCACAGAAAGTGTCTGTTAAAAATTTATCCACATTTCGTAACATCAAGGAAGTAATTGAATAAAATGCTTCTCTTAATCCTTCCCGCGTGTTTGCTGCCATGCTTGGGGTGTTTTGCAGACCATAACTTTAATGCATCCACATAAGAAAACAATAACTTTTGGCAGATCTGGTGACCTTGGATGCCACCGAGCAGGCCATTCTCTTTAGATCCAATGGCCTGGAAAATGTTCGAACCCCAATGTTGAAATGAGCATGCGCCTCATGTAACTGGAACCACATCCTTATCAATTGTTGTAACAGTACGTTTTCCAACAGATTATCGACATCTTCGTTTAAAAAATGTTGAAAAAGATTCCCATTGAGGTATTCATCAAAAATATGTGGCCCTATTATGTGGTCTCCAACTATTCCTTCTCATACTCGACGTATGTTGCCGATCAACAATTTTTTAACCATTACTGTGGAATTTTTCTTAATTGTTCGCCGCTGAGGCAGCGAATAATGCAATATTCCAAAATCGTTCCTCTTCTCCAATTCGAGCACAACCCCAATTACAGAAATGTATCGTATTTTCGAAATCGTATCTTCAAAGTCCTTGATTTAGTTGCACACGATGTGCATCTAACCAATTCTTATTCAATATTCGCTTTAGAGAAATTGGACCAAAAGTCAACAATTCACTTAGGTCTGCTGTCTTCAACAACAGATACGACAACCTTAAATTCCTTCTCTTCGTTTAGCATTAGCTTAATTATTTCATGCTTCTCGTACTTAACTGTCCCGGTCCTGTCAAATCTATACATCAGTCTTTGAAATGGTCTTGCATCTGAGTCCCTTCTTTCAGGAAATCTCTCACTGCACACTCTAAATTTCAGAAGACAAACCTTTAAGCATTATTCAAGGACATAAATAATTTCAGTTGATTCTGGAATTGTGCACTTTATTTTTGTTACAAAATACCTCTTATTAAAAAAGATAATGCACAAAAGTCACCAAATGTCACAGGATTATCAAATAATTAGTCACATTGTCATGCTAGCGTGTAGCAATTGTTTCCTTTGTCTGTGCCATGCCGCCTATCGTTTATCTCATTTTCTGTGTAAATTTTTGGAGAAACCTTAATATCTCAAATGTAAGTTGAGATAGATACGGCAAGCTGGTATTTTCTCAATGAGCAAACTTTAAGCTTTCTAATGGAAAAATAATATACAGGCTGTTGTATTTAAGAAATATAATTAAAATTAAAACCTAAAGATGTCCGAAGAGAAATTTTGGACAGCCTTTATTATAAAATTTAAAAGTAAAGAAAGTTCAGGATGAACTAGGCCAATATTAGATTACACGTACATTTTTCAGGGAAATTAATGAACACTTGCAAAGATATAACAATTCGAAAAAAGTATGTTTTTGACTAAATAAAAATTCATGACTCGGCAACACTGTGTTTACAAATTTGTAGTTGTATATAGAATCTACAGAAGCTTCATTTGGCACATAAACCGGAAATACATAAATAGTATACCTACATGTGCATACGTACTGCATATATATATATATATATATATATATATATATATATATATATATATATATATATATATATATATATATACAGTGCGCTCAGAAAGTAACGGATAAATTCATTATTTTCGAAACCATTAGTTTGTGGTCAAAATCATGCGTTACGTCGATTTTATATTTTGATTCCGGACTGTATGCTGTGTCGCACATGTAGATGGTGCTGCGCACTTTCCGGATCTGACGTCAAGTTCGTATTTTTAAATGGCAACCCTGTATGTTCTTCGCGGAAATCGATGCAACTCTTTCTCCGGTGTTAGTGTTGCCAATGTTTGCGTTAAATTAAGAATCTGGGTACTAAACAGCGCACAACATTTATTAAAATAAACATAAACTGAACGAAAACAAACATAAAATAAGACTTGAAATGGTTTTTGTCTTCCAGTTACAAAAATAGGTACTTCAAGTCTACCTATAACGATAAATAGATAAACGGTTTTTGGCCGCTTGGAAACAAAAAATAAACTCCTTATCGAATTACCTAGTTGCTTGTTGTTTTGACAAAAGCCCACATTGCAATCATACCAGTTTCGTTCTTTACTAACACAGCACCACTTTTCGAATTATGCCACATACTGTTTCAAATAATCCCAATAAATAGGGCATCTTTGAACTCAGGAGAAAGAGTTGCAATGATTTCCGTGAATAACATATTGTAACATTAAAAGCGGCTGCCTAAGTATATACACTAAAACTGGGCCAACTTATAACATTAAAACAAAAGCGATGATGTAATATACAATTCGTAATTGATCGAATGATCTTAATTAATATAACAAATTACCAAATAATAATCGCTTCTGCCGTCGGCTCAATCGGAAGAAGAAATAGGGAGAGTTCAAATATACTGAGTTTAATTAACGTACCTGAAATACTGCGTGCTTCTCATCTGCTTAATTATTTTCACTTATACTTAATTGATAAGAAAAATATGTAATGTAAATAAAAACAATAAAATGATACCTCGGGCGCCAAGCTATTTTTAAAAATACGTTACGTTATTGGAACAGCTAAACCAAGTTTATTAATAATGATACAACAATAATCAAAATGAAAATAAAATTACAAGACACACTAAAGTTTATTTAATATCCAATTGTAATGGAAATGTCTTAAATCTGTTCGTTAATTACTAAAAAACCATACCTTTAAACAGTTCTGTATATGTATTAATTACCACTGGTGACACATGAAACGGAACGGTCAACTAGATGAAATAATTATAGCATCATTGAGGTACAATCTCCAGATGTAAGGTTACCAGCCACACCCCAGTGGAATTATCTTGATAATTTATTCTTAATAAATTGAATCCATGACAATCAATGCATTACTTTGAAGTTTTTAGTATGTAAAAAAATTGCGATTTATGATGTAAACCAAGTAAAATAAGGTAGTTAAAAAATGGTACTGTAAAAGTAAAAATTAAAATTTAATTCCATTACAATTAAAAAATATATGCATCATTAAAGTATGCAAAAGGTGTAAACGTATAATATATAAAAGTGTTACAAAGTAAGTAAAAGTGAGTAATTAAAGGTAAAAAAAAAATAAAAGTGCCTAAAAAAAAGCAAAGGCTTTAGTTTTAACTATAATGAGAAAAAAATAACACCATCTACCGATGGCACTTTACATAAATATTTAGGAAAAATTCCCCACAACTACATGCTGCATGCTATTACATTTAGCAACAAGTGAATTGAAAGAAAACTTTCAGAATAACCCAAATGAGTATTTCCCCCTAAAAGTTTTCCTGCGTTGCGCGGATACAATAATATGAATCCAATTTTTTAAGAAAGGGAACTATAACTCTTTATGAAATATTACACCCAAAAGATATGTTCTAGGAAATGCCAATTAAATTGCCATTCTCAATTCTACATATTAATAATTAAACTTTTCTAATATCACACCAAATAAATGAACGATTCTTAAATTAATGTACTTTTTAATACAACCACAAAAAATGTTGTTACAATATCATTTAAAAATATGAACTTTGACGTCATATCCGGAAAGTGCGCAGAGCCATCTACATGTGCGGCACAGCATAAAGTCCGGAATCAACGGACATGGCGCAGGATTTTGACCACAAATTAACGATTTCGAAAATAATGAATTTATCCGTTACTTTGTGAGCGCACTATATATATATATATATATATATATATATATATATATATATATATATATATGACAGTTTAGGATAATCAAATCCGTTGATTTATTACTTTTCTATTATTACTACTACAAATAGTAGTCACACGGATTAATAACGCTAAATGAAATAATTTCATATAGTGATCATAATACCTTCTAATGGGAATGAGGAATAATTGCAATAATTGTAATCTGTAGCTGAAAACCGAAAATGATTTCTATAGGACTCGGGGAACTTCTACAGCTCGTTCTCTTAAAAGAAATCTTAACTATTTACTACACTTACCATGTTATATGACGACGTGTCATTAAAACTTTTTTCACGACAGAACAGAGGAAACGTGTTTTATTTAGTAACGTGTCGATCTAATTAAGCAATCTAATGTTTTCATCTGGATTGACCAGTGACCAACAGTTTTAAGGATCACTAACCATCACATGTACACGCATACGTACAATCATCTGCACACATACAGCCATGTGAATATGGACATGTACACACGTAGTATGCTTTCGCGGAGAGGAGCTCCGCCATTAAACTCTAAATTATTCTGCAATTTAGATATTGGCGATTACAGGCTCTCACTAATTTTTCTGCAATTTAGATAGGAGCGGTTACTGCCCCTGTCATTGAACTTTCTAAATTATCCGGCAGGGCCTACGTCATTAAATTTTTAATGTCTTCAGCAATTGAGACATAAGCGGATACTATCTCTCATTAATTATTCTGCATAAGAGGTGGGTGCGGTTAAAAGGTCTCTTTAATTATTCTGCAACTAGTATAGGATGATTTACATTTCAATTATATGCACTTCTTTTAACATTAAATTTAAAAGTATATAAAATGATTTGAGATCAAAGCTTAATGGAGGTAATAAGGTGACATTTTATTGCTGAAATTTAAATCCATAAAACAAAGCTAGGAAATATTATTTGTAGTTTAAAAACAACTAATCAACTGTCTCTCGCTGGGTATAGAACGAACTGAATAAAAATCTTCTTAATTGTGAAACGATTTTAAATAGTTACAAAGGTTCATTTAAAATAATTAATTATAATTATTTGCATAGTATATTATTCCTTAGTGGATTACTAATGAGGGTACTAAATATGGATGTTTATCATTAAAGAGACACAATCAATGAAACGATTTAAATAAAGGTTCATGTAAAACAATTTATTGCTATAATTACTTTTAATTCCTTGCATGTATATCATCATTAAAGAAATAGATCACTAAATGCCAGATGTTTTATGATCACAGAAATTGTTCCAAATTTACGGTACAATCAAAATAAATAAATCAATGTAGGTATTTAAAAGGATTTTAATAAGATTTACTTTAAAAAAGGAAATTATTGATATATCTAACGACTGTTGTATATACTTTTTTGAGAATATTTCAGTTTATTCTTTGCTTAATGTTACATATACAGTCAATTAATGTATGAAGAAAGAAATATTTTTTAATTCAATAAACTGTAAGAAGATTTAGAAGTATATATTTATTGTTCATTTAAATAATTTTTCAATATGCTTTGTAACATGCGAGATGTTAAAGTTGGTATTAATTAATCCACAACTTTTTAGATATTACTTTGTTGAAATTACACTATAAGTGTCGTAAACTACCATAGTAGCGCCACCTATGGGACATTAGCAGCATTTATGTCAGTTTCTTGAAAAATTGTCTATTTTCACTTTATCGATGTCATCAACAGCTCTAGAATAGAAACCCTCGTCGAAACAGGTCACAGCGTTCAATATACCATGTGTCGACCCTCTGAGCTCGAGGTTGGTTACTGTAAACCCTCATGTTTCATAACTGCCTTCTACAGTTGTCGATAAATATTTTACGCCCTGAAAGTGTGATTTGGTAGACGATATTACTAGATTGATTGTATAATACTTACATTTTGTGAACTGTCGTCTGCAGTTTTCAATGCAACTACCATTCTATAGATGTCCTTCGTATGTACCTCACGATTGTTGAACTTATTTACCACAGTTGAACTTATTTAATTTGATCTTTAACTTCCATTATTGTGTTTTTATAATAATATAGCTTGGACCAATTAGCAAAAGTTTCTAAGCCACCGACCGCGCCCAATTGTTGGGTTAACATTACGGTTGCGCTTCTGGACGTGACTATGACCTGCGCGGTAGCGTTCTTTTTTAGCTTTCGTCTCCGCGTGAAATTTTCCTTATGTCTCACCTGTTTGACCGTATTTTCACTCTTGTACATGTTCCCTTAGATTCGCTCACTTTATGAATAGATACCTCACCGTATTAAATTATTTTTATATCTAGCTCGTCCTTAGTCGTGTATATTTACATCGGTATATATTTAATATCATCTCGAATATTTGTCCTACGTAATCCCGTGTACTTGTGGATTAAATTAACCATACTGCCTCGTCCCTTTATTCGTCGATAACGATTGTCCGCCTTCTAATATAAATTTAACTAATCTAACTTTGTTCTTTTATTTCGGAATTTAGGGCGGGACAGTGTCTCCTTTGAGTTTGTCTTTTAGGTTCAAGATTTATTTTTGTATTGTGAGTTGGAGTGTTCAGTACATGCACGACATGATTTTAGTTGTTTATAAAACAACACAGTCAAATTACCAAGCTTTTAATTTACGTTTATTTGTTGTATGTTACCTTTTCAGGTTGATAACATTGAACGATCTTTCAATGAATCCAATAAAATTTAAGATTAAATAGTAAACAATTTAAGAATTTTCTTTGGGGATAAATATTTACTTTCCTCGGCTCGCCCTCGTTCATGTTTGTTATGTAGTTACCCCATATTGTATTAGGGAATAATGGTGTTCACTGAGGCAAACAATTTGGTTTACTAATAAAGTGATACAATTAATTACATATTTGTACAGAATTTGCTTAATTTGTTGACGGCAATTTAAATAAAACGTTGTTACTACGTGAATTGTGCTTCGTAGTTTTTTGTTGTTCCTTTTTCCTTAGCTCCCTTTATGCGTTTATCTCATTAAACCCAATTTACTATTTTAAATCTTGTGGCGCTCAATTATTGTTTATTATCCTTGTCGTTTACTAGTATAAATTATCTTATTCAGTAATATTTAATACTTAAATGTCCTACTAACCTATTTAAACATACCCAACACCTCGAGTGCTCTACGGTTAATTGCCGCTTGCATTCAGTTACTTCACTTTTTACATTATGTGTGGGTGGACAGCTACTTAGTTATAAGGCCACTATCTTAAAGTATTTTATTTAAACCTTTTATTTGTTGTTAATAAAAGAGTACTTTAATAATTAATCTTATATGTTCAGTGTACACCAGTTACCTATTGTTATTATAGAATCAATTCAAATAGGCGCTCGTTAGTTATTACTCTTGTTTATTTAAATAAAAAATCAATTTTTCAAATGATTATAAGATCAATATGTTAAAATATTTGATCTAAAACCTTTCAGTTTTCGTTCACTGTGTAGATCAATTATTCCTTTGTTTTATCAGATTATAACACGAAATTTATTTAAATAAAAAAAAATATAATTTTTTTTCATATGCTTATAAGACCAATATGTTAAACATATTTTTATTTAAAACCATTCATTTATTGTTACTAATAAAAGAGTACTTGTTAGTAATGAATCTTTTTTTATATCCAATATAGACGAAACATAATGTTTATTGTATAAGATCAATTCAAATATGTGTATGCCAGTTATTATTTAGATCCATTATCCTTTTGCTTTATATAAAGGCAATAGGATTTCATAAAAGATTAAAAAAAAAAACAAATAAAAAAGGTATTTATTTGAAGAAAAATTTCCACCCACCGGTCATTTGCCATTATTCCTAACATTACATATGAATTTATTCTTATTGGACCAATGGGTGGTACCACAATGGTGGATATCTGATATTCAGAATCCATAAGATTAATAATACATTGCATTATATTAGCTTTCCGTTCTACCCTGATCACGGCAACAGGAAAATACCATATATCAGTTTCTATAAAAAAAATTTTCAATTAGTACACTAACAAATAATAATTTTACTTACCATAGCATGTCATTTTAAAAATATTTTTTTATTACAAAATTCTAAAAATATATTTAAAAAAAAAATTAAGAAATTTCTATAGAATTGAATTTAGAAAATTTTTTCTGTATTTATACTTCAATAGAGTAAATTTTTAATTTTTAATTCAATAGAGTAAGTTTAATGAGAGTGGTCAACCAATGTCGACTCATCATTAACCGGTCAACCAATGAAATTTCGCCATTAACCGGTATCAAAATTGACGAGATGTAAAATTGGACAGGTGTTGGTACCTGAGTACCGAGCTGGTAGAGTAGTGCTTAGCTTAGCATTCGGGAGGTAATGGGTTCGATTCCCGTTACGGTCTACCTTGTATGAGGTTTTTTCCGAGGGTTTTCCACATACACATGTCGCGGCACGGTCACTGCGTATATTCACAACATGTGCGCTTACTTAGGCGAATCCTGGGTTAGTATTTTCCCCCTCAGGACCCTAACTCCGTTTCTTCCGATCCCATCCTGACCACAACCATCCTTAATCCCACCATGCATATATGCGTAATGTATGTATGTATACTGGGAATCCATGATTGTGGCTGAAGGAGCTTGGAAAGTTCAAACAGCCTGCCCTCCCCCTTGGGGAGGGAATGAAATACGTGACCTTTCATTTTCTTCAGTACCCGAGTGTATAGAATAGTTTAGCACAAGATGTCGAACCCCAACAATCGTGTAAATATTTTACAAAATATAGTTCTCGTACCTGCACGCTTAACCAATAAATGTGTAAACAATAATGTGCTGGTAAGTGAATCTATTAATGAAAACATAAATAGATGATGTGAATGTATATAATGATTGAGAATTTGTAAATACATGAAAAAACGTTTTATTAGATGCTGTTGGTGAGAATTTAGAAGTGTCCGATAATATGCTATTAAGTGAGTCTATTAATGAAAACATTTTAATAGATGATGTGAATGTATGTAATGATTCTGAAAATGTGAATATATCAGAAAATGTTTTATTAAATGTCGTTGGTGAAAATCTAGAAATGATTGAATTTGATTTAACATTTTTTGGTGTTGATGAAGAAAATGTGATAGTCGCTCTTTTAAGAGCGGCACAAGAAATTCAATGAAATTATAGACTTCAAAAGTTGCATAGTGAATTATTGAAAGTTGAAGAGAAACTGCAGAGGTTTTTTAAAGTGTTAATTCTTAAGAGGAAAGGTAACTCATTTAATACTCAGTGGTATTAAGATCAAACACACGAACTTGAAACTAGGTGTAAATTATTGAAGGATATTCAATTTCTCTCCGCTTCTACACAACAAGTGTTATAAATGGTTTCATTAGAGTGTTAGTACTTTGTTTCGTGTTATATACATTATAAAGAGTAAGCATGTTTCCGTGTTCTAAATGTGGTAAATCGCTTGTTGCAAAAAAAGGCTCATGAGACATATCCGTACTGTGTAATTAAAAATTATACTTTTTTTATTCCGACATTAATTACTTTTTTTGTAAGAGTTCAATTTCAAGCAACAACTTCGAAGAAATTAAAGAACTCAACTGATGTAGGTTTGCTTTGTTATTTCATTTGCTTTAATTTATGTTTTTTTTTTTGTTTTTGTAGAATTACCCTATTGCAATACTTACTCCCAGTATTTTTCACGGCAAGAATTTTCTGGACCTTTGCGTAGTGCTCGGCATAAATATTTAGCTTTAAGAGGTGATGGAAATGTTGTGTTAATACGATAAGTACTGCTTTCACTTGCCGAATTGTTAGCAAGGACTTCTCACTTGCATTAGGTGGTGTAATAAAAAACTTAGTTCGTGAACAAATAGAATTAATGGGTAGGTCAAAGTTAATTGTGAATTATTTAGATATTTGATTTTGGAATTTAAAGAACGAGAAGATGTAAAATCGTTCAACACTCGAGATAGTGTTTTAATTGTAAGTTCCAATTTAACTGACTGGTTTAATAGAATAATTTCAACTTTCGATGAAAATTCTTCCAAATTTGAAGAGATAGATTACAGGTAAAATGTATACATAAATGTCTGTTAAAATTTTATATTTTGTTTTATCAGATGGCTTTTACGAAACTGGTTGTATATTAAAGTTAACATCAACAAACAAAAGTAGAAAGGGGGCACTTTTAGCCAAGACGCAAAGCAATTGTCGGTAAAGAAGGTTTCTGTATTCTGAAGAACACACACACACACACACACACACACACACACACACACACACACACATTCACACACACACGCACGCACGCACGCACGCACGCACGCACGCGCGCACGCACGCACGCACGCGGACACGGACGCAAATTTCTTAAATCTCTCACAAAAGGTATGATAATGTGCCTGTAACTCTCTTTATTAACAGTAACTGTGCGTTGATTCCCACCCTCAACACAATAAGGACATATTATAACGTGCCCCGATACAGTACACCAAATCGTAACCCGAGCACTGTGAAGTGGCTTTTCTACAATGAAGTCAGGGCGTCGAAATCCAAGCAATCGAGTTGCTGGTCTATTGATATAGCCAGTAAGAGCATTGTAAAGCGCCAGTTTCATTAGAGTGTTAGTACCTTGTTTCGTGTTATATACATTATAAAGAGTAAGCATGTTTCCGTGTTCTAGAAAAAGGCTCATGAGACATATCCGTAATGTGTAATTAAAATTATACTTTTTTATTCCGACATTAATTACTTTTTTGTAAGAGTTCAATTTCAAGCAACAACTTCGAAGAAATTAAAAACTCAACTGATGCAGGTTTGCTTTGTTATTTCATTTGCTTTAATTAATGTTTTTTGGTTTTGTAGACACGCACACGCACACTAACACGCACACGCACACGCACACGCACACGCACACGCACGCACACGCACACGCACACACGCACACGCACACGCACACGCACACGCACACGCGCACGCACTCGCACACGCACACGAACACGCACACTCACACGCACTCTCACACGCACACGTACACGCACACGCACACGTACACGCACACGCACACGCAGACGCACAAGCACACGCACACGCACATGCACACACACGCACACAGACACGCACACGCACACGTACACACACGCCCACGCACACGCACTCTCACACGCACACGCACACGCACACGCACACGCACACGCACACGCACACGCACAACACACGCACACGCACACGCACACTTACACGCACGCGAACACGCACACGCGAACACGGACGCAAATTTCTTAAATCTCTCACAAAGTTATGATGATGTGCCTGTAACTCTCTTTATTAACAGTAACTGTGCGTTGATTCCCACCCTCAACACAATAAGGACATATTATAACGTGCCCCGATACAGTACACCAAATCGTAACTCGAGCACTGTGAAGTGGCTTTTCTACAATGAAGTCAGGGCGTTGAAATCCAAGCAATCGAGTTGTTGGTCTATTGATATAGCCAGTAAGAGCATTGTTAAGCGCCACTCAATTATTATAGGTTAAATAAATAAAATACAAGAAAAATTGAGAAAGTTGTACTTTAGTACCACATGTGATCTGAATAAACAATAAACCAACAGTCGTTATTTGTATATTTAATAAAAAGAAGATAATAGCTGCTGATTAGTTTCAGTATAAAAGCAAATAAACCAGTACCTAACTTTTCGCAAAGCGTTAGGATAGTAAACTAATTCTCAATTGACACATAAACTATACGTAACATGTAACCTATACTTACATAGAATTATTTTAAAATGAAGGATGATTGAAACTGTATAATTTCAATGTAATAACAATGTTTAGTTTGACCTATGCCAGTAAATACTACGGATGTAACGTTGTGCACTTAAATGTTTCCACCTTAAAAATCATTAACTGACGTTTTTTATTTTATTTTCATTACAACAGTATTAAAACTTCCAAAACAATATTACACTTTAACGTTCGTAAATAAATTCATCTAATTTTTCCACTTAATAAAAACGTAATATGCACTAAAAAGGATAGGTACTCACTTGATTTACACTCAAAATAAAGTTAATACATTATATTGAAATGAATTGCGGTTGAGAACTACATTTCCTAAGAATACCTTAAACACCAGGTAAGATAAGCCAATCTCAATAAGGTAAAGGTAAACGTAATGCATGCTAAATCAGACGTACTAACAGAATGCGAAACTAAAAGACGGCGTAACATTGTCTCTTTCCACAGTTAATTACATCAAAATAAATAACAAATTGGTCCATGCAAAGTACTATTTGCACGGCATTTTACCTCGTGACGTCATTCGACCACGTTTTCTTCATATGAAATAAAACCATATATCATCAATTACAAACAATACGAAATTTGTTAACTTAAGGTAGGGTTTTTCTTAATGCAAGGGAGGGTTCTTCCTATTAAACTTAATAAATTAATACAAAAATGTAATTAAAAGCAATTGCATACCTTATCCAGGGAAGTCGAGATACTTGCAAGCCGCAAGATAGACGGAACGGAATAACCTAATATCGCGTAAAACAAAATTGATGTGACTAAATACCCATTATAGACGATAAAAATATTTACACGGGTATTCGTAATAATACATACTAAGGAGAAAAAATTTAATTATTGAAAGAAAACAGATGCATAATATACCCAAGTAATGTAAATATATTATTCACAAATAACACGAATTCAAAACTGGCATTAAGCAAAAAATTGGAACGTTACATCATATTGTATGGATAGTAACTGTGTGAATTTTAAAATTATTCTTGACTATACAAAGTGTTCCAAAAAATCTGGACAACCCAAGTTAGTATTTTTTAATGGAACGCCCTGTATATCAATTCTCATTTACAACTGTAGGTTTATTATGTACTATCTTTTATTTTGTCAGGACAACAGGACAATAGGAAACTAAAAATTCAAAAATAATACTTTTCTCAAATAGAACACCCTATATATTTTTACGCTATGATGAAGAGAATCGAAAACCACTCAATTCTTTATCAAGTAAGTTCTATGCCTATCTCTCACAGTTTGATTTTGATTTTTCAATATTTCAATGGTTTTTCTTGTGATTATTATGCAGTAGCCATGAAAACAATTTTCCACATGACAAATATTTGACTTGACAAACTGTTGTTGTACTTTGGTACCCCTTTAAGATTGTGGAAGTTTTGTGTGTTTAATAGTAAAATAATGGATTACTTTAAAAGTCAATTAATTGATCTGGTTTAGGAGGGACACCTTTACGAACATATTTTAAGAACTCATAGTAACTGTTGAATTATCTAATGACTTGATAATGTTCGTTTAATTTATATCAAATTCTTATGATAACATAATATATTTTCTGTTAATTCATATACATGCTAGTGTTTAGTATTTAATGCAATTGTTGGTCTCTTGTGAAATTGGATGGCTACTATGTATAATCACAAGAAAAACCATTAATATGTTGAACAATATAGAAAAATCAAAATTACTCAAAAACTTTGATAGATAGGTATAGGACATACCTCTGAAAAATCGTGGTTTTTGATTCCATGTAATGCAGAGTAAAAATATACAGGCTGTTCTATTTGAGAAAAGTGACATTTTTGAAGTTCAAGTTGCGCAGGTTTGAACATAAATTTTGAACACCCTCTAAGCTCAAGCTTGGTCTTTCCTTGGTACAAAAATAAAAGTTTTCTAAAGAAAGCACAAGATGGTACACAATAATAAAGTTATACGTGTAAATGTGGTTTTTTGGATAGAATTCAAATTATTTCAAAAAACGTAAGTTTCACATGCATGAAACCCATATAAAGATTATTTAAAGTTTTAATTGCAGGTACAATCCAAAAATCGAATGATATACAGGGTGTTCAATGTAAAAAATACTAATTTTATGTTACCCTGCTTTTTTGGAACACTGTACAGTCAAGAATAACTTTAAAATGCGCACACTTACTAGCCATATAACATGATAAATATATTTTAATGGCAAAGTTTACCCATAAAGCACCAGTTTACTTTACTCTATCGTTTTCTTTGGCATATTCACGATTAAACATTACTATTTTAGATCCATACCTACTCTAATAATCATCAAGCTTCCTCAACAATTTGTATGCATCTTCGCTAAGTAAAACTGTGTCTTCAGCATACACCTTAACTCGTATATTCACGCTACTAACCATTAAATTACTTGGCGCCTAACACGTTTATCCATGAATATTATTACTAAAAAGCCACGATGACATCACGCAGCCTTATCTACTTCCTTGCTCTATTTTGTAGCTTAAGCCCTGTCTCACTTTGAATCAGGTTCTTCATTGCCTTTATTCTATTTATGTACTAGATATTTACTCACTTCATACTCACTTAAAATGTACCAAAGTTTTTCCTTATCAACTCAGTAACACGCTTTCTCTAAATCTACAACCCCACATTACTGGTTCTTCTTCACATTATACCATTTTAAATCATCTGCTGCAGAGCAACCAGCTGATCAGTGCATCCCCTTCTTTCTAGTATGAAGCCACCTTTACCGTGACAAATTTTGTTCTGTGTTATTTCAGGTACTTTCTCAATCAAAACTTCCAAATACCTTACCAGCTACACTGAACAAACTGATGCTTCTGTAATTTTTTCAATCACTCTTGCTTACGTTACCCTCTTACAGCGGAACAATAATCGTACTTTTTCTCACTTAAAACATATTTTAAATATTCACACAATGTTTCTTAAACATTGCACATCCCGATTTGAGCATTTCATCAGTTACTCCATCAACCCCAGCAGGTTTACCACTCATCAAGTTATGTACCACTTTCTTTACCTCATTCAACTTATTATTATTCTCAGTTTCATTTCATTTACTCCCACTCCCGTACAACTTTTCATAACATTTTTGCAAGCATTTCCTCCATCCATACTGATCTCGTACTATCTCGTTCACAGTGTTCATCACTCCTAATCGTCGTGCTTAAAGCCACATTGTGTTTTTTTACCCACTTCCAGAAGTTTCTTTTTTCCTCAAAATCCTCTTACTCATCCTTACTGCTGTGTTCGTCTCCTTTCTGAAACTGTACACTTCATATAACTGTTTCTCCCTCAGCACCATTTTTCGCAGCATCTTTTTCTTGCATACTGCCTTTTTTTATAAATTCATTCCATAAAGCACTTTATTTCTGCTTACTTACAGTCGCTTTTTCACATATCTGTGCAGCACAATCGACAGCAATAGCATCCAGTGACATCCACGTTTAAATGTCACAGTCAGTTTTCTCGTTTTACAACATTCGATTCACGTTCAAATTTCTAATCAAACCTTCTGCATACCTCATTATGACATCTGCAGCTACCAGTTTTTCTACTATAACTCTGCACTAAGTTCATCTTCTTTTTCCATACCCACTTTTGTCATGCCTTTATATTTACCTCTCTTCCATGTATACATATTAATACATTTTTTTAACCATGTATTAGATACAGACAATTTATTTTAACACAAGTATTTACCAGGCGTTTACTATTGTCATTTACGCTTGAATCGTTTGCAGAAATTCTAACATTTTTGGTCGTTAGTGGAATGGGGTCAGCACGAACGGAATTCTCTTATAATTTTTTTCACGTACATTGAGTGGGAGTGAGATGGAATTTAATCGGATGACGTCACAATTAAAAGTGGTAGGCCACGCCCACTTCTGGATGCCCCAGGTTTAGGGCTCTGATTGGAGGGCTTAAGGGCAGACCAAGCGCCCTGGTTTCTGGTGGCGGCGATCATTTTCGTTTTTCCGACAATCTTGTCGGCCATTTTGTAAGCGTGGTTTGCTTGCCATTTTGGTTTTGGCAGCCATGTTTGTTTTGACGGGAAATTTTAAATCGTAAGCCAATAAGGGGTCCTTCATATTATCTCATAAGGCAGGTATAGGTCTCTTGAACTAATCTTCGGGTCCTCGACCCTTTTCTGGGATCCATAGACTCCGTCCACACTCCGTACTCTGCCCAATCCATCAAATCAACCAATCAGATCAATCAATCGCATCGATCAAACCAAATACATGAACAGATTTTAGCTACAATCCAATTTTAAATTGCAAAGTAATATAGTAATGAATTCAAGATATTGAACTGAAATCGATTAAAACTTCTAGGTTATTACCAGTAATAAAAAGCTAAAGGGCTTTAAATAATTTATTATAATTAATACTATTTTTAAGATTACATCTAACTTATATCAAGCCAACATTTTGGAAATGAAAGTTAGTTTTTGCAAGCTATAACTTAAATCAAGAAACAAGATGCAGCAATTGACAGCTTAAGCAAACGCAGCAAAAGGTTTTGCTATACGATAATTCTCAAAGCAAGGGTTATAGAAAAGATGGTGTATTAGCAAAATTAGAAATGAAAGTCAACTTGTTTACCTTTCATGTAATTACCTAACAAGGGTATTTCTCCAAATATGTTAGACGTTTTAGGGTCTTGAATAGAGGAAGGATGTTATTGTGGTTACATAACTCGGGAAATCCAGAAACTAATTACTTTATATTAATGATTGAGGAAAACCGTTATGTACTTTATATTGTCCATTTTATAAACAAAAGACAGAAAAGTGAAGAATATGCCATGACATATATATATATATATATATATATATATATATATATATATATATATATATATATATACGCATATAAGCAACAAAAACCAGCGACATTTTTACTAATTTAAATGTAAACGTATTTTATCACTATATGCAAAGCTCGACGGTGGATGGTGTGTGTGTGTGTGTGTGTGTGTGTGTGTGTGTGTGTGTGTGTGTGTGTGTGTGTGTGTGTGTGTTGTGTGTATGTGCGTGTGTATGTGTGTGTGTGTGTGCGTGTGTGTGTGTGCCCGCACGTGTGTGTATTGTTAACGTATCATTAGAAACACATTGCTTTGTATGGTTTCTGTCTACTCAATTACAGTGGTCATCAGGTTGATATAGATGTTGAAATTAATATGCAAATTGTTTATTATTGAATCAACCATTCGTCACCACCATCTTATCTCGGTCAACTAGTCTAAGCCTGTTGTAAACTTTCACTCGAAACCAGAGGAAAAAGAGGAGGTAACTGAAGATCTAATAGATAAGGAGGATGATGGTAATGCAGCTGTTGATACATGAGATGTGTTTGTTATGTAATCTTAAAAATAGTACTACTTACAATAAATTATTAAATTTCAGTTCAATATCT
This sequence comes from Vesta saturnalis, assembly GCA_036346205.1. Lineage (NCBI taxonomy): Eukaryota > Metazoa > Arthropoda > Insecta > Coleoptera > Lampyridae > Vesta > Vesta saturnalis. The sequence goes on from JARFJB010001941.1 coordinate 2,962,449, forward strand.
GGAATTTATTTTTATATTGATTGATTTGATTGGTTGATCTGATTGACTGATCAGAGCACGCAGTCTGCGGCGGAGCCTATGGACCCCAGACAAAAGTCTACGACCCGAGAACAAGTTCAAGAGGCCTATACCTGTGTTATAAGATAGTACGGGTAACCTCTTATTAGCATACTATTTCAAATTTTCCGCCAAAACATAAATGGCTGCCAAAACAAAAATGCTGAAAATCCACGCCTATAAAATGGCCGAAACAAAACAAAAATGACCACTGCCAATCAGAAACCAGGGGGCATGTGTCTCCCTTAGGCTCTGCAATCACAGCCCTCAACCTGGGGAAGTATGCGCGCGCACGATCAATGAGATAAATAACACTTTTAATTATGACGTCATCCGATTAAATTCCATCTCACTTCCACTGGTCTCATTTCCAACTTTCCATCTCACTCCCACTCACTATATTAAAATTATGAGAGAATTCGGTTCGTGCTGACCCCATTCTACTGCCATTGTCCAATGCTTTAACAAAAAATTATCTTTGGAAATTGCATTCTAATTCTATTGCACATTATTCGGGGGTATTCATACTATTTAACACATTATTTTGTCTTTTTCACTTACAATCACTCCAACTCCTCCTGCACCATGCATTTTCGTTTCAACTCCTGAAAATTGCACCGCACTACTATCATTCTTTCCTTTCCGCTTTATGTTTAATACTCACAGAATGTCAAGTTATGTTTCAATCATTTCATACTCCTTCCCATACATATCTCAAACGTGCGCGTAACAATTCGGTTTCCATGTTTATGCGGTCGTCGTCAATAGGGCCCGTATCTTTTAATGCTGTGCACCTCCCGTAACTAGACAGGTCTCAGGCAATCATACTAGCTTCGTAAGGACTTGAAATAGCAGGTAAACTGATTACCAACTTCCAGGAAAATGTAGGACTCCCTATTAACGGTATCGCCTTACTGCCCTCAGCGTGTTAAAGAGTTGGTTTGCTTGCTACAAATGCGACCACGCTTCCAGTAACCCCAGATGTGCACAACGTAATTCTTTACAAGCTAGGATCCCCATCCGGTAGAGACTACTTTGCAAGCCAACAAATAAAAAGTCCGTACTATGACCGCTATGCGGCCTATGCGGTAAAATGACATGCCTCAGACACCATTTTTACTTATTTATTACAGTTTAAACTTATTGCTATACATTTTTACTTTACTTAACAAGTGCAGCTATTGTTCTAAACCGTATTTATTTTATCGAAAGTAATAGAGATTCTAAAACAAAGGGTTGTCATTAAAAAGAATAAAATTGAATTACATTTTCTTCTGAGAAACAACCAAAAATATAAATTATAATAGTTATTTTGGAAATTAGTGCGCTGTTTACACATGTTTTGGTGATAGGCCGTTTTTTTTAAATCGTGGCGTAGCCGAGGAATAAAATAGGCCGAGCACCAAAAATGAGACAGCGCACGTGTGGCGAACAAAATTTTTGTAATCCTTTACAAAAAATTAGAAAAAAATTAAATGCTGAAATATTTGTTGGCAAATATCAAATTAAATATATACACAACAAAATTTATACAGGGTGGTCCAGTTTGTAACGGCAGGACTTTACCAAAGGACAGTTAATGTAAAAATAATGTCAGTTTTTCATATAAACATATATCCTGGAAAGCTTCGTTTTCGAGATACAGAGTGTTGAAATTTTTTAAAATAAATAGAATATTTTGGATATTTCTAAACAGGCAGCGTGGAATAATTTTAAATTTGGTACATAGTGTGAACTAATTGTCCCTCATTATTTAGGGCTTATGATGATAAAATACGAAAATCAGTGGCGGAGGTATGGGTGTACCATTGTCCCTTTTCCAAAAAATCTCCTACGCCACTGACTTTATTGTAAATCCAATAACGTCTTTCGATTGATTATGCTTTTTGAAACAACAAAGCATGGTTCCATGGTACACGTACGGCGTTTTCGAGATATTTCAGATTGTGTCAGGTAATGTCAGGCTAGTGATGAAAAATTTAATTTGGAATTTAAATTTCACGAAGTAAACTATGACTAAGTTTTGACATTTATACGAACAATATTTTAATTCAGAAGTAATTTCGTAAATTATTTTTAATTTGGTTGCTAGTTTCAAACGTTAAATAAAATGCCTTGTAAATTTCCTAATCAAGAATATGTTGACATGCATTTTGTTTATGGTTTTTGTGGTGGGAATACAGCCGAAGCAGCTCGAGTATACCGTAAACGATTTCCCAACAGACGACAGCCACATCATAATGTTTTTTCAAACGTGCACCTTCAATTAGTCAATCAAGGGTTGAAGGCTGTACCTAGGAATCCTAATCGTCTGAATTTTAATACGGTAAGGAGAAACAATAACGTACTTCGTGCATTTAATAGAGGTTCGTTGGACTAGTCAAAGAAGAATATTAAAACAGGACCCCAGACGTCCTTTTTATTTGCAATCTGTCCAAGAGACAAAGAACGCAGGGTTGCATTTTGCATATATGTTTATATGAAAAACTGACATTGTTTTTACGTTAACTATCCATTGGTAAAGTCCAGCCGTTATAAACTGGACCACCCGGTATATTTAGTTATATACAATTTTTCTGATTGTGTATTTAAAGTAACGATTGCAAAAAGTTATTATTTTTAATGAATAATTAAAATCAAATGCATTAATCTTAACAGTTTTACAATGAAATTACTAAAAAAAATGTTTAAGTTTTTTTAAAAAGATACGAAATACACGATTTTTTTTTTGGAAAAAATGGTCATTGCAATTGCAAATATTATAGCTATTTGTATATTTTAAGAATGTTAGCACAGCAAGTATGAGCAGAATTGGGAATACTAGTTGATGTTAGCAATTCGTTGAAAATATTTTTGGAAATTTCTTTGATGACGCCATCAATTTTAAGTTTTGTTGGTAGCCGCTGAACATCAACTTGTGTGACACTGATATGAATGATGGCTGTCAGCAAAGGTTCTTTTTTGAAAAATTAGCGGTGTTAAACTAAAAATTAATAACGCTGTACCGGGCTATGAAAGAAACAATCCTTATCTGGATGATTATGATATGACGATTGAAAAGTCAGTGTCACCGGACGTACAAAAAATTAAATGCAGGCTGTACGTGAATCGTGAATAATTACTCCTTTCCTTGTAAGTATTTTGTAATAATTTAATCCGATTGTTTAAAAATCGACAATTCAGGTTTTTTAATAAATAATTGCGTTAGGCGCTTGTAGAAGATTTTGTATAGATTAGGTTGCCTTATAAAATAGGTGGTTGATGGTAAACGTATGAATGTGTTTTAATAATATAATCAAGAAATAAGTGTAAAAATGTTCTCCAAAAACAAATCGTTAAACTAACTGGAGATACAAACTATTCACCAAAAATAATGCCTTTGACTCAGTCTGTTGATGAACGTAGGGTGGATCAATCTTTTGATTTGATTAATTACCACAAATTTATGCTGTGTTGTTTTCGCTTAACATAAATAATAAAAATGCAACGTAACACAAATAAAAATGATCTCGGACGCCAAGTTATTTTTAATAATGCCCGGAATACCTAAACCGAGGTTTACAATACAAATTTTATCGAAATGTAAAAAATAAAAAAATATACAGACTATGTTTATTAACAGTTAAAATGATAGGGTTAAATAAAATATATCTTAAAAATAGCCTTAAATTACTAAAAAATCATTAAACATTAAATACCTGTTCATAAAATTTTGTACACAAACTTTTTAATAACCTCTGGTATCTAAACGATTACGGAAATGTCAACCAAGGTGATGTCATATTTGCACCAATATTGCGCAATATCTTGAAATAATGATTTACGTTGTAAATCACCAAAATGGAATTTTATTTCTCATAAATTTGTCTTCTTGAAATTGAATAAACCAATATTTATTGCATTCTTTTGAAGGTTCAAAATAAATAATGGAATCCACGTTCAAATCTGCATTAAAAGCAAAACGCCATCATAAAATGAAAGCGTACGTAACAGTAGAATTAATTGTGCAATCAAAACCGGTAAAATTAAAACTGTAAAAGTAAAAAAAGGAAGTTCCATCAAATCAATGGCACTTTTCACAAAATTTAGGGGAAAACCCAAAAATTGCTTCCTAACACAACCTTCATCAGGAAGTGAAAAAATGAACGCTTTAGGATGTCAGATGATGATGACGCGTTGCGCGAAAATATTTGCGCAAAGACTTAAGTCAACGATATGAGCAGAAAAATAATTTAAAGAAACATTTAAGAAGATATGTACTTAAGTTACACCAAAATGCAAATTAAGTTGCCTACCTCATACTTACAAATCATTAATAAATAAAATTTTTCTTATATTTACAACTAAATAAACGAAGAACCTAAATTAAGGTATATTTTAATACAACTCAAAATGGGTTGTTACAGCCTTATCTAGTCCTTTGAATTATGTTGCAACATTACCGTAATCCATTTTTTGTGAAGGTTTTTAACAATTGATAACGCTACAGCCACTCAAAACTCTAACCGCCAATATTTTATTTAAATGGTAAAATTTACGATGTAAATCAAACGTATTCTACAAGGCATAATACAAGTTGGATCACTCAGCAAAACGATATATAGTCTGTGCACTCCCAACATCCAAGCATATACTGTTCGTGTATGTGGTCTTCATTGTTGAAATCTCCTAAGCAACTGGCCATCATCACAGTATCAAATGTTTAGAACAGTAATTGGTACATCCATGCAATGTAGATTTTTACATCGACAACAAATGTAAAAACCAATAAAAAATAAGTGAAAATATACGAAATCGTGTATTTTTTTTATCTTTTTACGAATGTTCTCATGTTTTCAAAATTGTAATCAATTACTGGAGAGGATAACGGTAATTGTCATCGAACGTTCAAATTTGTAAAAAAAATTAATAAAAAATACACGATTATGTCCAGAGGAAAAGTATCTTAATTATGAAAAGTTTGCATTCTCATAAGTGCACATTATTTTGTATGTATTAGAGCTACTAGAGCTAACTAAACCGTTATCTTTTCCTTCAACTAATTTTATTTTTTTAAGCTAACATGCTAAATCTATAAACACATCTAGACGCTAAATCAACGTAACCTGCACAGTCACGTTTTTCTATATTACTATCATCTTAAGCACACTTTTCATGAATTTCTACTAATGTGACATCTAGATTACACTCGTCTCGTTTTTGTATTACTGTAACATAGGAGATCACAGGCCGTTGTTAACAAACTATGGAGTGTAACAGTTTCCTGGTGAAATAGAATACGTAGTCGTTCTGTCTATCACATTTTGATAGTAATATCAATGTGGTCACTATCGATGATAATGCATGCGAGGTTGCAACCACAGTAGTACGTTTGTGTGTGTGTGTGTGTGTGTGTGCGTGCGTGCAGGCGGGCGTTCGTGCGTGCGTGCGTGCGGGCGTGTGTGTGTGTTTTACTTCTCCAATTTACAAACCTAATGTTGAGTTTCCGATATGGATCATCATTACATCTTCATTACAGAAAAACGGCAAGAAATAGTAAATTGTTGTACCTCAATAATAAATATATTATTAATTTCATTCTACACAAAAGTGGTCAAATCAAATCCCTGCACCTCAAGTTATGTTGTTGAGTATTTCAAAGCTTCATGTGCAAAAAATACTGCAACGTTGTTTTTACTTACGTTAATGGGTTTGATTAATCTTTACTAATCCAAGTCATCGTTAGCTTATCGTAAAGGCTTTTTAATTGCTTATAAAAAAAAACTTAATTAGGTGTTACATAAGATATAGGAAATACATATTCACAGACAAGAGCAATTATAAACATCACGTTATTTGGAAATCAATTCTTGAGAACCTAATTAAATTGTAGAATTTAATTTCCATATTAGAAAATTTATTAATAAGTTCTTTGAATTAGGCGGCCATAAAAATTAATCAAAATAAAATAACTCGATTACCGTAATGTTTTAATTGAAGTTAGCCATCGTAAGTTGTAACATTCAAGTAATAATGAGACTTGCTTTGAGAAAATATTATATAGTATTAGTTTAATTCCCCTTGAGTTTGTAACTAATAATCATTTTTCCCGATTTTTCATTTTATTTCTTTAGTTTATAGTTATATTTGCATCAAATGACGGAGAAGGTCTTGTGTTTTACTTATCCTATTTAAAAACCTCATTTTAAGTTTCCGATATGCATCATCACTCCTTTTACACAAAAAAAATATTTTATGGTGTCACTGCTTAACAAATTGATCGATAATGTTAATGTTGGTCTTGGTCTTGTAACATTTGATTGGGTAAGAAATCTCAAAATCACTCATGATTCTAAAACTTTTAAGTAACTTCACAAATACTTGTGAATTTACTAAATTACATTTTTAATTTATAGTAAATTGTTGTATCTAAAGATATTATTAATTTCTTAGTTTCATTCTAAATAAAAGTGGACAAATAAATTCCCTGCACTTCAAGTTATGTTTGTGGGTTTTTAATGATCATGTGCAAAAAAACTCTGCAAAGTTGTTTTTACTTACGTTAATATGTTTGATTAATCTTGACTAATCCAAATCAGTTAATTATTTTGGTCACCACAAAACATTAGACAGTAATGGTTTTAATAATTCAAAATGTGTATTAAATATGTTTCATTTTCTATTTGAAAATATTAATTGTTACACAGGAAATAGGAAATCCATAATTACACACAAGCGCAAATATAAACGTCACGATATAATCATAAATCAATTTTGAAAAAATCTAATTAATTTGGAAAATTTATTTTACACATTATAAAATTCATTAAATAAAGACCATTATGTAATTTAATTATACAGAACGTCATCATAAATAATTAAATGTTTTAGGTCATTCGGAGTAATCCGAAGACAAAGAGTACATAATACATTTTATTTTATATTTGTGTTTTATATTTATTTTGGGTTTGTAATCATGTATTTTATTTATTTTTTACACAAATTTAAAAGTTTTGATAACAGATGATATTATCCACCTCAGTAAATGATAATAGTTTACGATGTCAAATTAATATATGAAATATGAGAATGCATACTTCATTATTTATTTGACATTTAATTTTTTTTTAAAGTATTATCATTTACTGAGAACGATAACTGTAATTGTTATAGAAAAATTCAGTTTTTCTTGTATTGCAATATTTTAAAGTACAATCTACAGGGTGCCTCATTAGTGTGAAAAAGTCCCATATCTCCGTTTGTAGACTAGATATCAAAAAATTGTTTATAGCAAAATTGTAGCCAGCTATGAGCTTCACATTTTGAAATTAATAAGGAATATGCACTTACATTACCCATCACGCCAATATGAGGTCTTGATATGTTATGACCAATTTTAGATAAAAAACTTTGTTATTTCAACGCCCTGTACAGCCCAAGATAATTAATAAAAAAAATTAATTTTAGCATTCAGGATTTCTTATTATGATGTACATTCATCAAAACATTATATTTGTAATTATTTACTAATTTGTATACAGTGCGAGTCAGAACACGCTTGTAAAATTTTCTTCATTATTTTAAATGGACCACCCTATCCTTTATACGGTGTTTGAATAGATCTTTATTAACTCATTCATTTTTGTGAACCATTCCCCATACCTACTGCTTTTCGTTTTTTAGATATTTCCAATTAAATAATGAAATACTCATGTTTCATTCCTTTTTAATGGGATCAAATAGCCCTTGCGTTCATGAGCTTGTTTTACACGAAAATATAAATCATGAATATAAATTATCTGTACATTGTGAAGTTTCAAATTTGGTCAAAAAGTCATCTGATGTATAATAAACAATTATCTTTAGCCATAACCAGTATGAGTATTGCTAATGATCTGAATTTTTGCATCTAGTTATCCATGAAAGAAAACAATTTTTTTTAAACTTGACATTTGTCAGTAGCAGTTAAAGAAGCTGTTTGCGTTTGAAACTGTGTTGTAAAAATCAACTTTAAAATGAATTTTGATAGAAATGAATGAGTAGATATGCTACCAACAATTTTTGGTAGTAACGAGAGTTGTCTGCTGGCAGCTAGAATTTAGAGATAAAAATGTCCGGAGCGCAGGCAACCTCAACGAAAAACATTGCAAAATTTTTGGAACAGGTACAGGTAGCCTGTGAAAAACGAACCTTAAATGAACAAAATGCATTTAATGTACTATTAAGTATTACAGAAGATCCACACATTAGTGTCGAGTCAAAGAGGAATCAGCAAAACATCAGTAAATCAAATTTGATTAAAACATAAAATGCATCCTTATAACTTACAAAGGCACCAGGAGTTGCACGAAAATGATTATCAGATGAGAGTAAATTTTATTGAATGGGCCTTGGATAGAATTAACAATCAAAATAATTTTTTCGATTTTGTTCTCATTGGCGATGAAGCGACAATAAATAAGAATGGATTTGTAACAGACGCAATTACCATCATTATTCAAATACTAACCCTTATAAGAACATAATACCAAAACCGACGGGTGAAATCATAGGAGATTACATTCTAGGAACCCATTTCTTTGAAGAGCGTGTAACTGGCGAAATCATCTCCCTAGATTAATGGAACATGTTCCTCTCAATATAAGACGTCGGATGTGGAATTTTCACGATGGCGCTCCTGTGCATCATTCCCAAATGGTCCGAAACTACCTAAACGAAGAAAATCCAAACCGATGGATTGGAAGAAATGGTCCAGTTATGTGGCCTTCAAGGTCACCAGATTTAAGTAAGATAGATTTTTATTTATTGGGGCACATAAGGGACGAAGTTACCAAGCAGCCGCCGACAACACGGCAAGATATGGAGGAGAGAACTAGAAGAGTATTTAGTAACATCACTGCATACACTTTAAGATCAGTTCAAAGATCCTTTGAGAACAGATTACAACATTGCGTTAATGTTGGAGGAGGTCATTTTGAACATTTTCTTTAGAAGTAAAATGTTGAGTTTCGTTATTCTTAGTTATTAATTATTAATTATTATTTATTAATTGCATTAGTTCTTAGTTAAATTTTTCACATCAGGTTTTCACCATTCTCCTATTCTCATTTATTTGTTAATTACTTTTTATGTTAAATAATTTTATTATCTCAAGAGTTTTTCTCCTAGTTATTTAAATTGAAATTATTGAAAGAATAAAAAGTGAGTATTTTTTCTTAAAATTGGAAATATCTGAAAACCGGGAAGCGGTTGGAATAGCGAATGGTTCACAAAAATGAGTTAATAAAGGTCTTTTCAAACACCATATAAAATACAGGGTGGTCCATTTAAAATATTGAAGAAAATTTTATAAACGTGTTCTGACTTACCCTGTATACAAATTAATCAATAATTACAAGAATTTTTTGTATGAATGTACATACATTATAGTAAGAAATTCTGAATGCTAAAAGTAATTTTTTTATTCATTATCTTGGGCTCTACAGGGCGTTGAAATAATGTTTGTTATTTAAAATTGGTCATAACTTTTAAAACACCCAGTATAACATATCAAAGCTTTATATTAGCGCGATGGGTAATGTAAGTACAATTCAAATTCATTTTAAAAAACATAACTTTGGTTGACCACGGTTGTATAAAGCACCCTTTACATGCTTTACTAATTTTAAAACGTGGAGCTTATAGCTGGCTACAATTTTGCTATAAACAATTTTTCGATATCTAGTCTACAAACGGAGATATGGGACTTTTACACACTAATGGGGCACCCTGTATACCTTTTTTTATTACAGTTTTCAAACTCGTTTCTATAACTACTCCTAAAAGATTTCGAAAACTATAGATATGTAGATAAATCCTAATTTAAATCCTAACAATCTGCCCCCTGTTTTACAAAATTCTCTTCTTACTCTATTTCCAGTAATTCTACTGGAGATGACTTTGCTATAGGTCACTTGTAAACACCTCCGTTGACTCTGACTTCCATTCCTTGTACTTTCCATCTTGACCCAGATACACCTGTGTAATTTTCCCTATTGGCCAATTACTTCTAGGTAGTTTATTGTCCAGCACGACAACGATGTCTTCTACACTTTTTGTTTTCTTCGTACCATTTGGTTCTTCTTAGTAAGGTCGGTAGGTACTCTCTAAACCATCTGTTCCAAAATGTTTCGGCTAACTGTTGTAATACTTAATAGTACATTAAATGCATTTTGTTCATTTAAGGTTCGTTTTTCACAGGCTACCTGTACCTGTTCCAAAAAATTTTGCAATGTTTTTCGTTGAGGTTGCCTGCGCTCCGGACATTTTTATCTCTAAATTCTAGCTGCCAGCAGACAACTCTCGTTACTACCAAAAATTGTTGGTAGCATATCTACTCATTCTCCACTGCTTTTTCAGATTCTCCTCATTGGGACCTACAAATGATGGTGGTTTGGCTGTATAAAGATTGACTATTAAAAATGATTAGGCGTTAATACTTCCATATTAAATGGATCGTTTGAAATGTATGTTAGAGGTCGACTATTCACATTAATTAATTAATGACCTCTAGTTATTGTTTACTAAAATTTGAAATTTAATTTTTAGAGTTGGCTTTTTACGTTTCTCAAGCTGTTGCATTAATGGCAGGCTGATGTTTATGTTTTAATTTTTCGGCTTTGACAAAATTATTTACAGCATCTTTAACAATTCTTGCAAATGTTACTACTGACGAAGATAACTGTAAGTGTTATCGAAACGTTTAGATTGTATAATTTAAATACACCATTAAAAATCCCAAAAAAGATAAGTATTTTATTAAGATTTAAAAATTGTTGAAATTTTTCTAAATAATGATGTTCTTGGCACATTAAACATAACAACAAACTATGGCGATAATCTTCAGCAGCTTTATATTCATCTCTCCAACATAAAGTTATCTTACCACCAGTCATGGCTTGGGACTTACTACTAGGCGGTAGATAGCGTGTTGCTTCTGCTTTATCCCATAACCACTTACTGAAATTTGTTAAGGTGCCACGTCCATTTCCTTTGGCAAATTTTTCACCCCAATGACAGTCTCATATTGTTTGGAACTTTCTGGATTAACTCTTCCATTAGCTGTGGACATTCCCAGTAATTTCTTACTTCCAACGTCTCTAGAGTAATGACAAGATTTGATACCACCTATGCAAAATTATTTAAAGCTTTATAATCATTATAATTTAGTTTTTTATTTAAATTATTAGTACCTAATTAAATTTTTAACTATCAAATCGCATCTTTCATATTTTAGTTTTAAAATATCAGTTACTTTACTTAGTGAAGAGGTAAACGATAAGGACCCTTCCACTGACCGTTTAGCATCTCCTTTTAGGGCTTTACGTAGTCGACACATATTTTCTTCACTTGACAGCCCTAACATTTCAGTCGTAGTAAAATATTGTCGATGAAAACTTGTCCATTCTAAACTATTGCCACTAAATTCTGATAGTTTGTGTTCTATAATCTGACGAGCCAAAAGTTGTTTGATATTAACATTGCACAATAAATTTTCGCTAGCCTTTTCATTTTCTGCTTTGCCTTCATTTTGACTTTTTACATCACTTTGATATGTAATCAGAGAATGCTCTAAATCAATATCTGACATATTTGGATATTGTTTACTCTTGCGTATACCAACTTGTGTGGATCAATCAGGATGTTCGTCATTTTTATTATTGATCTTTTGTAGCCAATTATCAACCTTGCTTGGTAGATCCTCACTTTGATCATCTAAATTTATAGAACTATCTTCAATTAGTGATCTTGCTTCCATAATTTTAGCCTTTTCTAATACTAATCTGTCTTCTATAATTTTCTTCTGAATGTCCATTCTCTTCCTTTCCATATCCCGTTCATTTGACGTTCCATAATGTTGGATAATTCTTCATCTGCTTGTGGCTGCGCTTCTAACACTCTTCTTCTACAGGTACTGCTACTGCTTACAGATTCTCTTTTACTATTTTTTGACTTGCCATTTGACTTGCTATTAGTTTTAGATCCCTTCTTTATTGAACTGTTTTGACTATTATTATCTTCCCGGTCACCGGCGGTATGAGCTATAACTTCTGCATGCGAGGTCTTATTTCAGCTATTCCATCCACGTCACCTTGCTGAGAATTACTTTCTTCTTCGATTTCCGGTGTTCTATTTTACTTTTGACCTACTCATCATTTCGCTTGTCTCCAATCGAAGGACCACACAATGTTGCAATATACTGGAAATTACGGTTTAACTATTGTAGAAAAATCCAGTTTCTATAACTACTCCTAAAACATTTCAAAATATGTCAAAACTATAGATATGTGGATGAATCCTAATTTAAATCCCAACAGAAGTTTATGGACGTCATGTCTCAGTATGTAAAATGGATTTATGTTCTGGGATACGACGTCATAACACGTCTTAACGCATAGTGTCACACAGAGGGGCGTTGTGTCTGTACAAGCTTGGTACCTGTATTTCCTTTGTTTCTCTCTTTACGACTTCTTTTTAGTTTCCGTCGCAGCCTTGGATGAAGAGCAAACAGCGCCCGAGATTTATTCCCCTTTCGTTTTTCACTTCTATACATTGGTCCATGTTTTACAATAGGTCTTCCATCATTTATATTTTCTGCAATGCCGAGAAGCTGTATCACTAGCGAATCGCGAAAATCTAAGGGTGTAAGTTTTCTTCATAAGATAATACGCACTCCATATAGACACATCAAGTAAACGGAATAATACTATTTTATACCAGCGAACATTGTTCTTGGGCGAGAAATCATTTCCATCTACGCCGGACATATTTTCGCTATAATAAGCAATTCCTGCTGGTTTAACTTTTACTTTTCAATATTTATTTTGTACTTCTATTAATACCGGATGATATTTCGTCAAAGGACTTCTCTTTTGCCTTTCTGTTTTGACATGTAAGCTTTTCACATGATGCTCCATTTATGTTCTCCTTTTTTCAATTTTGCTTTCGTAATTACTGTTGGATTATGACGCCAATTCTTTCTAAGATTCCCAGTGGTATGTGTATTTCTCGTTAGTAGCTTTCTTGATGAACTCACGCTGTTATAGATATTATCCATGAACTGATGATACTCTTCGTCTAGATAAGGTCGCATCAAGTCCAAAAAGAGCGACTACGACTTTGAATCACCTTCGGCTACACCACATTTTCCACCGTACCTCCAAATATTTAACACTTACCTATCAGTGTATTGGCGGAAGGACAACCTCTGCGATAGAGTAGTGACGATTCATTAAGTGAACGTATCTTCGTTGAGTTGTAGGTTTTACGTATCAAGATGTTCAACAATGGCCTTATTTTCTTGAGTTTGTCAGTTTCGACAACATTTTAACCATAACTGCAGCTAAAACAACGCAATAACTGTCCAGTAATATTATGACGAAAACTTGGATAGCAGGTCAACACTTTTCTCAGGGTAGAAAATTTTATTTCTCCTTGAAGGATGCACAGACCCAAAAATTTGAGCTCATTCATTTCGATTGCTTTTATATTGATTGTTCGGTAATTCTTAGCATGAAAATGGGACGCGTTTTAGAGATATTGTTCATGGTGGTTCATAAATTCGGGAATCATTGTCACTATTTCATCGCTCCAGAAAAGACTGAAGAAATCTGTTTCAGACTGAAAGCAATGCCTGGATGAAATAAAAGTTTGGAACGTCCGTGGCATCATCATACCACTCATCACCGATATCTAGATTATGCACAGGATTGTATGAATCAACAGCCTCCATATGTCGTACTCGACTCATACGGGGATTAGATTCAATCTCATTCTCCGCTGAAGACTCCGCTTGAAGCTGAAAAATTTGGATTGTGGATATCATCAACACTGCTGAAAGGCCCACTCTCTGTTTCGCTGGAACTTACATTATGCATTAATTAAAGAAGTGTTGTTTCCTTATTTAAATCCATACCCCAGAAACAAAGTCATAAAACTACTAGTAAGTCAAAGTAACACTTATTATCTCACTAGTAAACCTAACAAAAATATAATTTACTGAAATATAACCTCGCATTAAATGTTCAGTTTTCTTTTTGGCGTTACGGTGCGGAAGCTATAGCCTGTTAAAGTAGAAAATTTGGAGCGTTTATAAAGTAAACCGTCCTTTACGAACCAAGAAGGAAGTTTTCTAGAAAATTTAGAGATACGAGAAATCGTTTTTAGATATCATTTATCATGGACAGGTAAAGTAACCAGAGAAGTCGAAGAAGTAGGAGTAATACAATCTATTTTAGGAACGGATCTAGAAAGAGTATCAGGAACAACGCGTTTTTTGCCTTTCCGATGGATGATAGAGAAATTATGTTGTTGTAAAGGAATCGCCCATCGACAGAGACGTCCAGTAGGATTTTGTAATTTATTTAGCCAGATCAGCGAATGGTGGTCAGCTATAACAGTAAAATGAGAACCCTCAATATAGGGACGAAATTTTTCTATGGCCCATATTACAACCACACATTCTTTCTCGGTGGTCGAATAGTGACGTTCAGCCTTAGCTAATGATCGGCTAATATAACTGATAACTTTTTCACCAGTAGGAAATTGTTGACACAATACCGCATCGATACCAAAGTCAGGCGCATTCGTTTGAGTGACACACGGTTGTGAGAAATCAGGACAAGAAAGGATAGGAGCTGACACCAAACATTCTTTTAAAGGAGTGAATGCCGTTTCGCATTCAGAAGACCAGACGAACGGAGTATTCTTTATAGTAAGAGAAGTTAAAGGTTTGACAATAGAAAAGAAATTGGGTAAGAAACGGCGATACCATCCCGCCATACCGACTAAGCAACGTTTGTCCGAAACATCTTCTTGGAACAGTTACAGAGAGAAGTGCAGATACTTTATCTGGATCTACTAAGAGTCCATCTTTATTGGCTACATAACCTAAGTATTTTAATTCAGAACGGCAGGAATGCCACTTATCTTGTCTCAAAGTGAGACCTACAGAAGACAGACGTCCAGGGACGGTGAAAGCAGTAATAGATTTTGATTCCCTGCAGATAAGAATCTTCCAGTAAACGGAGCGAATGTCTAAGCAAGTAAGATAACGCTCATCGCGTAAACGGTCCAGAATGGACGAAATGTATGGAAAAGGATAAGCATCCCTTTCCGTTACAGCATTTACCTTGCGAAAATCCACACAAAAGCGGTAAGAGTCATCTTTCTTCCTGACCAAGACAATTGGGTTAGACCACGGACTATTAGAAGGTTTTACTACGCCTAATTCAAGCATAGTGTTTAACTCGTCATTAGTTATCTGTTGTAAAGCGGGAGAAAGTAGATAATATCGCTGTTTAATTGGTTCAGGAGTAGTTCGAATGTCGTGGTATACTAGTGTAGTATATCCCAAAGCCGAAGAATTTTGAAAATAGCAAGATTTTTAGAAAAGATTGTTGAGATAAAGGGAGATCAGAAAAACAGCTTAAGTGCTCAGAAGAAATAGATTCTATGCAAGTATCCTTACCAAATGTCCACTCTCCATTACGAAGATCAGGGACGCAGTTTATCGTCTTCCAAAAATCGATACCCAAAATTAATGTATGAGGTACTTCAGGCACCACTAATACGTCTAACATAATTGTTTTAGATGCTGCAATTATTGGTAGAACAAGTTGCCAACCCGAATTTCCTAAAATAGTGCGAGAAGCGCCAGACCCTGAAAAGTATAACCAAAAATTTTGACATTAAGATATGGTCGTTCATCGTTACGAACACCAGCGAAGATACAGTCCAGAAGGATACAACGAGAATCAGGTACACCAGAGAAAGCAGTTTCCGAGATTACAGATAAGATAGAAACCTCTCCTCGGTTGGAAGATTCATCAGTTAGTTTAAAGGTCCAGATACACACACTGGGCAAGTAGTTTTTGTAAAACCGAGCTTACCACAGCCATAACAATGTTTATTTTGTGGATGAGGACAATGTGGTGAGGTATATCCACTCCCAGAGCAATTCCAGCAGCAAATAGTAACTGTATTTGAAGGTAAGTTATTAGATTGAGAAGATTGAACTACAATAGTAGCTGGTTTTTTTGACGGTGGTCGAGAAGAAGTAGAAGGATTAGAAAAGTCAGTAGGTCAATCGATGTAAGCTAAACCAGGTTCCAAAGGTTGTGAAGTTTTCTTTGAAGGTGGAGGTTTGAAAGATTCCATGAAGTATTTATTTTGTTCGATCTTTTTCCCGAAGGCTATTAGTTGTGAAAACGTAGGCACATCAGTTAAAGATAAAGCATTTTGGTAAAATGGAGTTACGTTACGGCGTACATAATATAACTGCTTGTGGTCAGGAAGTGAAACAGAAAGTGGTATAAAATTTTTCCGCGTAATTTCGTTGTCCGAATTAGTTATCATAAGTTCACATCGCCTTTGAGCATGAAGCAATAGCACACTTAGGCGAATAAAAAAAGAAGTGCAATCACCAGTAAAAGATTAGGTGACAGTATACAATTCCCTGATAGCAGCCTTTAAAGCAGTTTTATCCTCCGCGAATTGAATCTGATGTGAAGTCATCGTAAAGGATTTATTTGCATCAAGTAATTAACATATATTTTCAAAATGATTAGTGACGAGGGCAAGCAGTGAGATTTTACTGGTGATAAACTCACCTTTCGTCAATTTAGCTAATTTAATAAAAGAACGTAATGCCCGTCTCTACTCTGCTGAAAGATCTTTCATAAAACGTTACCCTGAAAAGGAAAATTTATATACCGGGTGTCCAAAGCGTCACGCGACGGAAGATTGTGACTTCGCTGTTGATTTGCCATTAAAATCATTTATAAAAAAGTTATATGGTTCCAATACGAACACAACTTAAAAATATTTTAGCACCTACAGGGTGATTCGTAAAAGTATATCATTACATTTTTGGATAGCCTAATGAATAAGCTGTTCAACGATGTATACATTTGTGCATATAAAGTGTAACGTTGCCAAGTTATTTAACAAAAATGTATTTTTTCCTGAATGTAAAGTTAGCAATAAAAATTAATTCTTGGTTCATTATCTAAGTTGAGACAAATTAGTTCAGGGATGCAATTAAGTTAGGTATAGGCTTTTAACGTTTTATTGATATATTGAATAGGGGAGAGAAGGCGCCTTGTAAAACTTTAGCATGTTCATCGTACATCAATTCCATTATTTCAAATAGAACAACCCATATATTTTAATATGGGCGAATAGTTCTCTTAAAGACCTAACTTTTATCTAAATACATTGATACCGCTAAAATTTATAGATTCTTAATACTTCCATTTCTTTAATTTTTCTATAATTATTTTATAACGTAACGATTTAATAGAGTGCCATGATTTAAAAACAACAAAACAATATTTTAATACGTCAATTAGGTGTATTTTAACTTGATTTCATTCAAAACTACATTTGTATTTAGAAGAAAACTTGAATTAAGGAAGCTAACTCTAAATTTTAAAATGAAATATACGAAGAAAGAATTAATTCAAATGATTTACATAATAGGAGAAGCCCAAGGTAATTATTTACTTGCTTCTAGAATTTATAAACAAAAATTTCCCGTTGCCCGTTGTCCAGATGAACGAGTTCTTGAAAATTTAAAAAGTAGATTTGAGGAAACAGGATCGATTGCATATAAAAAGAATAATTGTCCAAAACCTGTAAACAACGAGGAAACTCAAATTGTGGCGCTTCAAGCTATACAAGAAAACCCTCAAACAAGTATTAGAAAAATTGCAGTGGAATATGATTTACAGAAATCAACAATACACAATATAATTAATGAATACCATCCATACAAGATCCAACTCCACCAGGCATTGGATGAACATGATTTTGGAAATAGATTAAATTACTGCCGTTGGGGATTGCAACAACCACATATTTTTTTTAATACAGTTATGATGACAGACGAATTTACTTTTCATAACAATTATTTTGTAAATAGACATAATTGTCATTATTACGCCATGGAAAATGCACATATAATTAGATACAGAAACAATCAGCATCCATGGAGTCTTAATGTTTGGGCTGGTATCATTAGTAACAGATTATTAGGACCCTATTTTTTGGAAAACAATTTAAATGCAGTAAATTATTTAAATTTATTACGAACCAACGTGCTACCATGGATTGAAGAGAACATCCCATTCATTAATGAGAAAATATGGTTCCAACAAGATGGCGCTCCTGCACATTCGGCTCATGATGTGACGGAGTAAAAACTCCGTCATATCACGAGCTGCAATTTCTTGATCGTTGGATAGGCCGTTAGGGGCCTATCAAGTGGCCAGCTAGATCACCCGATCTGACTTTCATGGACTATTTTTTATGGGGCTACATTAAAAATGAAGTTTATCGAACATCGCCGACTACTGCAGAAAATACGAGGGAAAGAATTCAACAAGCGTTTCGTAATGTAACCCAACAAATGTTGAATAATTTACAACGTTCCTACAGACAACGATTGAATCAGTGCATTGAGAAAAGGGGAGGCTTGTTGGAACCTTATTTATAATTTTTTTAAGTGCACATTTGCATATGTTTGACTTACCTACTTCTTGTTATTGTTAATTCTTTGTTTATTATTTCAATATTATTAGTTATTATTGTTTAGTTTATTGTTAAAAATATTTACTAAAATTAATTGTATTGTGACTTGAAACCATGGCACTTTATTAAATCGTTACGTTATAAAATAATTATAGAAAGATAAAAAAAATGGAAATAATTTAAAAACTATAAATTTTAGCGGTATGCATTTAAATAAAAGTTAGGTCTTTAAGAGTACTATTCGCCCATATCAAAATATACAGGGTGTTCCATTGAAATAAGAGAATTGATGTACGTTGAACATGATAAAGTTTCACACGGAGCCTTCTCTCCCCTATTCAATATATCAATAAAACGGTTATATCTTTTCAAAGCCTATACCTAGCTTAATTCTATCCCTGAACTAATTTGTCGCAACTTAGATAATAAACCAAAAATTAATTTTTATTGCTAATCTTACATTCAGGAAAAAATACATTTTTGTTAAATAACTTGGCAATGTTGCATTTTATATGTACAAATGTATACACCGTTGAGTAGCTTATTCGTTAGGATATCCAAAAATATAATAATATACCGGGTGCTCCATTTAAAATAAAAAAGTTGATACCCCCTTACTTTTAAGAATCACGCTGTAGGAGCTAAAATATTATTACGTTGTGAATTGGAACCATATAACTCTTGTATAAATGATTTTAATAAAAAATAAACAGGGAAGACACACATTTTCCGTCGCGTGACGCTTTGGACACCCGGTATACATCTATAAGCGCAATAGTTTACATTAGAAAGGTAAACTTCAACTTGCCTTTCGTTTCACAATATTCAAGCATAAACCCACCTTAACAATGACAAATATTATATATATATATATATATATATATATATATATATATATATATATATATACTCTCGAAATTAATGGCTTCTAAAAAAACATCCCGTATGATAAAATTCAAGTTTGATTATTTCGTAGTTTTAGTACATCCCTTGGCAGTGTAATTAACAAATATGTATTCTAAACGGTGACAAGACAAGTCGTAACGCGACAGTTCGTAACCCCACAAATGGTAACGGACAATTCGTAACGCCGTCAATTCGTAACGGCGACACTTCGTAACATCGACAGTTCGTAACTACAACTATTCGTAACGGTATAATCCGTAACGCCAAGATTGAATGATTTTGTTTATTTTTGTTAACGTGGAAAACAATTTATAGTTGCAATTGAAATTACGTTTATCAATTTAACGGACCAACATCAGGATAAACATTTTAACTCATTTCATATTTTGTGGAAAAATAAATTTTGAAAATTGTATCTTAAAATAAATGTAATCTACCTGTAACAGTAAATATAATTAAAGTTTGTCCCTTTTAATGTTCTTTAAATTGTCATATACGTAGATAGTAAAATACATTATTATTGAAGTGGTTTTAATTTTTTCATTATTATTCAGACTTAGTTTTATTACTTTAAAGTGATAATTCAGGATACAAATTTTAAAAAACATAAATATTCTTTAGTTAGCATATTAACTAAAGTATATGCTAAATATGTGAAATATGTTTAAAAAGTGGTCTTGAAAAAATACCCTATTTTTAGTGTAGGAAAGTATACAAAGTATGCAAAATGCGTTTTTGTCTAAATGCAGTAATTCTAAACTTGCTAAAAAAACTAAATGTTGGCGTTACGAATTATACCGTTACGAATAGTTGTGGTTACTAACTGTCGATGTTACGAAGTGTCGCCGTTACGAATTATCGGCGTTACGAATTGTCCGTTACCATTTGTGGGGTTACCAACTGTCGCGTTACGATATGTCATGGATCCATTCTAAACTAGTCGTAATACTCTTGCAAGGACTTAAAAGCTAACGTATAAATAATGCGGCATCGACAACAGGTATACACAATGTATGCTTTGAGTTTTTGCTACTGCGCAACGATAGCGTAAATAGTAGTTATTGAGATAATATCGAAGATGGAAGCTAAATGCTAAAACAGTTAATGGTTGGATCAACTTATAACAGGTTTATACTAGTGGGATCTTTACGAATCTTAAATGAATTCGACTGCCAAGATGTACCGAAGTTGCACTAGAGGTAAACAAGGTATTAAAATTTTTTTGTAATGTGATTAATTTAAAGGTACTTTTGTGTAGATACTGCAGTTATTCCTGAGGAAGGCAGCGTGTAACCGATGATAGGTTCAAAAGTAAATTCAGCAATACAATGTTTATTAGCACGTAATGGAATAATCTAACCTTTTGACAGACGAGTACTTCCGTAGTTAATACTGTTTAAACTACATTCTCGTCTCGCTTGCAAGCACATCGTAGCAAATCCAAAAGTGAGATGATTTTGAATTTTGCACGTTACAGGCTAACTTATAGAACAACGCTACCTTCAAATTCTTGATTCAAAAACCGTCGCACTTCTAGTTTTTGCTGCATCCACACATTTCCATTAGAGCTGGAGGAAAGTGCTGCAGAAACTAGGGCAAGTCATATTGCAATAAATATAAATATTGTGCACCATTTATATGCACAATTATAAAGTTTACAGTTCATTGTTTCTACTTATCCACCGCCCTTGCAACTCTTGGATTTTCTGTTGCATAATGATGAAGATTATGACGGTTGGGGCTACCACTTTGAATAAAGGTTAATTCGTCAGTAAATAATACTTTCAGGAAGACGTAGGTGATATCATTTCCATTTCCAAACCCACAATCACAAAATGTTTTTCTAGTCTTTTCTAATCAGGCCCCAACAGCTTTTAATTAAAGGATATACTGTAGTCATGATATTTATTATTTTTTCTTGCTAATAGTATATCGTCGTACATTAGTTTCTTTAGATAGTTTAGTCACACTAGTAGATGCAATTACTGATAACAAAATATTTAATTCATCTTCACCGCTTGTCCTCTTCGTCCTTTCACATTTTTCATAACTCACATTTCAAGTTCTAATGACCCTTTCTAGAAGTCTTTCCAAACTTCTAACGCTGAGTTAACAAACAATTTTGTTGGGCAAATCCCGTTATGAAAATCATGTAAACGAGCTCGTTGAAAAAAAAACTACGTAGCCACGAATCCAATCAGGAAAGGATACAATGGTAATATTGAGGGCAAAAATACTAAAAATCACTGATGCAACACCTAATTCGCAACGATCAGGATTCTAATGGTTAACACTTTTTGTATTTGTTTTTATTTCTCAAAGTTTTTCACATATTAAAATCTAACCGGTACGTTAGATCGAATCGAAAGCAAATAATTTATCGGTTTGTAATGAGAAAGTGAGAGTAGCTCTATAATTATTGACTTTAGGTGTAATACATTATGGACAAAAATGGAGCGTAATTATTGAGTTATTCCAAAAATTCAATAATATACAGAATGTTCCATTTCAAAAAAATTAGTAAAAGCTCTTTGAAAATCTAGAAATTAATGGAATCGAAAAAAAACATCCCGTATGATAAAATTCAAGTTTGATTATTTCGTAGTTTTAGTACATCCCTTGGCAGTGTAATTAACAAATATGTATTCTAAACTAGTCGTAATACTCTTGCAAGGACTTAGTATGATGAACCTTGTCGCGACCATCTTTTTTCTTTTATATCTGAACAATGCGTCATCCAAAACCAAAAGTGCAAACATTGTCGGAAAGAGAATTCAAATCAGATCGTGAAACATCAACAATAATTAGAGTGTTCTTTTTAAAAAATATATTCTCGAAGGTTCACTCTGTATAAGTCAAATTATTTTCAAAACCATTTTTTGTAAAATAAATTTCTCCACTTTTACTTAATGAAACATATATCGTACGTTGACGCACTAATCAGCAACCCTATATGTTAAGGAATTGAGGAACTACATTTATTCCCGCGAGCGAATGTTGTAACCCAAGACGAAGTCGAAGGATACAATCACTGGGGGTTAAAAGATTACACTCAATCCTGCTGTTTATATGCTATTTTTTGTCATTAAGAGATTCAATATACTAAAATTCATCCCACGGAATTAGTTATTAGGAATCTAGTTCGATACATGGCGTATAAAAAGTTAGGTGGACTGACTGGCGAATCTTGTTTGTGCCTTAGACAAGGACCCCCCGCTTGGCTTACTGGACGGAAAGTATCGGTGTTTAAGTTTGTTTACTTAAACAATGGTATTAATAGGTACAAAGATTAGCACTTTAAAAAAAATTATTTTATTGTATTTATTTTTAACGTTGTAGCCCGGATTTTTTCAATTTTTAATTAGCCTTCTCTTCTTTACTTGAATTTTAGTCAAATAAGAAAAGGGCATTTGGTCAAATACATGGTTTCGCGTTATCGCTTAAACGTGAGATTTTAAGTGGATACTATAAACAATGACAATACACACATGTCATTCCAATAATTCTAATAATTTGTAAAGTACATTGTTTGACAGATTTTAAATGGAATATTCGAATGAAGTAAGCCCAGTTACGTGCTTTTAACTTTGTTTTACAAGAATTTGCTGCAGCATTCAGGTGAGAAGTTAAAAGAACTGCTTCAACATCTTCTGCAAAGGCTAAAGTCATTTTCCTGGCACTTTCTAAGAACGTGCGCTTGAAAGGTTTCTGCTGTTACTGACCCATTTTTGTATCCCGAACGAGTATCACACGGGTCTTTCTTTGGTGTCCATTTTTTAAATTAAGCTTCTTAAATATTTTAAAAAAGTAGTCCAGGATGATGCCTTCTTGTCCTCTTCTTGCCTTTTCTCATTACATACGAGTATTTTATAAACGTGTCCGTAACTCTCCCAAACAGGCTCCAAATAAAGCTTTGTACTGGAAGATCGGCAGTTTTACCAAAGTTAAAAGAAATGCTTCCACATTTCTAGAACAACTTTCATTGTGTTGTAGCGATTAATTACTTGACTCCGTGCCTTGGTTTTTCTTTTACTTATAGTATTTCCGAATAGGCTAAGATTTGCCTAACGTGCTAAAGCACTCAGGAACACTGGGAGGGTTTAGGGATATCGCTAGGCTACCGAGAAATGTTTATGAATGGCCACCTTAAATTGACTTAAGTCAAAGTTTGGAGGTAAACAGGAACTGAGTAGTGCATTCCACAAGTTGGTCGCCGTGTGGAAAAATCTAGATTGAGCCCGTTTAGTGTGACACGGTGTAATTTTGAGTGCGTAATTATGGTGTGAATGGGAAACCGAGTGCTCCTAGCGAAGGTGGCCTGCGAAGGCATTAAGAAGTGTATTTCGGAGGCACACTTGTCATGGTAATAGTGATAGAATAAGGAAAGAACCGAAAATATTCTTCTATGCTCAAGAGGCTGTAGGTCAGAAGTCAGAAACGGGTCATTAATAAGCCTTACAGCTCTTTTTTGGATGCGGTTTACTATATCAAGGGCGTATTAGGGAGTACTGGCCCAGAGGTCGGAATTCTATTCCAGATGAGGTCGAATTTGAGCCTTATACAGTAAAAGGAGTTATTGCGATGTGAGGTACCGTTTAGATCTGTATAGAAAGCGCAGTTTACAGGCAGCTGTTTTTCCGGCTGACAAAAGGTGATCAACCCATGAAAGGTTCGATGATACGGACATCCCTAACATAGAAATAAGGTTTGAAAACTTGAGTTCTAAGCCGCTCATATTTACAGCAGGAAATGATCGGTCTTTCTTGGCGGAGACAAGACAACTCTGCATTTTGTTGGCGTTGAACGTGAGTAGATTATTCCTTCCCCATTCAAGGACATCTTTTTAAGTCACTGTTGATCGAGGCTGCCATTTTTATCTTACCGTCCTGACCAGACTTATTGTTGTGGGAAAACTGAGAAGAACCACAATGTAGAGTGCTGTCGTCTGAAAATCAATAGATCGGGTTAGTTGTTGAGGAAATGAGGTCATTTATGTGTAGCAGGAAAAGTGTGGAAGCTGTCACTGATCCTTGGGATCCTTTGAAATGTCTAAAGCTACTACGACTGTTTCACCGGACCTCTCTAATGTGTTATTCCAAAGTTGGGCGACATAAAAGAAGTTTGACCGTTTAACTACTTTGTCTGAACCCATACTGGTGGTCGTTTAAGAGTTTATTGGACTCGAGGAACGATTCCAGTGATTGATGCTTTCTCCATGATTTTCGACAGAATAGAATTGATAGCTATTGGTCGATAGCTTGAGGAATTGGTTTTGTCGCCATTTTTATGAACAGGTTGGACGTTTGCCAACTTCCACGATGAGGTAAACTCTCCAGGTGGCATAGAGATCGAAAAGAGTTTGGACAATACAGGTACTAGCTCGAGGTACCATTTTTTAAGGACGATAGCTGGAATATCATCAGGGCCAGTCACCTTGTTTGAGTTAAGTTTACTGATAATTGATTCCTGGAGCTTGTAACGAAAGTGGATTGGTTTAATAGCGTATGGGGCAGATTTGGGCTATGGCACAGTTTTACTAGAATCATTTAGACATGAATTTGATGCAATGTAATCAACAAAGTGGTTGGCTTTTTCAGCAGAATCAGCTATTACAGCTCCGTCGCGAGACGTAATGGGAAAAAAGGAAGGTATACCAAAAGAACACGAGACTAATTCTTTGAATTTACGTTCTTCAAACATCTTTTTGCCCTTAGAGATGATGCTTTTGCAACTATTCCTTACGGCAATATAGTTGGCGTGATTTTCGATAGATTTATTTGATTTCCATTTGGTATGAGTTTATGCTTTTGTGATAATGCATCAGTGCAAGCGCTATTAAATCAGGGTTTGGAACGGGCGTGCACGATTATGTTTTTTGGGAATGTTTAACTCCATATCCATCAAGATAACTTCAGTTACTGAAAGATCAATGTTTGGAGATGAGGACCGTTAGAGCAATACTCACGCCAGGGGAAGGTTGCAAAAAAATCTCGTAGTTTGCTTTAGGTAGCTGATTTAAAACACCACATAGTTCTATCTGTTTTTCGAGTAACAGTAGGATTGGGTACAGAGGAAGATTTTCCATTAGGCAGTGGTCTGATTGACCAAGTGGGGAAAGTAAGGAATAGCTCCAGGAGATGTGAAGTATGGTTAGGGCTGTCAGGGATTCTGATTGGTTCGGGAATGACTTGTGTGAGTCCACAGGATACAATAAATGCTTTTGCGCTATGACCTGCGGCATTAGTAGTAGACGAAAATTGAAGCCAATTAGAGTTATGGGCATTAAAATCTCCCAAAATTGAAATATCGCAAGATGGCAACTGTGATAAGAGGTCATCTATTTTCAGACTAAGGTAATCAAAAAGATCTTGAAAGTTGTTATCATTGGGAGACTTAGACAAACAACAGTAGAATTTCACAAATTGGGGCCCAGAATGTTTGAACCAAATCGCGTCAAATTTGTTGTTTTCCAAACTGAACATTCTCTTACAATCTACTTTGTGCTTGGTATACGCACATACTCCGCCTTTAAGGTGAAAGGTTGAATCTGGAAAATTGCAGGTCAGGCAAATAAGTGCTTCCAGGAGAGACTTGTGTTTCTAATAGAAACATAATGTCCGGTTGCACTTGTTAAAGGTGTTGATGAACAGCATTAAGATTCGACCTGATACCACGTATGTTGCAGTAATGAATCCGGATGTTGGTACTTTCGTGACCGAGGTCGCTTGAGTCCTGCCCTGCCGGGCATCCGAATGGGACAGAATTTTATTCCTGGCAGATTTTGCTTTTCTTAGTCTTGATTTTGGAATTGACGAATTATTGTCCCTCCCCCCTCCAGAATCCTTGGGACGGATTGACGAATCGATGTGAGAGTGTGGGCGTCTCGCCCTACTCCTGTGGGGCCTGTATTAGAACTCGTCATTTTAAGGGTTTAGCCGTTAAAACGCTACACTTGGCTAGTACGTGTTGGCGAGTACATAAAAAGTAAAGGAGAAAGTGACTGGCAGACCTTACCGAGCACAGAAAATTGGAGCACCAATATTAAGGAGCCCATGGTAAAGATGGTAGTATTGCACCGAGCGACATGGGGTGTACATGCCTTCTATCTATGACGTTGTAGAATATTTGAGCTGAAAAGGAAACATTAATTAGTTTACATTGCATCATACAAGAAAAAAGTTTTTTTGTATGATTGCTAAATAAAGTAATTGTACTGAAAACAAAGCAGGATCTTCATTAACCTAATTAAAAGATCGTGCATAAGTTCTTGTGTTTATGGTTACTTTCGTAGGTGTTGACAAAATTAAGATTGAAATAAATTATTTACTTTGGTTTATTATTTAGGTTCTAACTTACATATTATTGCCATTTTAAACTAATCAAATCTATTTATTATTGTCGTGAAACTTAACCCTTCTATTTTTTTTTAACTTCCTTTTTATTTAATTGAAAGGTAATATTGAATAACGATAATGAGCCTGTTAGCCCTCCCCACCTTAATACCTACTTTTAGGGTCAATTAATTACAATTACAATTAAACATAGTAACAATGGTAAAAGTTAGAGGAAATTTTAGATTTACTGTCAAAGAAAAAGATGATATAAAATAATATGAAGTATAATATTATAATTAAGCTTAAAATTTAATGTAGTACCAAAAATAAAATTGGATCAACTTTTAAATTTGAAAACACTACCAGGTATTCGATTTTATGAGCTTCAACTGTCGTCTGGCGTAGGTCTAAAGGAACCGTATTTTTCGTAGAAATTCAATACTGTAGCAATCTTAAATATTATTTACGCGCCTTCTTTATTTATTTAAAGAACCATTTCACAAGTTACAAAAATTCTACTGTTTTGATTATTATTATTTCGTTTATTATTGATAATTATTCGTTTATTATTAATAATTATTCGTTTATTGTTAATAATTATTATTTCTCTTCTTCTCTGTAACCCAGTTTTGTACTGTTCAATGTTCAATGTTGCTAGAAACATCGCTTTGTAAACAAGTTTTCTGGATTTTGGATTCCCATTTTTAACAACTTCCTCATTATTTACTATTAGGTGGTATTTCAGGGTAAACGTTTTAAGTTTGTCTTTATTTGTTGATGTGCGTCTATGTTTAGGTGTTACTGGAACAACTAGTCCTTTTACAAATGACTTCTTTGCTTCCCAAGTATTTAGTTGCCTAAACTCTTCAAACAAATATTCTCTTCGAGCATGAGATTTTTGATGATGGTCACTGCACCTATTCCCTATTCTTCGCATTTCTTTCCATGTATTTTATTTATAAACTCCGGGTTTGTCCTCTTGCAACCCTGTATAGGCTTTTCCATGAAGCCTTAATTCGTCTTGCTTACTTCTTTTCCATAAGTTGCTATTACCTTTGTCTCTACTTTTTCTTTTATTCTTTTTCCCCTTTCGACCATCTAAGTTTGAATCAGCAAGTCTTGTTTTGGCTAGGACGTTGTCTGCTAGGATCTTCATCGTCCAAAGAGGTAGATTCATCCGACATGTTACTTTTACTTTCCGTTTCAGTATCTTCTTTTTCCGATGAGTGGGGCTCTGATCCAGAATCCTCAAAAATGTTTTCAATATCAGAATCCTCTATATATTTAACCACTAGATAGTACTTGTTTTGGAACCCAGTTTTGTACTGTGTTTCTCCAATGTTCAATGTTGCGAGAAACATCGCTTTGCGAACAAGTATTCTGGATTTTGTATTTCCATTTTTACCAACTTCCTCATTATTTACTATCAGGTGGTATTTCAGGGTAACCCTTTTAAGTTTTTCTTTATTGGTTAATGTTTGTCTATATTTAGGTGTTACTTGAACAACTAGTCCTTTTACCAGTGACCTCTTTGCTTCCCAATAATTTAGTTTTCAAAACTCTTTAAACAAGTATTCCCTTTGAGCATCAGATATATTACCTTTTTCAGGTTTTCGATGATGGCCACTGCACCTATTCCCTATTCTTCGAATTTCTTTCGATGTGTTTTGTTTGTAAAATCCTTTTTCAACCCTATATAGGCTTTTCCATGAAGTCTCAATTCGGCTTGCTTACTCCTTTGGATAACTTGCGATTACCTTGGCCTCTACTTTTCTTTAATTCCGATTTGGACCATCTAGCAAGTTACTTTTACTTTCAGTTTCAGTATCTTCTTTTTCCGATGACTGGTGCTCTAATCCAGAATCCTCAAACAAGTTTTCAATATCAGAATCCTCTTTACTTTCAACCTCTAAATGGTACTTGTTTTGGAGGTTGCTAGCAAGGACAGTTACTTCTCCAACGTAGAAGTCAATATTCGAACCATTTTCATTTGGTACCAGTTCCGTGGTTGCTTGAGAAAAATCTGGTGATTTGTTTTCTTTATTTGAGAGTTCTGAGAAAAGCGTATCCTTATTTAAATTATTTGATTGAGTGACGTTTGGTACTCTCACCGGGGTGATCGTAATCCCCTTCTATCCCAACTGATTGAACGTATATTGTGGTATCTGAAACAAAACATCATTTCTATTAGAACATATGCCAGAAGTTCCAACCTATTCAGTAAAGAAGCAATACCTTTTGTGTCAAACAAAATTTTTTACTCAAATAATAATTTTGCAGAAAACCATATTACTTAATTATAATCGTTAGTCAACCTAAACTACAAGACTCACAAATATTGTAGATTAGTACTTAATTCATATCTGTTCTCCAAAACTAGTGTCATTTGGTGATTATTGTTTTAAAAATAGAAGTAAATAGTAGTGAAACATGCTAAAACCATTACTTACGTCCTTAATGATGTTTCAACACAATATCGTAATTTAACAAGTATGATTGAGTAACATTACACCGTGAAAACGAGAAAAAAACCACTGTGATTGCCTCGTGTCTGACATACGACAAATTGTTGTAACCAAACCAGGGTTGCTAAGACATAAGATGTATTAGCTAATACGCACGCGTAGCTATACCTCTTATGATTGAGATAGGAGGTTTTGTAGTATGTTAGTAGCCTTAGCTTTGGTTCGAAAAATGTCTTAAACAAAAAATGTTAATTTTTTGACAACCGACTTATTGCATTAAGAGCGATGATATTTAATCTCGGAATGACAAAAAAAAAGTTGTTTAGTAACCCTTGACACATCTATGATAATACATATCTTAACTTGTAAGTCGTTTTAATGATTTGGATTATGTCTACTAGCACCACAGCTATTTAATGATGATAAACAATTGTACTCATTTTAATGATCTATTAAAAAACTTGTTACTTACAAATACTAAAAGTGTAGAATTTTCTGATGAAAACAATTTATCAAAGAATTTGTTGTAAGTAAACAAGATTATGAAATATAGCAAAACGAAATTTCTTATTACCACATACTTGATTAAAATGAGACATTTATCATATTATCGCTTCCATATAAACTACTTAATTGCTTTGACCATTCAATTTCAATGTAATATACACAAAGACATAGAAACGTAATGAAATTAATTATCATCTTCAGTTCAGTTTTAATTTTTGCAGTGATCAGCGTAAGTTAAAAGAACCGCGTACCTATAAAATTCACCAAGCTTTTTAGATTGCTCAGCTAACGTCTCATGGGAAAGAATGTGCAGCGAAATTAGGTATAGAAGAAACGACTATGACAGAAAAGCTGTATCCGAAAGGAGGCCCTGACTTAAATGATGATATGTTCAGAAAAATAGCTTTATGCCTTTTGCAAGATTATATCAGTAATGGTAATGAAATAATTTTCACAGACAAAATACAAAAATATGTAAGGCACGCTTTCGAAATGTTACTAAAAGGAAAACATGAATCACCCAGTACTGCAGCTGAGAAATGTCTAGAATTATGTAAAAATGTGAAAGGAGACTCAGGGGAAGATACGGCGGCAAGAGTAGCTCACTGCCTAATAACTTATCTTTTAAAATTGTCTTGAACCAATGTCATGTACGAAAATCTAAAAATAGTTGTGAATTAAATGTTGAAATCTCGACCTAATAATGTGGAAATAGTGAAAATACCTCATAATGGCTTATAAAGGGTGACTTCAACTCGATGGTCAAAACAAAAACAGCCGATTCCTCTGACCAAATGAAACAAAAAATTGTTAATAAACGTAAGGTCTATTGTTACCGGTTTTCAATATACAGAGTGTTTTTTAATTTTTTCCATTTCGCAGAGTTACCATAAAAATGACCCGGTACGTTCCAAACCAACATTTAAATTAAATCAAAATTCAAGATGATTCATGACAATTATTTTACTATATAAATGGATTCAAACAAAACAATTAATGTACAGGAAAGTAACAACAGGTAGCCAAGTGGGTAGGTCTCTTAGATGACAGTAGACCTCCCTCTGGAGTTGTGTGATCGTACCCCATCAGCGCAAAGTATTTTTTTCAAAAATTGGCAAAAACTTTGGTGAAGAAACCATCAGGTGGTATCAAATTTTAGATCCTTTTCCTTCATATCAATGATTTGAATATTTCTTGTGGATTTGATTATCATATCTCTCAGTCGCATACTTTGACAACTAGTGTGTCGACTTCCGGCTTCAGTTAAAGCTTACACAATACAGAAGTTTCTCCTTCGTTAGCCGTACATCGCGTGGGTCCCCATTCAAGATTCAATATTCCGGAACAAAATTTTATGCTTTTGAAACTTTCCCTTGGGCATATTTCTGTAACTCCTCTAGTATGGAACATACAGGGTCATTTTTATGGCAACTGCGAAATCGAAAACATTAAAAAACACTTTGTTTCTTGAAAACCGGTAACAATAAACCCTACATTTATTAACAATTTTATGATTCATTTGGTCAGAGGGATAGGCTGTTTTCGTTTTGACCAACGAGTTCAGATCACCCTGTATTTTTAGTATAAGACTAACAAGTAGGTATAAATTATGTAACAGTTTACATAATTACAAGATTTTCCCATCCAAAGCCAAGAATAATATTGTAAAATTCTCTAAAACATGTGAATTTAAGTCCTGAATGTGTGGGTGCGTGTATGTGTGTGTGTGTGTGTGTGCGTGTGTGTGTGTGTGTGTGAGTGTGTGTGTGTGTGAGAGTGTGTGTGTATGGTGTGTGTGTGTGTGTGTGTGTGTGTGTGTGTGTGCGTGTGTGTGTGCGTGCGTGCGTCCGTGTGCAAATATGTATGTGTGTGTGCGAGAGAGAGTGTGGATGTGGGTGTGGGCCTGTGTATGTGTCCGTGTGTGTGTATGTGTGTGTGTACGCGCCTGTGTGTGTCTGCATGCGCGCGCGGGCGGGCGGCAAGTGCGTGAGCGTGCGCGTGCTCGTGTGCGTTCGTGTCCGTGTCCGTGTCGGTGTCCGTGTACGTGCCCGTGTCTGTGCCCGTGTCCGTGTCCATGTCTGTGTCCGTGTCTGGGTCCGTATCCGTGTCCGCGTCCGCGTCCACGTCCGCGTCCGTGTCCGCGTTGGCGTCCGCGTCCGTATCCGCGTCCGTGACCGTGTCCGTGTCCGTGCCCATGTCCGTGTCCGTGTCCACGTCCGTGTCCGTGGCCGTGTCAGTGTCGGTGTCGGTGTCGGTGTCGGTATCGGTGTCGGTGTCGGTGTCGGTGTCGGTGTCGGTGTCTGTGTCTGTGTCTGTGTCTGTGTCTGTGTCTGTGTCTGTGTCTGTCTGCGTCTGCGTCTGCGTCTGCGTCTGCGTCTACGTCTGCGTCTGCGTCTGCGTCTGCGTCTGCGTCTGCGTCTGCGTCTGCGTCTGCGTCTGCGTCTGCGTCTGCGTCTGCGTCTGCGTCTGCGTCTGCGTCTGCGTCTGCGTCTGCGTCTGCGTCTGCGT
Organism: Vesta saturnalis; assembly: GCA_036346205.1. Classification (NCBI taxonomy): domain Eukaryota; kingdom Metazoa; phylum Arthropoda; class Insecta; order Coleoptera; family Lampyridae; genus Vesta; species Vesta saturnalis. The sequence goes on from JARFJB010001941.1 coordinate 2,994,775, forward strand.
CTGCGTCTGCGTCTGCGTCTGCGTCTGCGTTGCGTGCGTCTGCGTCTGCGTCTGCGTCTGCGTCTGCGTCTGCGTCTGCGTCTGCGTCTGCGTCTGCGTCTGCGTCTGCGTCTGCGTCTGCGTCTGCGTCTGCGTCTGCGTCTGCGTCTGCGTCTGCGTCTGCGTCTGCGTCTGCGTCTGCGTCTGCGTCTGCGTCTGCGTCTGCGTCTGCGTCTGCGTCTGCGTCTGCGTCTGCGTCTGCGTCTGCGTCTGCGTCTGCGTCTGCGTCTGCGTCTGCGTCTGCGTCAGCGTCTGCGTCTGCGTCTTCGTCTTCGTCTTCGTCTGCGTCTGCGTCTGTGTCTGCGTCTGCGTCTGAGTCTGCGTCTGCGTTTGCATCTGCGTCTGCGTCTGCACCTGCGCCTGCGCCTGCGCCTGCGCCTGCGTCTGCGTCCGCGTCTGCGTCTGCGTCTGTGCCTGTGCCTGAGTCTGCGTCTGCGCCTGCACCTCTGTCTGCGTCTGGTTCTGCGTGTTCGCGTGCGTGTGCGTGTGCGTGTTCGTGTGCATGTGCGTGTGCTTGTGCGTGTGCGTGTCCGCGTGCGTGTGCGAGTGCGTGTGCGTGTACGTGCGAGTGACGTGCGCCTGCGCGTGCACTAGTTAGTACCACCGCCTATTATAATAAATTAAATGATTCAATTTTGGAAGAGAAATTAAAGTAACGATTGTGTGATTATTCCGTGGGTGGTGATTTTATAGCACATGTCTTTAGGTTAACGAACTGTTGTTTTTTAATGTGATTCCTGCTGTGAACCCCTTTGTTGTACAGCTCCATTTATTTAAATTAGATCATTGCATTAACGTCACTATTTTTGTTATGTAATTTAAGTAAAAATTAATTACGTTCGAAAGGTTTAGCCATTGATTATTAAATTATAACGTATCTTTTAAAGGTTGATAATTTTCTTGAATTAGGACGTACTTGACGGCAAATTGCAACCGTTTATTCCTTAATTAGGAACCTTCTACAAGCGGCATCAATTTTAAATTACATTTTTTACAAATTGACAATTAATATTTTCAGTTAATTTTGTAACTTTTAACTATAATTGTACACAAAAAAATTCCAGTTAAAAAACCTGAAATTCGAAGGTTTTTTTGGTTTCGAAAAGCGATTTAAATTTCATTCATTCCTGTTTCTCACTTTTTTTTGTGAATATTCTGTTACATTTTTATTAATTTTCATTTGTTAGGTTTACAAAATAGCTTATAAATAAATATTGTAGAACGATCAAAGTTGACTCGATTCTACTTTAACAATTTTTCGACATGCAATGAAGTAGTTTTATTTTTTTTCTCGAAAACGAAGCATTTCACTGATTCGCAATTCCTCGAGAACTTGTACCAGGACTTTTAACAACTGTAGTTAACACATTTGTAGTATTTTCAGTTTCAAACACATTTATTTGAACATTGTCTTTATAATTTTTGGCGCAGTTGCACAGTTCGACTATTTCCAAATTTGGTAACAATTCTTCCAATTGTAATATGCCTTGGAATAGGGCGGTTTAGATATTTCGAGCTATAAGGCACTTACTGTGCACGTACTATTGCCGGAATGAAACATTTTTACAATTTCTATTCTTTCTTAAACGGTGTACAACATTTTTTAAGTGTATTGTTATGATTAATAGAATGACATGACAGTATTGATAATCGTTTGGAAGGGTAACGTCATCCTGCGGTCCTAATGCTGTGCAGGAACGGTACATACATTTTTCAATTTTTGAAAATAGCGTAAGTTGTAAAATATTTTCAATAGTTTCATCTGATAGAGAATTTAATTCATTAAAGAAGTAGAGTTTTTACTTAAAACAATTAGGGACGCAGGAATTCGAGAGTTGATGATTTCCCATAGGATTTCTTATGGTGCGTCCGACCATTCACCACCGGTATATACATATATAATATATATATATATATATATATATATATATATATATATATAATATATATATATATATATATATATATATATATATATATATATATATATATATATATATATATATATATATATATATATATATATATATATACACCGTGTCCAAGATAAGGATGCCCACTATGGGGATCTCGGAAACGGTAAGAGATGGAAGGTCGGTTAAATGGAACAAAAGTTACGCATTTGAGAGGATGTATTTATGGTCTTTGTAGAACTCGAACATCTCTTTTAGTTTTTGAGACATTTGAAAAAAATCGAATTTTCTGATTTTCGTTTTAATTTTTATTATTTGAAGAGCTATTAAGAAACGATGAGCACATTTTCATTGCCACTTTTCTAGCTCAACTTAATGCTGTTATTCAATTTTTGATACAACGTTTCGTTTGTTAGCAACCATCATCAACTTTATTTTTTTAAATACACGAAAAAATTATTTTTGCCATATTTAAATTCTCTCCTTCATACTGAATTCAACGATATATCACACTTTATATTTTTGAAACGTTTCGGATGAGAAAATTCATATTCAATGTAAAACATCGAAAACGCACTGTTAAAACTAATACTAGAAACATTAGGCAACTGTAAAATGATTATAAAATTATGTTTCTCATTTTCCAATGCCTGTTGCGAATAAAATAATTCACAAGTATGTATTTAGTGAAAATACTATTAATTAAACAGTAAAAATACATCTTCCGTCGTACTGATGCATTTGATAAAAATAAGTTGGCTTTGCATTTTGTTTTTACCTACCTGTCATAATTGATTGTTGTTCGTATTACGTTTGTTTGATGGTCTTTGAGTTAATTACATTTTGTGTTTACCTAAAAACAATATGGTAGGAGTACATTTTTCAAATAATGAAAAATTCGATATTCTGACATGTTACATTTTGTGTCAACGTAACTGTTCTGAAGCCGACATAATGTATTTAAACAAATATCCAGAAAGGCGTCAACCTCACAAAAGAACTTTTTGCACATTAGCAGTTAATATAAAAGAATATGGTGCGTTCAAAAAACCTGTAAAATCTCGCAAAAAACATTGCAATGAAGAAAAAGCCAATACTGTTTTATTAGCTGTAACGGAAAATCCAGAGGTTTCTATTAGAAAAATTGAAGAGGCAACTGGCCTAGCCACAGCTCATTATGTTCTAAAGAAGGAGAAAGTACATCCATATAAATTTAGATTTGCCAAGGACTTCGACCAGGTGACCTAAAAAGACGTAAAATATTTTGCGAATGGTATACACGCCAATCTCAAGACAATGAATATTTTCCGAATAAAATAATATGGTCCGATGAAAGAATGGTTAATAATTATGGAATTTTTAATCGTAGAAATGCTCATTATTAGGCAAGAGTAAATCCACGTCTGTACAAAACGGCCAAACACCAACACCGTTTCGGATTTAATATGTAGGCTACTATATTCGGTACTCGAATTATAGGTCGTTTCATTTACCACGAGTCCTTAAATTCTGAACGTTACTAAATTTTACTCCAAAATGAATTAGAGATAGCTTTGAATGATTTGCCTTTCCAAGAAGCTGAAGGTTGTTGGTTTATGCAGGACGGTGCACCAGCACATAATTCCAGAGTTGTCAGAGAATACCTGTTAGTTAGATTTCCAAAAAGATGTATTGGCACTAATGCAAATGTACTGCGGCCAGCCCGTTCTCCAGATATAACACCTTTGGATTTTTTTCTTTGGGGATACAATAAAAATTACATTTATGGAAACGATATTGAAAACGAAGAAATTTTACAAAGATTAGTTCTCGAAGCGTTTGGTAGTATTACTCCTCAAAAAGCTGAAGAATGTTTTAGGTGCTACAGTGAGAAGATGCTATTTATGTTTAGAGAATAACGGGAATCTTTTTGAACATCTTTTGTGAGTTTATTAACCTTTAAAATAAATTTGTTTTTTATTTGTCTATCATTTAAAATTACAAAACATAATTTTATAAAAATTTTACGGTTTTCTAATATTTCTAGTATTAGTTTTAACTGTACGTTTTCGATGTTTTACATTGAATATGAATTTTCTCATCCGAAACGTATCAAAAATATAAGTGTTGAATTTAGAATTAAGGAAAGAATTTAAATATGGCAAAAATAATTTTTTGGTGTATTTAAAAAAATAAAGTTAATGATGTTTGCTAACAAACGAAACGTTGTATCAAAAATTCAATAACAGCATTAAGTAGAGCTAGAAAAGTGGCAATGAAAATGTGCTGTGCTTTTCTTGATAGCTCTTCAAATAAGGTCAGGAAAGAACAAAAACGAAAATCAATTTTTTTCAAAAACTAAAAAAGATATTCGAATTCTACAAAGACCATAAATACATCCTCTCAAATGCGTAACTTTTGTTCCATTTAACCGACCTTCCATCTCTTACCGTTTCCGAGATCCCCATAGTGGGCACCCCTATCTTGGACACGGATATATATATATATATATATATATATATATATATATATATATATATATATATATATATATATATATATATATCTGAGAATTCAATTTTTTTCTAATATCTCAAAAACTAAAAAAGATATTCGAATTCTACAAAGACCATAAATACATCCTCTCAAATGCGTAACTTTTGTTCCATTTAACCGACCTTCCATCTCTTACCGTTTCCGAGATCCCCATAGTGGCCACCCCTATCTTGGACACAGTATATATATATATATATATATATAAATATATATATATATATATATATATATATATATATATATATATATATATATATATACATTTTGTAGCAACTTCTTACTGGGCAAGCCAGAATTGGGGCTTATGGAAGCACTCCCCTTTACTTTATGTTTTTTATTTCAGTCGTTAACGTTTCGTTCCTATATTTGGAACTTCATCAGAACGTTAGTGACTACATAATTATCTCTTCCTTAGTCCTATTGTGATTGGATCTGCTGCGTCTGGCTTTCTTGCCTTGTTTGTAATTACGCAGTCCACAGTTGTGAACGTTAACACAAAAACACATTAAAATTACAGTATAACTAATTTTTAAGTTAAATATAAAATTGTTGACATACACTCTTTAAAACTATAACAGGACAAACCAGTTAAAACACATCAAGATCGTAATTACAAACAAGGCATGAAAGCCAGGCGCAGCAGGTACAATTACAATACTAAGGAAAAGATAATTATCTAGTAACTAGTCACTAACGTTCTGATGAAGTTCCAAAAATAGGAACGAAACGTTAACGACTGAAATAAAAAACATGAAGTAAAGGAAGTGTTTCCATAAACAGATTTACAGAAATGGGGAAAGATTTGCTTCTTTAGAAGACTAATCCACTTGTAAAACAGTAAAATTCTTTAAAACTGTTTCAGCGATTTAACTCGTTTATTTCTGAAGATACACCAAAATAGTTTAAATACAATTTGTAGATAATTTTGTACTGAATAGCGTAACCGTACTAGTATCTTTAATTTCCTTTAGAAGTTGTGAGGCAAAGTTAATTTTTTTAAATGAAAACCATAGTTGGCTATGACATATCTTAATAGTGCCTGACTGTAATGGTGTAAGGGTTGTATCACTTATTTTAATAAGTAAAAGCACAATACACGTTTTTATTAGGTTTATTAGGTTTAACAAAAATCATATCTTGCTATGGAAAATAAAAGAAGTAAGTGTTCGAAATGTCCACCATTACTATCGACATACATGCGCCACCTTTTCAACACGGAGTTAACAGATTTCCTAATGAAACGCATTGATAACAGCTTCCTGTAGCTTATGCTGGGTTGCACATGATTGCATATATATACTAGGTACTTTATTAATGCAAATACAAAAAAGTCTAAAGGTCACAGATCAGGGGAACGTGCAGCCCATAGAACAGGACCATTTCTGCCTATCCATGAGTTTAGAAAAATTTCATCTAAATGTCTTTTAATTTGCGCCTGATAGTGGAGTGGGGCACTGTCGTCTTGATACAACTGTATATTGCACGGGTTTGTAAATTTAATTAATCTAAGATATTGTTATAATATTCCCTAAGAAATTGCAAACATCAATTTCCAGTTAAAGTCCCATTAAAAATAAATATAATAAATAAGGTCGTCTTTCCTTTAAACGGTGAGGATTTGCTTGGGCTCACAGGTGTTCATTATGGCGATTCACAATATAACAGTTTGTAAAATGTGTTTCGTCGGTCCATAAGATCTGCATAGGAAAGTTGTTATTTTCATGACACATATTTATGAACTATTATAAAATTTTATTTTCTTTCATCATCACCAGGGTGCAAAGTTCGTCCAACTGAATATTTATAAGGATGGTATTTACGTTTTGCTAAAGTTCTCACTACTGTGGGTTGTGAGAATGCAGCGTCTTGTACAATTTGACGTGTTGATGTAGATGGATTTTGATTAACAGCTAGAACATTGGTCTTCACGTTTCAATCAATATTACTCCTACTTCTGGGTTTCACAAAACTCCCAAACTCTTTTAAATGGTTGTATAAATTCTTGAAGGTATCTGAAAATGGTTGAGAGCGATCAAAATACAATAAAAAATAGCGTTCGGCCGCTCTTTGGCTGTTTTTGTTACAAATGATGTAACTTCGATCATATCAAGTTTTTCGAAATTTGCGTATACCATAATTAATTATCTAAAGCAACTGCCACTTGAAAAACCGATACCGAACGAAATGTCAAAGATGAAGATAAACAACGCTTTAGTTGCTTTACTTTTGTTTTCCATGGCAACATATGATTTTTGTTAAACTTAATAATAGAAAATCGTGTATTCTGATTTTATTTATTAAAATAAGCGATACGACCCTTACATCATTACAATCAGAGAAAAATGTACTATTAAAATATGTCACAGCCAACTATGGTTTCTATTTAAAAAAAAATCAACTTTGCTTTATAACTTCAAAATGACATGCAAAATTAAAAAAACTAGTAAGGTGACGTTATTCGGCACAAAAATATCTACACCTTGTATTTAAACGATATTTATGTATCTTTAGAAATAAATTAATTAATGCGCTGAAACGATTTTGGAGAATTTTACTTTTTTACAAATATCTAGTAAGCGATGCATTATCTTAAATCAACAAAAGCATATCTGGATTAGTATTCTAAAGAAGCAAATTTAAGCCTATTTAAGCGAATGTGTAACTCTTATGGTTTCCGAGATCCCCATACAAATGGTGAAAAAACACTCACTGTGTATATATACAGGGTGTGGCGCGAAGACTTTGATTAAAAGTAATGGCAGATACAGTTATGTCAAAAATCTGAAATTACGAAGCTGTAGGTTTTGGATGACGCTGAGTTCAAATATAATATTGTCCTGAATGTGGAACTTCCGGTTATACCGGAAGTAGACGTCAACTTTGTTATTTTAAATGGAACCTAATATTTTTTATTTTATTTCGAGATATTTCGATTTTTTTCACTGACGTGAAATTGAAACCAATAAAAAAAAGCGCTTGCCCGTTAACTCCATATATCCATCTCATTGATATTTCATACAGGGTGTTTTAAACTTAGACGCCAACATGCACAATTTAAATCATTTATAAGTTGCTTACTTTAAATAGAACACTCTGTATTTTATTACATTTTCCGCTGTATTTTTTTAAGACAATTCGTTTGGTATCAGTATTCCCTGTACCTAAATCTAACCACTTTTGGGATATTTCATTATCTTAGTTAAAACACTTGATTATTTCAACATTAGTAAAGGGTAGGTGAAAGGATTATTAATTGTGGATATCATTAAAAACGTTGACTAGGTATTTTGTATTAATTTAATTAGATAACTTACAAACAAAAAGAACTAAGTGTAATATTAGACAATTAAATTAAGTGTTCAAAATTAGCACCATCTACTTCTAAATATTAATCCTTTTCATTAAGCTATGTCTTGTAATTGTGGAAATATGGTCGGGTGTTAAAGAATTAAAATCAAGTAAGACTCTCTGCATCATATCTTCCTTTGTCGTAACAGGTTTGGAAAATATCTGATTTTTAATGTAACCCCAAATACCAAAATCTAGAGGAGCCAAATCAGGCCAACGAAACGGACCCTGATTAGCAATCCATCTATCATCAAACATGTCGTAAAGATGTTGAGCAACAGGCTCAAAGTTATGAGGAGGTGTTCCATCTTGCTGATACCAAACTGAAGCCGCTTCTCCATTTCTTAAGTATGTAACGTCGGTCGTATGGCTTCTTCTAAAATGTGGCAATATCTTGCACCATTTAAATTTTCGTCATAAAATTTTAATGCTACAATTTTATCGTCTTTTATTGCACAAACAACATTAAAACTCCAACTATCTTGGAAATAACGTTCTCTACTAATATGTGGATTTTCATTAGACCAAAAATGGAAATTATGTCGATTAAATAATCCATTTTTGCTAAACTTTGCTTCATCACACCATATAACTTTTTTTATGAAGTTTTCATCCACTTGGGTCTTCATTAAAAACCATTCACAGAATTCTACCCTTCGAGGAAGGGAGATGATATGAAAATGGTTTCCATTTGTGTTTTTTTAAAATGCGATGAATTGTTCTCGTCGACAAAGTAAGATCTCTCTCACAATCTCTAATGGAAGCATTTGGAGAGGCCGTAAAATAACCCAAAACTATAATTTCGTTTATGTCACTGTCCACTAGTGGTTATTTTTATTAATTTTTGTCTTAAATTGACCAAACTGACGGCAGTTTTTAAGCAATCTTCTTACAATATCACCAGTAGCATTTGGTCGATTTGGATATCTTTCTGCAAAAACACGGCAAGTCCGTTCAACAATTCTACTACACTCGCCGTAAATAATAAGATTTAAAAAACCATCATTATTAAATCCTACATTTGCCATTATTTACTATGAAATACAAACTGGTAAAGAAAGCTGTCAAAACAACATAAACACTTAACGTTCTAACTATCAAATGTTTGACAGCCATGGCTTACCCTTTACTAATGTTGAAATAATGAAGTGTTGATATGATTTAACTAAGATAATGAAATATCTCAAAGTGCTTGGATTTAGGCATAGGGAATACTGATACCAAATGAATTGGCTTAATAATATACAGCCGAAAATGTAATAAAATACAGGGTGTTCTATTTAAAGTAAGCAACTTATAAATGATTTAAATTGTGCATGTTGGCGGCTAAGTTTGAAACACCCTGTATGAAATATCAATGAGATGGATATATGGAGTTAACGGGATAGCGCTTGTTGTTTATTGGTTACCGTTTGACGTCACTAGTTTCGTTATTAATGGAGATATCGTTATTCAATGTGAACTAGATTTTGTCAAAATTAAAAAAAAATCTAAATATCTCGAAAATACTTCATTTTTGGTATAGGACATTGTGGACAAATTTTATCTAGAATTTCATGAAGAATTCGAAAATAAAAAAAAATATTAGGTTCCATTTAAAATAACAAAGTTGGAGTCTATTTCCGGTATAACCCGAAGTGCCACATTCAAGACAATACTATATTTGAACTCAGCGTCATCCAAAACCTACAGCTTCGTAATTTCAGATTTTTAACACAACTGTATCCGCCATTACTTTTAATCAAAACTCTTCGCGCCACACCCTGTATACTCGTATGTTAACATTTTGTAATTATGAACGTTATTATATCTTTATCTTTCTACATAATAATAAAGTTGAACATCTCAAGTAGTCTCAAATTTTTGGACATAAAGGCATGTAAGCTAGAAATGCTACAAAAATACTAAATAAACAATGAATCTTTAAACCTTCAAATTAAAGTTCTAAAGAATGTGCATATATTACACTAAGACCTTGAGTACTAATGCTTATTGTTAATAATAAATGGTGTTTTGTTAATGTGAACTATTAAAATCTGCTGGTGGTCAAATTCTTGACACTGATGCGGCTTTTTATACTTGTTATTCTAAAATCACAGTTATGTTGAGTTGATGTGTGCTGCAAGTACTGTGACATTTGACCAATCTAAATTTTGCTGCAATCTATGTAAGGAATTAAATAAGCTATGCTCGATTTTTCTAGTAAAGGATTTTTGTCTTTGATTTTGGAAAAGACAGATCTTACTGATTTTGTGTTATAAAAACCAAACTTAATGGAACCTTTTGTATGTGATATTATCATCTCTTGGATTTGTTTCTATATTATCGCTATTAATGCCATGAACTGAGTTAAGTAACAATTCTATTAAAATCATAGAGAACCCATTACTTTTGACAATTCTTATCTTTTTATGAAAGATCAATGCGAAATTTCAGGCATTCTGCTAATTAGAGCGTTAGCAATATAATTTGTTTAATAGAATTATTAAAACTGCAGTAGATATATCTTTTCAAACTGGCTGTTTCTTGGTATCAGTCGATTAGTAGATTATTTTATTCATTTATAACCATTCTAGTTTCAAAGAAATTCGTTCATTAAAGGTATTGAAAACTTTAAGAGTTGTCATACTTAGTAGACGGAAGTCGACAAGCAGCAACAAAAAAATCAATTATTTAAATAAAAAAAAAACGTAGAGGAAGCAGATAATTCTATCTGCATCACCAGAAGCAGATCGAAACTAAGTAGTTACCTAAAGATGACTAGCAGAACATAGTCGAAATGGTGTACCAACACAAACAGTTCGGGTTTAAGAAAAAATGGAGGACATAACCTAAATAACAAAACACACTTATAAGAATTTATGCGTCTTTTATAAACAGGTGTAGCAAGCTTGCGTCTGCCTAAAATTACAAACACCAAAATTCCCTGTTGGAGTCTAAGAGGTTCTTCAAATTTATTTAACCGATAACCTAAACACATGGAAATAACTTTTCTATGGAAACTGGTAAATCTAAAATATATACGAGAGAATACAAATGCAACATGTAGTGAATGTGTATAAACTAACTAAATGTATGCATCTCAGCTAAAGATTCTAGGTAAACACAAGAAACTGATTACCATATACGATAACCAAAGAATAGAAATAAATAAAGTAAAAGACATTACGAAAATTACTCCTCAAAGGTGAAGACAATGTTATGGAACTATTACAAAATGATTCAATGGCGAATAACACTAGTCAGTGTAAATTGGCAAACTTTTGTTGAATATTCAACTTTAGGAAAGAAAAGTGCCGTATTATGGAGGTTAGCAAAAGGGACATTTTCAGATTAGTATCTCTTTTTAAAGCGCGCCTTTACTGAAAATGATAGATCGATAGTATTACAAAGACCTCTGAAAGCTCTTTACGTCAGATCCTCATAGCCAACCCTCGATAATAGTAGAAAAATGAGCGGTACTTACGTAACGCCAAATGCACACCTACACCCAGATTTGATAAAACAGCTTGCTCAATTGGAATTATTCTCACGCCCTTTGCTGTCTCGGGGTTTCTTCCTTCAGCACTGAACTATTTCAGACCAGCACCCGACCTACTGCAGGTCAACGCACAGTCTCTGCAGCATCCTTACTCCTGATTTTATACGAAAAGGAGCAACTCTTTTGAAACTTTATTTAAGAGAAAAATAAAATAACCTAGAATACCGACTCAGATACTTATTAACAGTTACGTTTCCTGATAGTATCTACAGAACTTCACTGAAAAATTTAAATTAACTTACATATACTGTGAATTCGATCACATATTGAACAGTACAACAGGAACACCTGCCCCCTCACTAGGCGTTTTTTTTTTAAATAGGACCTGTCAGCCCTATCAGTAGGACGCCGATGCCGCCTAGAGATGAAACACCCAGACCCAAAAATGCACTTATTTTTCAGTTTAGTAATTCAATTAAAGTTATGTTTCATATTTTTATTTTTTTTTTTAATATAGTTTGTTTGTCAAATGAGATATTTTAGGTTGAACTATCCATTAGAACTGTAATCAATAGAACAATACAGGTCCAAAACCATAGTTTGTTGTTTATCAGTCAGTGATAAAAGAGGTAGTCAATTAAGCATACGAACTACACCGTCTTCGGCTATTTGGGCAATAAAGCCGTGGTATATTAATACAATCAAAGTAGAGCAAAGCTAGGAGGACTAACATTGCATATTACACATATTTGTAAGAAAAACGTAGCAGCATAATGCATATTTTAGGAGAAAGAACGTGGTCGTATCTCCTGGTGGTTAGGCGTGGCACATACCAGTTAATTTATTTATCTGCGATGCAATATAATAATGTTAATTAAGTGAAAAGCTTGTTTATCAAATTTGTACAGTTAATTGTTTGTTTTTTGATAGTGTTATGATCCGGACTATTAAAAGGTTATTTATGTTAAATTAGTTCTTATGAAACAAGAGATACTTCGATAATGCAACATATAAATACGTAGACGCTGATAGGTATCCATCTAGTTATTGAACGGCAATATGAAATTATTTATTGCCATTGGTTTTGTCTTAACTTTCTCAGCGGCCTATGTAAGTTGCTAAATTGCATATGTTTAAATCAATTAACATTTTTCTAGGCTGCTATTGAATTATCCCCTCATGGAAAAGAGTGTGCAATAAAATTAGGGTACGAAGAATCAGTAGTGATAGAAAAAGTGTATAATACAGCAGGTCCTGATTTAAATGATGATGTATTTAGAAAAATGGCTTTATGCACAATTGGATCGTACATTGGTGAAAATAATGAATTAGTAGTTAGTGATAAGTTTCGTGATTCTGTAAAAGTTATTGCCGACAGTGTGTTAAAAGGAAAAAATAAATCAGCCGAGA